>CAWTZC010002533.1:6047500-6627500 GCA_963919715.1 Microtus obscurus | reverse complement strand
ATGAGCTTCAGGCACGCATGTGGTGCACAGACATCCATGCAGACAAAAACATGTACTCACATAATAAAACTTTAAAATTAAATAGGAAATAAAATAAACAAGACAGATAAGACCCCAGAAATAATAGCTGAGGTGGTTGTTCTCTGGCCTCTACTTGCACATCTGAATGCAAACACGCACACACACACACACACACACACATGTGCGCACACACACACGTACATGCACCCAAGGAGTACAAAGATCCAACTCGTCCTGCCTCTGGGAGATGGCACGGGGCATAGACGGAAGAGTGAAGGACTTGAACAAAGGAAATAAGATGGAGGGATGGAGTGGGAGGGACATGGCAGGGAGAGAGGGCGAGCTATGTCTGTTTCTTTATGCCGAACAGCTTGGGCTGTGTCAGGCCGCATGAATCACACTGGCAATTTTCAGAAGAAAATAAAGTTTTCTTACGATATACATCCCTGCCTCCTGAGGAGAATGTTCAGGGATTCATGGATCACACAGCCTTATTTTTGCTATGGCTCCATAAATCCACTGCTGAGGGACGCAGGAGGGATACGAATGGCCATTCATTGATAGGCTCATGAGCTGTTGGCGGAAGCCATCTCATTGACTGGGTGGTGATCCAAGGAATGAGGGCCTCTCAGGACTTCTTCTTTCTTACAAGCTCAGCCTGGGAGTCTGGCAGCTGCTCCATCTCAGCCCATTACTCTCCATCTTGAAGATGAGAGCCCACAGAGCTCATGCCTAGCTGCTCTGCACGCTCACTTCTTTGGTCCTGATTGACTTCATTTTTAATTTTTATTATTAATTTTGATACGGGGTCTCCTGCCACTCAGGGTGGCCAGAGTTGACCTTGAATGTTCGACCTTCCTGCCTCTACCTCTCAAGCACTATGATTAGAGGTGTGCACCGCCACAGCTAGTTTATGTAGTGCTGGGAATGGTACCCAGGGCTTTGGGCATGCTGGGCAAGCATTCTACCAACCGAGTCACGTCCCCAGTGCGGGTCTGTTATTTTAACAGCCGCCAGTCCTTGCAGGCAAGAAGGAAAGACAGAGCACTCTCTGTATTGAGCCGTCTCTACCCATGAGCAGTGGAGTCTGGTTGTTCTCCAGTATGGAGTTCATTGATATCAACTTGATTGGATCTGGGATCAACCAAGAGACATTCTGCAGGCAGATGCTTTTCCAGAGTAGGCTTCCCCTTCTACAGCAGCCCAGATATAGAGAACTCCGATGGGGAAGCATCACTGTTTGCCTTCCTTCATGCCTTGCTAGCAAGTGCATCTATGCCGGGCCACTGTGTCAGCAGCCATCCTTCCCTGACACCAGCTTCTTCAGCCTTCTAATGTGGCTCTCTAGGAGTCCCCTAGGCCTTCACCATTCAGACTACAGAGACTTTGAGTCTCATGGTCTGAGCAGTTACCATTTCCTAGGTAGGGAGACCCACACAGTATAAGAGAAGAGAAAGACCAACAGAGAGCAAGTGAGCAAGCAAAGACCATGTATTTATTCTCTCACTGCTCTTGACTGCAGATGTGATGCCTTAAGTCCCTATAGCAATGGGCTGTAACCCTTTCCTCCCCCGAGTTGCTTTTGGCCAGGGTGTTTTATCTCAGCAACAGAAAGGGAACTAGAGGTGATGCTATATCTAAGACACTAGCATGGGGAATGGAAAACACTTCACACAAATAGCAAACAGCCCAGAATCCATCATGGAGTGTGTTAGGTGCAACTTGTACCAACACGGTCTCAGATCTCTTCTCCAAAACAATGTATCTCCTTTTTATAAGTAGTAAGTTATCAATAATCAGTCTTTTATGTAAACAGAGATGGTTGGCAGGGAAGGGATCTGCATTAGTTATCTCTCTATGGCTGTGGTAAAGCATCATGACCAAGGCAACTCGGAAAACAAAGAATTTATTTTAGGCTTATGATTCCAGAGGGTTAGAGTCTATGTTGGCACATCAGAGGTAGCAGGCAGAGGAGGTTGAAGCAGAGAGCTGAGAGAGCGGACATCTGGGACTACAAAACAGCAAGTGGAGAGAGCTGGAAATAGCATGAGCCTTTGAAACCTCAAAACTTACCCTCAGTGACATCCTGCTTCTCAGGAAGGCCACTCCTCTTGAGCGTCCCCTAATAGCCACCAACTGGGGATCAAATGTTCACATGTTGGAGACTTAAGGAGGACATCTTATTCAAATCATCACAGAGTCTTAAGTGGGGGGGGGTCAATTTTTTTTCTTTTTTTTCTTTTTATTAAGCTCTAGATTTTTCTCTGTTCCCCTCCCTACCTCTTCCCTCCCCTTCAACCCTCTCCCAAGGTCCCCCATGCTCTCAATTTACTCAGGAGGTCTTCTCTTTTTGTATTTCCCATGTAGATTAGATCTATGTAAATCTCTCTTAGTGTCCTCATTGTTGTCTAGATTCTCTGGGATTGTGATTTGTAGGCTGATTTTCTTTGCTTTATGTTTAAAAACCACTTACGAGTGAGTACATGTGTGTGTGTGTGGGGGGGTCGGTCAATTTTAATCCATGCCCAAGACCTAACAGAGGATTCAGAGAAAGTAAAAACTAAGTTTCTCTTCTCCAAAAATTGGAAGACTCCTGGGTGGAATAGATTACCAATGAGGCTGGGGAAAAGAAACTAAAGGAAAGACAAAGGGCACAGAAGGAAGCCAAGAGAAGATGTGGAAGAATATAACGAAATGCTGTCCTTTGGAGATGGCCATGACACTCACGAACTCACAGAAGCTGTGACTCCCTGTATAAGATCAAGGTGGGAAACATCCCAGCATGGACTGGGGAGGAGCTCCCAAGTTCCCGCCCCTCCCTGAGGATCTACAGGCTTGCAGTAGGAGGTTGCTGCTGGGGAGAGAGACATTCTCTTTGGTAGTGTAGACACTGGTAGGTTTCTTAAGCCCCTCTAATAACCTCTCACCATGCACATGGAGTGGGTCACAAAAAAGTTAACAAACAAGACATGAAAATAGAAGATGGATTTGTGGGGATGGAAAGAGACAGGTATCAGTGGGATTGGGGGTGAAATGAGAAAAGACAATGGGGTCAGTCAAAAAAGGACATTATACACGTGTATGGAATTATCAGACAACAGTAGCAATGAAAAACTTGGTGACAGGCTCCTGGAACAGTGCACATTCATTGCCCCTGTCCATTCTGGCTGTGACCCTGGGATGTGACCATCAACTCTGGTAACCTTCACCATCTCCTTCCCCTCTTCCCAAGCAAGCCACTGGACTTGGTTCACCTGACACCAAAAATGCCCAGAGTCACATCACTGATGGTGACCGAGACATAGACTCTCCTTTGAGAGCCCACCAGGGCAAACCACAGGAGAAATGGAAGAAAATAGAGTCCTCTAGTGAATTTTGAGCTTCTTGTTGCAAGACGGAAGAAGTTCTAGAGACAAGTGGTGGCCTTGCTTCAAAACATGAGGATGTGCACTTAAACAAAGCAAGATGGTAACTTAACCAGAAGGGGAAAAAAACTAATTCAAGGTGGATATGGTGGCACAAAACTGCAACCCCAGTACTTTGGAGGCAGAGGCAGGAGGATTGATACAAGTTCAAAGCCAGGCTGGGCTGCATAGTAAATTCAAGTTCATTCAGGGCTACATAATGAGACCCTGTCTTAAAAAGCAGAAAGGGGGTGGAGTCCATCTCTCTTCCCCAACCTCTTTGTCTTTCCATTTCTCTGTCTCTTCATCTTCCCTCCCTCCCTCCTTCCCTCTTCTTTCTCTCTCCCTACTGCTCCATCTTTCTCCCTCCCTCTGCTTTAATTCTGTCTGATCTCTTGGTCTCTCCTTTCTCTCTGCATCTGTATCTCCATTGTTCATCCCTCTCTACCTTCCTCCCTGTTTTTCTCCATCTCTTTATCCCTCCCCCACTATTGCACATCTTTCTACATCCCTCTGTCTTTTTCTCCAACTCCATCTTTCCATTTTCACCGTTCTTGCCATCTGTCTCTCAGTCTATCTTCTCTCTCTCTTTCCACCACTATTTCTCCATCTCTCTCATTTTGCTACTTCTTTTTCTTCCTTCTCTCTCTCTCGACACACACACACACACACACACACACAACACATACACATTGCCTCTCTGTGTGTCATATACACATATACCATATCCTCTTTCTCTCTCTCTCTTTCTACACACACACAAACACCCTCTTGCTCACCTTCCTCTGAGGAGCCATGGCAAGCACACTGCTCTCTACTTTGGGAGAGAGATTTGCAACTGATTGGAGTGTCCTACCTCATGAAACATTGTCACTGGAACCCTTCCTTCCCCTCAGAGCCTTGGAGCCTCTGACCCACCCTGAGGAATACTCAGAACCACCTTATTAGGGATACTGTTGCTATAATGCAATCCTCTCCACACTCCCCTGGCCTTCACTGGCCTCCCCTGCCAGGCAGGAAACGCTGCAGGCAGCTCCTCTCAGCCTCGACCACAACAGGCTCCCTCCCTAACAGTTTTCTCTCCTTTCTCCCATGAGACCCTCTTAGACCTCCAATTCCAGGAATGCTCTGGTTTTTCCTTCCATCTTGTAGCCCTTGGTGTGTCGGTCATTGACTCTTTTCACTGCTGTGCTAAATTACCTACCAAAAGCAACTCAGGCAAAGGGGGTTTATTTTAATCACACTTCGCTGGCATAGTCTCTCAGGATGGGGAAGGCATAGCAGGAGGAGCAGACGGCAGCTGATCAGTTGCATCCACAGCTAGAAAGCAGAGAGAGATGATTGCTTGTGCTCAGCTCTCATTCCAGATGGATATTTTCCTCTGAAGGAACCTCCCTAAAACCTTCTTCTCAGTCAGCTCAGAAGAGGGGAAGGTGTTGCAGCAGGAGCATCAGTAGTGTGATGGTTAGTTTTAATTGTCAACTGGATACAGCCTGGGATCATCTGGAAAGAGAGTCTCAAGGAAGGATTGTCCAGATAGGGCTGGCCTGTGCGCATGTCTGTGGGAGATTGCCTCGAAGGCATTACTTGATTTGGGAAGACACAGCCCACTGTGGGCAGCACCATTCCCTAGGGCGAGTCCTGAAAAGTCTACAATTAGAGAGTGAACTGAGTGGAAGGGATGCATGAATTAATTTTTCTTTGTGTTCTTGGCTGTGGATATGATGCAACTAGGTGCTGCAGATTCTTGCCTAGATTTCCTCACAGTGATGGACAGTGACCTGGAATTGGGAGCTAAAATATGAATTTCTTCTGCCTTAGGTTTTTTTGTTTGTTTTTGCTTTCTAGGTTTCTTTTTATCATAGGGATTAAATGAAACTAGAATGAAGGCTCTGTCTTAATACGTGGCTTTGTCCCTTGATGGATTCATGACACCGTGGTGTTATAGGGAGGTGGCGAAAGGGGAGAGGTTAGTCACTGAGGTTCCCGGGAGCTAGACTTTATCTCAGCTCCTTCCTGCATTCTCTTTCTGCTCCCTGCCTGCTGTGATGTGAACTACTGTGCTCTGTCCACCGTGCAAGCTCTAGCTGATGACTGATACAATCAGGAGCCAACACTGCCCCCTCCCCTCTTCGGTTCTTTCTGTTAGATGTTGGACACAAGGACAGAGAAGGAACTGAACACAGCACCTAGGTTGAGCCCCAACCCTTCTCGCCAACCCCATCTCTCCTCCCTGCCCAGTACTATAAATATGCACAAGTCCTACACCCAGGAATGCTGCCCCTCTGTGCACACAAACTTCACTTTGCCTAAAATACTCTATCATTCAATCCACCTACTCCTCTACCCTTAAGACCTGACACCTAGCAGTGTTCCTAGCCCTCCATCCTGATTCCCAATGCCTCTCCTTTGCTGTTTTCTATCCCTTCCCACAGTGCTCTTCTCACTCTCTCGGGGGCAACCATCCATCTTCTTCCTTTTAGTTTTCCCAGAACTCCATGCGAAACGCAGAAGAAAAACTCTCCCCCGACCCCTTCTGTATTTACCCCAGCTGCTATTCGCTCGATCAAAGGTATCACTTATTTTCTACCACAGTTACGAGGTGGGTGACAGCTCTTCCAGGCTTAAAAGACATCTCTGGCACAACCGTGCTCCTGTCTCTCTTGATTTACTAATCAGGGCTCAAAAGCTCCACGCTGCTTGGGTCAAGTACATCCCTCAGCCTGGCGGGCGCTCCAGTTACGCTTATCCCTCCTCATCAAGCCTTTCCTGTATCTTAGAACAGTGTCATTTTTAGCAACAGCAGACTTTGCAAAATGAGACGTGGGGTGGAATAACACAGATCCACGCTGTCCCTCTCTTGGCGCTCTCATTATTGGGGGGATGGGGGGAATGCACACTTTGCAGAGTGGTTTAATTTCCTCTGGAGCTCCACGGCTCCTATCAGAGGAGCCACATACCTCATTAGCTAGGCCTTCTGACAAACTGCCTACTCTAGCACGCGAGCTCCCTGGGTCGGCCCTATCCATCTTGGTGATGCTCTTCTCAGCAACGGAAATTCAGTTCACTCCATCATATGAGTGCTTATCTTAGGGTCCAGGGACCCCCAGAGAAACTCCAGAAATTAAAGCATAAGGTTGCAGGAGTATGCAGTTAGTCTTAGCATCCTGGGGAGGGAATCAGTACCTTTAGATAGCTCAGTTCTGGAGAATGCTGGGAAGGGTTGAACCAGGGCCAAAAGAACACCTCTGTTGATGTGCAACACCATGCTAAGATCACACAAAGCCCCGTGTCTTCCCTGCCAGCCTGGGTCCTACAAACATTTATTCTAGAATATTCCCCCAAGGTATTTTTATTCTTGGATGGCTCATTTCCTGGTTCCATGGCTACCTAGGAAGTATTTTTCTCTGAGTCATAAAGAGCTGCTTTTCTAAAGACAGGACAAGCATCTTTAGCCCCCAAATCCAAGAGACCCAACTCACCTTAGTCATATTAAGGTACAGTGGGAGGTTCTGGTATAGGTAAGAAACTTCCACGCCTCTATGGGCAGAATTCCTTCCTTCCTTCCTTCCTTCCTTCCTTCCTTCCTTCCTTCCTTCCTTCCTTCCTTCCTTTCTTCCTCCCTCCCTCCCTCCCTCCCTCCCTCCCTTCCTTCCTTCCTTCCTTCTTTCCTTCCTTCTGCTCCTCCCTCTGTCCCTCCTTTCTTTCTTTCTTTCTTTCTTTCTTTCTTTCTTTCTTTCTTTCTTTCTTTCTTTCTTTCCTTCCTTCCTTCCTTTCATTCTTTTTCTTCCTTCTTTCCTTCCTTTCTTTCTCTCTTTCTTTTTCTTCCTTCCTTCTCCCTTCCTTTCTTTTAATGAAAGGGTGTGGATTTACCTTTATTCTGGGTTCTGACCATAGTTGACACTCTCTTATGAAAGAGAAAGGAGAACACACACAGGCATGCAGTGGGCGTGGGAGAGTAGCCACTATAGACCCTCAGTTTAGTAGGTAATTCCACCTGGGTCTGATACAGCTGATTTTTATCGTACCAAAGTAAAAAAGAAAGACAAGAAAACCCCTAGAGTTTTATTAAGCAGTGGTCCATGAATAGAATCTGCAAAAATAATTAAGAGTAAATTGATGCAGACAGTTTTAGGTCAGAGCTAAGAAAACCTCCACACACTCAAGGCAAGAGAAACACCCCCAACATTCCTAGGAGGCAGCTAACCTGGTACCTTTTCAAACCCAGTGGAAGGAGAGGGGTTGGCCCCACTGCTGCAGGAGGGCTGAAGGGACATTAAGAAATGATGCAATCTGGGAAGAATAAATAGCCTGCTTTAAGGCCCAGCCAGCCTCGTACTTAGCCAGTCAGGTTCCTTCCAGAAATGAAGGCCATGCCATGAAACTCTCTCTTTTCAGCGGAAGAAAATCTGCCCCTTCTCCGACACTCTCATGCAATGCAAACCGTTCTAAAGGTTTTGTTGTTTTATTGTTTGATTCGGTTTTAGTTTTATTTGTCTAGCAAACTCTGGGTTCCACAGCCATCACTACATCAAGGGGGCATGATGGTGCACACCGGCAATCAGCACACTAGAGGCAGAGGCAAGAGGATAGGAGTTCAAGGTTGTCCTCATTTACATTGTGGGTTCTGAGAGAGTAAACAGAACCAAGAGACAGATGTGTCTCAGATAATCTATGTCAAGGACTGACAACAAACCAAAGGAGAGAATTTATCAGTCAAGGGTGCTGGGATTCTAGTCTCTACCGGATAAAATCATGAACATCTATCCTCTGAACACACCCGGAGATTAATTTTACACTTAAAAAGCTAAGTTTAGAGCTCCAAATATAAGAGAAAATATGAGTATCTACAGATTCTGGATGTCAAAGAATTCCCAAGTTGAAACATAGTAGGTTAATAATAGCGCAGATTCATGCGCCTCAAAGAAAAGGAAGATACAGCAAATTGCAAATGAAAAATAATTTACAGCAATAGCTGGAGAGAAAACCGCCTTACATCATTTAAAAATGAAAATTCAAGAAGCATAATTAAGACTGGAGACATGGCTGAGCGGTTAACAGCACCCGAGTAAAGTAAAGCAATCGCACCAAGTAAAGTTCCCAGCTCCCGAATCAGGCAGCTCACAAACACCGCAACTTCGGTTCCAGGGATCGAATGCCTTCTGCCCCTATGGGCACTGCCCTCACAGGCATGTACACACACACAGATAAATGTTTTTGAAAAAGAATTATTAGCTAAACAGACTAAACAAACAAATGAGGAAGCAGAAGATATAACTAAAAAACAGCCTCACAGAAGCCAGTCGAACCTCCATGGTCATAAGATGTCCACTGTAAAACAAATATTATTTTGTCTCCAAGTAGAAATTATGTCATTTGCATCATTTCCATATCGTTTTTTGTTCTCGCTCTGTGTCTTTCTCTCTGTGGGTGTCTGTGTGTGTGTTTGCGCGTGCACATGCGTATGCATGTATGTATTGTGGTGTACACATGTGTGTATGGAGATGCACACTCATGGGAGGCAGAGGGAAATGTCAGATGTCCTACTTTGTCACCCCCCCACCACCTTCCTGAGGCATGGTCTCTCACTGAACCTGGAGCTAGACTCATGGCCAGCAAGCTCCAGAAATCCTCCTGTCTTCTCCCCACCCCCACATCGCACACACTAGAGTTAAAAGTTTGTGTGCTCACACCCGGCATTTTAGGCGGATGCTGGGGATCTGAATTCAGGTGCACAGCAAAGGTTCTTACCAACTGAGCCATGTCCCAAGCCTCTGGTCTTACTTTGTGATAATGAGCAATATATCACAGCAAAAATGACTGGAGCAGATGAATTGATGGATGATAAAGGCTCAATGCAAAATTACAGGGAACTGACATGCTCGACCGAGCTCTCAGATGTTCACATGGCATGACGTAAGTGTCATGAAGAGACACGCCCTGTCACCACCCATCAGCCTCTGTGACCACAGTTAGAAACAGAAGTCTGAGTAAACACCAACCTGACAGACAGCCCATGCTTGTCAGTGGAGTTGGGGGAGAGGGGCTGAAGACCTGGCCCAACAGTTCAAACATAGGCTGATATTTGCAGAGTTAGGTTGCAGCATCCAAGTCGGGCAGGTTACAACCACCCTTTACTCCAGTTCTAGAGAATCTGATGCCCTATTCTGGACACACACACACACACACACACACACACACACACTAATTTCTGCTTGTTTTTCTGTCTACAAGAATTCTTCCCCTTCCCCCCAAGACACATTCACAATACAATCTTTATTCTGCTTAATGATCCAGGACTTGTTGTCTTCCTTCATAAAATGCAGCAGGTTACACCAAAGACAGACTTGAAGTTACCTGGGAAGACTCAGCTCCTCATGTCTTGGGCTGGAAAGGGAGGTAGAGAAGCTGTAATAAACACACAGAGCAGGGTCCCTGATGGCAAGACTAAATGTCATGTTTCAGCCCTAAAAATTCCTGCCTTTTAAAAACTCTTTTTAGATCATATTTAAGTGGCTGCATATGCATGTGTATTCGCACATGCATGTGTTTCTATGCAATATGTATGCATGTATGTATGTGTATGCACATTCATGTGTGTATGTGTGTATGCACATGCATGTGTATGCATGTGTATGTGCATGCGCGTGAACATGTATATGCATATAAATGTATGTGTGTGTGTGTGCTTGTATGTGTGTACACACGTGCATGTGTGGTGTGTGTGTGTGCATGTTTGTATACATCCACCACTCCAGCACTGGGATTATAAGCATGCACCCTCACAACTGGCTTTTTCTCGACTGGGCTCTGGGGATGGAACACAGGTCCTATGATTGTAAACTGAGCATTCTCTCAACCAAGCTTCATCCTGGCCTGAGAATGGATCTTAAACATCCTCCTAAGGCCCAAGGGCTGATCGCCAGACAAGAGATTGTGGCCAAGGCTGTGCATGCCAAGGCAACCCAGACACATAAGTGAGTCAAGACTCACAGCTAGGATAATAGGCTCAACCACCAAACCACCCTTAGTGGCTTAGATCTGTCAGGCAGGTACCATCTCCTGAAGTTTCCAGGACCTTCTAAAATAGCACCACACCAACTGGAGAGCAAACATTCAAAACAGAAGCCAGAAGTCTATGAGACATTTCTGATTCAAACCACCGCATGAGGACCATCAATCAAAAATGAAAAGCTCTAAAACTTGTGAGATAAAATAAACCCCTTCTCTCTATAAGTCAATTTGCCTCGGGTATTTTCTTACAGTGACAGAAAATTGATTAATACACTATTCTGGTGGCCTGTGCCTGCAATGGGTTACAGAGCATTTAGCTTGGGGATGTCAAAGATTTAACGAGGGGCCTGTAATTGTAGGAAAACTAAATCCGCTCCATGGTACCTGTTATGCCTGGTTGAAGATGCCACATCAGATCATTGGGGAAGTATCTCCTCTTCCCAGGGATGGTGACTTTATTTATTTCTAAATGGTTTTCATCCCACTGGCTTTGCCAATGGGAGAAAAAATCCCAGGAAACGGCACAGAGCAGCTATGCCTCAAATCTGATCACAGATGGGAGAGGACTCCCTGTTCCTTCATTCTGAACAGATCAAAGGACAGGCATGACTGCATCATCCACAGACATTAGCTTTGCCATGACATTTGAAAAGCTAGCATCTGTCATGGACCTACAAGGTGCTGAGGATGCAGAATTAACACCACCACTCTCTGTGTGTAGCTGGGTGCACGAGCGCCCCAGCACCCTGGACAATAGCACCTTGCCTCCCACCTTGTTTGAGACAATGTCGATCTCTCTCTCTCTCTCTCTCTCTCTCTCTCTCTCTCTCTCTCTCTCTCTCTCTCTCTCTCTCTCTCTCTGTGTGTGTGTGTGTGTGTCTCTCTCTCTAAAAAGATATTTTTTAAATTTATGTCTATATCTGTGTATGGGAGTAAAGGCAGGCATGTGGGCATCCCCAGAGGACAGAAGAGGATCTTGCACCACCTGGAGTCGGGGTTACCAGTGTTAATGTGCTGCCATATGTGGAAGTGGGTAAGCAAACACAGGTCCTCTGCAATAGCAAGAAGCGCCCTTGAATGCTGTGCCATCTCTTCAGGTAAGTGTCTCCTGCACATTGTCATACATGGCAGATTAGCTGGACCACAAGCTCTGGAGGATTCTCCTGCCTCCATCTCCCTTCTCAGTTAGGAGATCTGGAATCACAGACAATGCACCACCATGTCCAACTTTATGTGGGTTCTGGGAATTTGAACTCAGGTCTTCACCCTTGGGTAGCAAGTCCTTTGCTCAGTGAGCCACCTCTCTGGCTCCAGAACTTTTTTTTCGTTACTGTCTCCTCCTGGAAAAGCTTAGAGTTCCATAAGAGAAAAGAAACATGTAAGTCACGATCACGACAACGAAAGATAAATGCCGCACAAGAGGTTTGTTCAAGAGGCTCTGGAAGCTAATTTCTGTTTGGGAGAGATGGATAGGGACCCAGGAAAGTTTGACACAGGAGATAAAATGTGATCTGGACTGTAAAGCACCAGTGGTAACTTCCAGGGGGGAGATGGCTCGCAAATAGAGTGCTGGGAGAAGGGGGGCTGTCTCCACAGACAAGGAGCTTTGTGCAAAAGCAGGGCAGAAAAAGTACAGAATCAGAGACTGCATGGTACAAGGAAAGGCAATATCACCTCAGGCAGGCACGATGGCTCAGTAGGTAAAGGCGCTCGCCACCAAGTCTGATAGCTTGAGCTCAATCCCTGGAACCCACGTATTGGAAGGGGAGAACTGAGTCCCCTACATTGTCCTTTGACCTCCATGCATGCTCTATGACACATGCAGACCCACAAATATATCCACACACACACACACACACACACACAGAGAGAGAGAGAGAGAGAGAGAGAGAGAGAGAGAGAGAGAGAGAGAGAGAGAGAATAAACTAACAAGTGGAAACAGACACTCCCTGCCTTGTGGTTTCATTTGGAACGGTCCCCTACAGGTTCAAGTTTTGAACATTTGGTTCACAAATGAGGGTTCTATTTTAAGAGGCAGGGTAATCCAGGAGAGGCAGAACCGAACTATAGGAGTTAGGTTAGCATGGGCTGGAGCCCCAGAATCACATCCATACTGACCACTTCCACTTTACTCCCTGGTCTATCACAATAGAAATGGTCTCTGTCACACACTTGCTTCAACCTTCCCTGCCAAGATGGACTGAAACCTTGACCAAACTCCCTCTTTGGACTCTGTGGTCATCTGCATGTACATGCACACACACACACTCACACACACACACACACACACTCACACACGAAAAACTTAAAAATAACTTAAAAGGCTCTTAACCACTAAGTCATCTCTTTAGCCCCAATAAGTAGTTTCAAAAAGAGTCCCCACCAGGTCTTCAGTCCCAATGCATAGGCCCCACTGTCTCAACTCCTCCATGCTCAGGAGTCTTTTTTACCCAGTCTACCAGCAGGTAAGAGTGCAGGCAAGAAACATGGCGACACCCCCAGGGTGGCTGTGCTGGCGCCTCTGCCTCCTGTCTTCCTTCCTAAGGCATTTGACTCCTATCAGATGTATGGTTCAAAATCTGCTGTCACAAGTGATAGCCAAAGGACTCCAACGAAAAGCATTTTTAGCTATGTGACTACAAAAAAATCCTTAAAATGTTCTATTTTGCCACCTCACCTAAACGTGCTGGCATAAGAAGGTTGCCATTTCCCTGAAGGCTACGCCGCATTTTGAATTCATATGATCACAACTACTTTGGGGTGGGGAGGCTGTGGAGAAGGCTCTGGGATTGAAGTGTTTGCTGCATAAGAATACGGACCTGAGTTCAGATCCCCAGCACCCATGTAAAAAGCAAGGCATAGCGGGGCCTGCCTGTAAACCCAGCACTGGGAACAGACAGGTAAATCCCAGGTGACTGGGGGCGGGGCTCACTGGCCAGTCAGCCCAGCTTAACATGTAAGCCTCAGATTCACTGAAAAAAACATGGTCTCAGAAAATACAATGCAAAGCAATTGAAGACACTCCATGCTGATCTCTGGCCTCCACATGTACACACGCATGTGCCCTGTGTCCCTCACACCCAGAGACCTTGTGGTCTTGTGGGAGAAGTGCTGTGCAGGGCCCCAGCAGAGATAATTAGTAAGAAGACAGTAAGCTTCTGAAATGGAGGGTTGCACCAGGTACTTCACCTGAGTTACTCAGAATAAGGGAGAACTAAATCACATACCACCACCAAGACCCAAAACGTCAGGAAATGAGGGCAAACCAGAAAATCCGTGCTGAAGCCTGGGTTTGAATCTCGGGTCTGCCACTTTTGACCTGCTGAGTTATAGTTATATTTAACTATAGTGAGGGAAGACAAGCAAAGAAGTCAGAAAATGGAGGAAAACTCAAGCTGAAAAGGTAGATCAGAGCAACCCTTGTGACTCACAAAACAACAGACAAACAAAAAATCTCAAGTAGTGGCCCGACTCTTCACCAGCAGTTCCTTCAGCATTCAGAATGGAAGCCGGCTTTGACTCTCCCAGAAAACACATTTATAAAGATGTCCAGAGACTAGGAAAATAGCTCGGTCATAAAGAGGTTCCCTTGCAAGCATGAGGCTACGAGTTCGATCCCAGAGCCTATGTGCAAAGCCGGGTGTGGTTGTACCTATAGCCCCAGCAATGTGGAGGTAAAGACAGACAGCTCCCTTAGGCTCCCTTGCCACCCAGCCTAGCCTAACTCTAGGCCAGTGAGAAGGGGTTCAGCAGCTGAAAGGACTCACTCAGAAGACTGGAATTTAGTTCCCAAGTGGCTTCCCACTGCCTGTGAACTCCAGTTCTAGGGGACCCAGTGCCCTCTCCTGACCTCCCTGAGCTCCTGCATACATATTTTGTACTCAGATGCAGACACACAAACATACACATAAAAAAACAAAGAGCAACTGAGGCAAGATGCCTGATATAGACCTCTGGCCTCATCTCCTACACATGAATACATGTGAATACACCAACACACACATACATGAAACATGTACACACACACACACACACACAATGGCAACCTTAGCTCCACCAGGAAAGTCATCCAATATGGCAGCCATCCTTGGCTACTGGTCTCTTTAACATAACCAGGAAGTATTTGGAAAACATTTTTCTGCTCTACAGGCAAGGGCTTTGACTCATAACCATTGTATTTGTCTCCCTGTGCCTCGGTCAACTTGGGACGCACTCATGCTCCCAGAACATTAGTTCCTAAACAAATTAACATGTTAGACATTATCCTGGCTAGCCTTAATTGTCAACCTCACACAGCCTAGAATCTTCTGGGAAAAGAGTCTTAACTGGGGGACTGCCCAGATCAGATTGGCCTTTGGGAATACCTGTAGGGGATTGTCTTGATAATTGTCTTGATTATTAACTGATGTTGGAGGGCCCAGCCTACTATGGGCAGCATCATTCCCTAGGCAAGCAGTCCTGGGCTATATAAGAAAGTTAGCTGCCCATGAGTCTGAGAGCCAGCCAGCAAGGAGGGTTCCTCTCATGGTTTCTGCTTTGTGCTTCTCCATCAAGTGACGGCCCTGACTTCCCTCAGTGACAGATTGTGACATGGAAGTATAAACTGAATAAACTTTCCCCCCAAGTTGCTATTGGTCAGAATGTTTTATCATAGCAACAGGAAGAAAATTAAGATAGACATGGAAGGAAAATTGGAAAGCAACTAGTTCAGCATCCTGTCTCTAGAGTTGGGAGAGTCAACGTGTGGCCAACATTCATCCAATGACAACTGTGTGCAGCCTTTAAGACCTAAGCTGTCCCTTTAATGGTCACAAACTGGCCATGAGCGTTAGTGAAAAAGGCTGCGTGAAGCACTTCCTGTGCAAACATACATACATAGATATTTTCCCGAGATGACTTTCTAAGAGGAATGGTAGTGAATTCACCTCTTGGCCATAAAAGGAATCTGGAGTCTTGCTAGGTCCCGCAGCTGTGCCTATCTGCGTGCTTCCTCAGGCCTGCACACATGGTCCAAGGGAACGACATGGGGTCAGTGAATTTCTTTGTTAATCTCGATATTTGCAGGAAGCAAACGAACCACCGAGCTTTGCAAATCAGCAGCTTTGGTCTTTTGAATTCCTAAGGCTGCTGTTGAGGAGAGCTCTGTGTTCTGGGGAGATGTGTACGGAGCGGGCGCACATATTCTAATGGCTGTCAAGTACATTGCTTGTACATGGCTGTCAAGTAATTGCTGTAATGTGGTCGGAGGGTGGGGAGGATGGAGCCATCAAATCGCTTGAGCATGCCCACATGAGCTCACGGGCATAATCTAAGTTTGTACACTGAAGCTCTCACCCAGAAGTGTGTAAGCACAAAAGCAATAACAATCTTCTGCCTGAGAAAAGTCTGAGTGTGTGCATGTGTGTGCATGCGCTCATGTATGTGTGTGTTTGTGTGTGCATGTGCGTGCGCGCGCGTGTGTGTGTGTGTGTGTGTGTGTGCGCGCATGTGCGCCATTAGAGAGGCCAGAGGACAGTGTCAGGTGTCCCGCTCAATCCCTCTCCATCTTATTCCCCTGAGACAGGGCTTCTCACTGAACCTGGAGACAGGCTGGCAGCCAGCAAGCAGTCCCCAACATCTTTCTTTAAAAAAAAAAAAAGTGGATTCTCAGATTCAAATTCAGGTCCTTAGCTTAAATAACAGGCAGTGTTGCTCATAGAACCATCTGCCCTGCTCCTTGAGCCCAATTCTTGAAGGCATGAATGACACTTGATGCCAGCCATAGTTCAAGCCCATAAACAAATGCCCAAGTTACATTCCTACACTCCATTCATTCTCTCTCTCCTGTCTTTCTCTTTCTGTTTTCTCTTCCTCTTTCCCCTCTCTGTTCTCTTTTTCTTCCTCCCTGCCTCTCCTCTCTTTCCTTCTTGTCTCTCTGTCTCTGTCTGGAAGCTCAGTGGGATCTTGGCCTCATAGCCATTTCAGCCCACTGAGCGGAACAGTCAGACCTACAAGCTTCTGCAAACAGACTGGAAGCCCCTGCACTCGGGTAGCCTGTCTTACTCTCCCTCTCTTTAGTCTCTTAGTGTGTCTACTGCACAGCAGCTCCATTGAAGAAGGCTTCTTAAAACTGGGGGATGAGCACAAGAGCAGAGGAGACAAAGAGGAGAGGGTCTAGCCCAGACTGTCAGCTTAAAAAGGGAGAGTTGATGCTCTCTGATGGCTCACTCCCCGAGGGAGTCATGAGGATCAAGCACACAACCTCTCAAATCTCAACTAGAATTCAAGACTCATGTACCATGTGGTAGAGGTAGGTGTGTGTGTGTGTGTGTGTGTGTGTGTGTGTGTGTGAGAGAGAGAGAGAGAGAGAGAGAGAGAGAGAGAGAGAGAGAGAAAGAGACAGATTTGTATATGTGTGCAGTCACTCACGCCTGCTTAGCAAGCGAGCACGTTTAGCACTGAGTCATCTCCCCTGCCCTGCATTTTCCTTTTAACTTATGATATATTCAGCTTACCGTGGCTCATTGAAATGTGACCCCAGAAGTCAAGAAGCACTTGGACACAGCTAAAGCCACAACTGATCTTTCAGTTAAACGTGAATAATTCACCTGGCCTCGGGACATAAGAACTTCCTTTTTTAAAAAACCTGACAAGCTGAAGCTAAATAAATAATTCACCCATGATGAAGAGAAAGAGTGTGGCTACCTGAATGTTGTCATTAATGAAGTCACTAGCTCAATGGTATGCAGGGCCAAATGTCAAAGGATGGAAGCAGGAAACTATATTGGATGAAATTGTCGTTTCGGGACAAGTACCAGCAATTTCATACAATGCGGTCAGATACAATGGAAGCCACACAGCGCTGACATTAACCTACTGAACACAATCCGACACCATAGTTGTATATAAAGACCTCTTGTGATCTCCAGTGTTTGAACTGAACTGGTCCAGTGGGGCGCAGTGGCACATCCCTGTTACCCAACATTTGGGAGGTGGAGGCAAGAAACTCAAGAGCTCAAAGTCACCCTTGGCCTTAGAAATTTTGAGGTTGGCCTGGACATCGAGAGAACCTGCCTCAAACTTTCTTTTTAAGAAAAAGGAAAAAAAGAGGGAAAGAAAGGAGTTGTTCAGTTGCTAGAGTGCTTGCCTACTGTGTATTAAGTTCTGGTTCCATCTCCAGTACCACATACACCAAGTCTAAGCTTTTGATCCAATCACTCAGGAGGCATAAGTTGAAGGATCGAGTTCAAGGTGATCCTTGGGAGCTGGATCCCCAGAACTCACATTAAAAAGCTATATGATGGCACATGCTTATAAACCCAGTCTTAGGGAGGTGGAGACAGATGCATAGCCAGGACTCACTGGCCAGCTAGCTTAGCCTACCTGGTTCATTCCAGGACAATGAGAGATGCTGCTTTAAAACAAAAAGCTGCTGAGCAGCATGCTGAGGAATGACAAAGGCACCCAAGCTTGTCTGGTGGCGGCCAGATGCGCACACATACATGATCACTATGTGGAGGAATGAACTTAACTCTTGCAAGTTGTCCTCTACTGCAACAAGTGTGCAATAACATATGTGTGCCAAATCCTACACACACACACACACACACACACACACACACAGAGGGAGAGAGAGAGAGAGAGAGAGAGAGAGAGAGAGAGAGAGAGAGAGAGAACAAAGAAATGGTTTGTTTTTTAAGCAATAATGATAAATTGCTGGTCCATAAATTAAACACATTACACAGGTATAAAACAAAACAAACAAACAAACAAACAAACAGCTCCCCCCAAACTACAGTACTGTGATAAAACATAGATTCCTTAAAACCTCAAATGTAGGTAGAAAAATAATCACAGACTACCAGTAATTGTTCATTCCCCTACTCCCTCCTGTCACCTTTCACAGAGAAAGGACAGATGGGGAAACCCTGTATGGGACAAAGAAGGAATCTAGCAAGAAGCCAGGATGGATCATAAATAAATAAATGAATGAATGAATAAATAAATAAATAGAAAGTCTAGTTCAGGTGTGACAATGTGAAAAAAAAATGGAGTTCCCTGGTATGTCAAGTACCTGCAGCAATGATGGCCTGCCAGTGAGCGAGCATTAGAGGCACTGGACTGAGAGAGAACCAGATGACAGAAAAGGCAGCCCTTGGACACACAGTAGGAATGGAAAAGCAATAAAAGGGAACCTGAGTGAATCCTAAATAGCCACACAGACCCAACACCTGTAGTAAGAGGAGCGGCCGGCTGTGTTCCCCCCACATCCGGCCGCCCGCATGGCTCAGCTTAAGCCCCGAAATAACAACACACAAACCGTATTATTTAATCACTGCCTGGCCCATTAGTTCCAGCCTCTTATTGGCTAGCTCTTGCACTTGGACTAGCCCATTTCTGAAAATCTGTATAGCACCCCAAGGTGTGCTTACCGGGGAGATTCTAGCCTGTGTCTGTCTGTAATGCGGGCATCATGGCGACTCCTTCTCAGCTTCTCTTTCCCAGAATCCTCTTCTGTCTACTCCACCCACCTAAGGGTTGGCCTATCAATGGGCTCAGGCAGTTTCTTTATTTTAACCAATGAAATCAACAGATTGATATAGGACACTCCCACATCAAACACCAAGGATCAGTATTCTTCTTCCTCCACAAACACACAAAGACACCCACTAACGAAATCACACTAGGGCCTGTGGTCAACAGGTTATCTTTGAATCATGTAAATGACCTAAATCCACCAAAGCAATTGAGGGGACTAGTGAGATAGCCAAATTAAAGGTGCTTGGCAACAAGACTGATGACCTGAGTTCAATCCTCAGCTGTTCCTATGTGCAGAGTGGGGCTATGTACGTCACGGATCAGCCAGGGTTGATGTAAAGCTTCTTCAGAGTCAGTGGTATAAATGAAACGGTGCAACTAAAAATCTCCCATGCTCGTGAAACCACTTGAGAGCTACAGACAGCCTGGTACCAGTCTTAACTGTCCCTTGACACAACCTAGAGTTCCTTTGGAAGAGAGTCTTACTAAGGAGTTACCTAAATCAAGTTGGCATATCTGTGGAGGACTGTCTGCATTATTAATTGATATAGAAAGACCAGCCCATTGTAGGTGGCATCATTCCCTAGGTAAGCGGTCCTGATACTCTATAAGAGAGGAGAAAGCCAGCTGAGGTGAGGCAAGCAAGGATGCCTGCTCTCATTCTTCGTTCCCTGCTGTTGACAAGAAAAGGGTGATGCTTTACATTAACTTAAACTTCCCACAATAACTGTAATTGTGAGCCGAAAGAAACCATTTCTTTCCTAATTAGGGTATTTCATCACAGCAACAGAAATGAGGCTAGAACAAGCTATTTTGTTTAACCAGGGGTCAAGCCTACAGCAAAAGCACTACCCCTGCAAACATATCACATTATGTTATCATCACGGCATCCACCACTGAAGAAATCCCCACGGTATAATAACTTTAGGACATCTCCTCGACACGATTTTGAATTTATGTATTCAGCTGAATTACTTACACTCTCGGTAATGAGATGATGCTCGGAACAGGACGGGTTCAATCTTCTTTTGCTTTCCTCTGATTCACCGCGCAAGACTATTTTTATGCAGATGAGGTTAGGATGACATTAAACATTTTCTCCTGATTTTCCAAGAACAAATATATTCTCTCCATATGCCCTGATCTTTTATTCCCCCCCCCCCCCCGTGTTCATCTTCAAAGCCCCGTTGGCTGATCAGGTTTTTTATTTCTCTAAATTAACTAAAAGAACATGCCATCTGCAGTGTAAAGTGCCTGCTTCTCCATGTGCGTCACACTAATGGTGTTCGCATGGATGCATGAATTTAGTCTATCTCTCCTGTTCTTGCATAAGCCCACCTTATTGTCCAGTCTGACTCCGATGCAGATCTCATCGTTTCCGCAACACTCCATGGTTTTCTCTCACTGTCACATTGAGGAATCTCCACTGTACTTGCAGATCATAAAGACTGGAGGTCTCTACATAAAATGTCTGTCATGCTGGCAGACACTGGGGCCTATTGATTATTCTCTAGGTAGAGAAAGGTATTGACCCAGTTCGCTTTCATTGTCCTTTTGACACAGCCTCCAGTCATCTGAAAGGAACGTCTAGATTGAGGAATTGCCTAGATCAGATTGGCCTGTGGCCTTGTCTATGGGATTTGTCTTGGTGACTGACTAATACGAGAGGACTCAGCCCACTGTGGGTGGCACCATTCCCTAGCCATGTAGTCCTGAGCTGCATTAAAAAAGAAAAAAAAATCTAGCTAAGTCTGAGCCTTATCAGACAGCCAGCAAGCAGTGTTCCTCCGTGGTTTCTGCCCCTCAGATCCCTTCTTCAAGTTCCTGTCAGGACTTCCTTCCATGACAACCTATGACCGGAAAGTGCAAGGCAAGTAAATTCCTCCTTTCCCTGAGCTGCCTTTGACCATGGTGTTTGTCACAGCAATAGAAAGGAAACTAGGAGATACATGGTTGAGGGAGAGCACTTCACCTAGCTCTTCACTGAGCAGATCCTTACTCTTTTAGGTAGGTGCCGGGAGGTAAACACATGACCACTAATTTAGGATCAAGTCCTCCCTTCCACAGAGCTTAACACTACAACGAGACACTAAGAACCCCCCACCCCCGAATTACCAGTTATGGGCTCCACTGTTGAACTCCCCAGGAACCCAGCAGGAGAAAACTTTAGGATTGAATACCCTCTCACAGTGGCAAATCCATCTTTTGAGTACATTTCCTGAGCAGGACCTGAACAAACATCTGCTACCACACAGGGCACCAATGACAGACCAAACGAAAAATTCTACCAAAGCACAAGAATGAGTTTTCTGAAGTTATTTATGGGAGCATGGATGAAGAGTTACTTACAAAAGCCCACATAATTCACAGGTGCCTTTGTGACTGTAAAACCCACTCAAGAAGGGGTGATGACTCGCAAAAGCTGCAGCCCGGGAGCTCCTTGCAAGCAGGGTGGAAGATGGGAGAGTCTCCTCTCCTCAGCAGTCTTCAATGGATACAAAGTTGTAAGTTTCAGAAACTTCTTGAGACTAGCAAATTGTTAACTCCCTGAGTCTTGATGAGTCTCCCTCCAGAGAGGCAGGCGAATCTCTGTGAGTTCGAGGCCAGCCTGGTCTACAAGAGTTAGTTCCAGGACAGGCTCCAAAGCTACAGAGAAACCCTGTCTCAAAAAACCAAAAATAAATAAATAAATAAATAAAAATAAATAAAAAATAAATTGCTACACAACAGCCTACAATATTGCCATCAAGTACTAAAGGTCTACAGACACAAGGATAACCACTACTTTCAATTCCAGCATCAGTTTGAAGTCAGCTGATAAATACACCAAGAATCCTAGTTCTGCAGTAAAGGCTACATGTTAGGTGCATGAGGTTGGACCAGCAGAGAGGGATGAAAGCTTACATTGAGCTCACTTTTCCTTTTGCACTCACACAGGATCCCAGCTCATGGAGCTGCGCCACTCAACTTTAGGGGGGACATTTCCTCCTCAGCTAAACCTTTCTAGAACGAGACACTCCCAAGGATGTGTTGCTTGGCTATTCCAAATCCCGTTGACAATGAAGATTACAAATCATAGACCTCTTGGCTAAATGAATTCCACTGTAAAACATTTCCTACACCTAGTATTATTGTTAATTTCTTTCCAGAGCTAAGTAAAAATTATCATGCCCTGTAAATAGTTTAAACTTTATCATACAACATACTATATATACTACACATTACTCATTTAACTACATATAACTAATCAGATTTCACATGCAGCCCTTTTGGTATTAAGATGCTAGCTAGATGACTTAGAGGGGATCAACATAAGAAAATTAAAGCAGTGGAATATACACACAGGAAGGGAGAGAGGGGTGGAGGGAGAGGGATCAGACAGAAACAGACACACAAAGAGAGACAGATACACAGACACACAGACAGAAATAGAAACAGAGGGACAGACAGTATGAGACATAGAGATAAAGAGAGAGGGAAGAGATTCTGCAAAGGGCTCATACTTTCTTCCCTACCTGGCAATACCAGTGTGAGTAGAAGATTCCCTGTTGCAGGCATGGAAGGTTATCAATACCAGTGTGATTAGAAGGTTCCATTCCGCAGATGGGGGAGGTGAGGGTAGGCATGGCATCTTTAGAGAGAATGCATGATGGGGAAGGCAGCATCCATAAGCTGTGAACATAGTCACACGGCACACAGGTGGACATGGGTCAGGGCTCCACTGTACCTATGTTACCTAAGTCGGGCTTCTGAACCTCTCCAAGCCCCCCTGGCCTCATTTATAAAACAGAGATGGGAACAGCTACTTCAGAGAGTGGTTAAATTAAAATGAGATCAATAAAACATGCAGCACAGTGACAAAAACATAAAAGGCAGTCAATAAAAGGGAATAATTATCGTGCTCAGTGAATCAGACAGGCTCCTGAGCCTGGACCTATTTATTATTTCAACCAGCGAGTATTTATTGGACAGCTTCCCTCTGGGTGAGCATTTTTGAAAGAGAAAGTCGCACCTGGGATGCTTCACTTTCTGTAAGTCACTTTGAAGCCATGTGAAAACCAGGGATTGGGGCATAGATCAATGGTGGAGTACCTTCATAGAGTTTTCTAGAATCCCCCCAGTGAGGGGCTGGGGGTGTGACTCAGTGGTAGAGCACCTGCCTAGAATCCCCTAATACTCAAATAGAAAAAGAGAGAGAGAAAGAGAGAGAGAGAGAGCGTGCAAAGGGAAACTAACCAAGGTATACCAATCATCAGAGATATGATTCAGATAGAAAGGGTCTGGTCATGTGACCAATGATCATGATTGTTCTATGTTCTTTCATGGCAGGAAAATCTGGAAAGTCTCATCCCATTGAAACATAGCATTGCAACCCACACAGGCCCAGAGAAGCCACTGAAAATACCTGGTCAATAGAGGTCAGCTCAACCAGCTCTAGAATCACCATAGAAACAAGCCATTGGGCATGCCTATGAGTGAGTGTCTAGATGGGATTAACTGAAGTGGGAATACTCACTCTTAGTGTATAATGTATAGGATCCATGAGTTGGGATCCCTGGATGAATAGAAAGGAGACAGTGAGCTGAGCACCAGCATCCATCTCTCTCTGCCTCCCAACTATAGACACTCTGTGATCAGGCCTCTCACATTCCTGCGTCTTAGCCTTCCCTGCTGTGACATGCTGTCTCTTTAAACTACAAGCCAGCATAAACCCTTCTTCCTTGAATTGTATTTGTCAGGTGTTTGTCACACTAAGGAGACAAGCCACTTTTGCCAGTATGACTGTATCCCCCCCATGCTCGATCCAGCCCCGACCTGCGTGCACCCAAGCTCAGCATGATGATATTCCACAGATGCCTCACACACGCATGCATAGAAGAAACATTGCTGCGATATGATTGGCTAGAACCAGGGCCGGTGAGGGGGATAAAAAGACAAGGACCCTTTCTTGGTGAAGCAAAAAGAATGCCAAAGGACCCTGACATGTGGATTTATTAAACAGGAGGCCAGAGGAGAAACTGGAGATAATGGCAGGAGTTGCTCACCAATAGCACACACTGTCCGAGCAGGGAGGTGTGGTATTAAAGCCTGCACAGGAGTCTCAGTAATAGCTTTAATAAGCAGGCAGATTTCCCTCCACCAAGGTGGTCCCTCTCCCACATTATGGGATAACCGAACACCCAGATAATGAACACAGCATCACCTGAATGGTACATCACAAGGGATAGGATCCAGGAGTTAGAAAGCTTTGGCTGGATGCTGGAGCCATCAACCTCACTCATACACACTGGCAAACAGTAAACGAAGCTGGACAGATGTACATCATGTGGTCATCTCAAGGAAACTGTAACCATGGAAATCCGTGGTCAAGCAGAGGTACCATCTTCTCTACCAAATATGAACCATGGGGGGATCCTTACTCCCAATTAGGAAAATCACTTCTACTGTACATCCCCAAGCTTGAACCATCACACGAGGGAATGACGGCTCAGTGTTGTGGCACCTGTTTTTTTACATGGGAAACCCGCATTTCAATCCGCAGTACCACAAATGCAAATTCACCTTTCGAGAAACTGCTGCATGCACCTCCCATCCATATCCAGTTAGCTGCTGCCTTTTGCTGATTCCGTGGAAGTCTCTTCCTCTTCCTCCTCCTCCATATCTTTTAGCTTTGGGGATGGAACCCAGAGCTGTGCACATGCTGTACAGCTCTAAGATTAAGTCACACTCCTGGCCCCTCACTGGGGGATTCTAGGCAGGTGCCCTATTGCTGAGTCATACTCCAAACCCTGTTTTCCTTTTATTTTGAGACAATGTTATACTATTTTCCCCATATGTCCCAGGACTCACTTTGTAAGTCTGGCACTCCTTGAGCTTTCTACCCGTCTGTTTCAGCTCCTGAGTGGCTGGGATGGACTGGCCTGCAGCACCAGGCTGAGCTGACTACCCACAAAAGTGTCAAAAATATACACTGGAGAGAAGACAACCTCTTCAATGAGCGCCACTATGCACGTGCAGAAGAATGAAGTTAGAGCCCCCTCTCTTATCGCATACAAAAAATATCCATGAAAATCAATCAACGGCCTCATTGTAAAACACACATCTACTGAAAGAAGATGTAGGAGAGGGATGGGAAGATGGTTCAGTAGTCAAGAGCACTTGCTGCTCTTGCAGGGGACCAAGACATGGAAGCAGCGGAGCTATCCGTTATCATGAGTAGGTAAAGACAATGTAATATATCTACATGGTGGAGTAGTATGCATCCAGAGAGAAAATCATGGAAGTGGAAAATAGCATGTCAAGAGAAATAAGCCAGATTCAGAAAGGCAAATACTACATGTTCTCAAATATACATGGGTGTGACCTCATCAAATAGGGAGGGCGAAAGTACTTAATAAAGAGTCTGGGGAAAGGTGCTAAGGCTTATGACCTGAGTTAGTTCAATCTCCAGGACCTATATGAGGATTGTGAAGAGAACCAGCACCCACAAGTCATCCTCTGACTTTCACACATGTACCATGATGCAAATGTGTGCACACAGTCAGTAAATAAATGAATGAAATAACCAAAAGAAAACTTCAGTCAAGTGGGCTAAAGAGGCGGCTTGTTGGGTTGCTACATACGTCTGAAGACCTGAGTTCAAATCCTCAGATATCATATAAAGCTGGGTTTAAGAGTGTAGTTCAGAGATGGTGCACACACCTAGAATCCCCCACTGTGGGGCTAGGAGTGTGGTTCAGGATTAGATTACAGTACCTGTCAGTGATCCCAGTGTACCTAAGGCAAGATGGGAGCTAAGATGGGAATTTCCAGAAGCTCCGACGCCAGCTAATCAGGAGAAAAGTGAGAGACTCCACCTCAAGCAAGGTGGAGACTGAGGATCAAGACTTGAGGTTGTCCTTTGATCATGCACATGCGCACGAGCATGTGTACGCACGCGCGCGCGCG
This sequence comes from Microtus obscurus, assembly GCA_963919715.1. Classification (NCBI taxonomy): domain Eukaryota; kingdom Metazoa; phylum Chordata; class Mammalia; order Rodentia; family Cricetidae; genus Microtus; species Microtus obscurus. Next base: position 6,601,596 of record CAWTZC010002533.1, on the reverse strand, counting down.
CACATACACACACACACACACACACATATACCTGTGTGCACACATATCCATTGATTAAATCCCCAGCAACAGACAGACACACACACACGCACTCATATACCTGTGTGTGTGCACACATATCCATGGGCTAAATCCTGAGCAATAAAGAGACAGACAGACAGACAGACACAGAGAGAGAGAGAGAGCTTTAAAGAATGCCACTACAAGTACTGGCAATGCAGCTCCTTGGCAGAACACTTGCCTGCACGTGTGAGGCCCTGGGTTCCAGTCCCACCTCCACACAATACAGAATTACTGGTTTGTTGCAGCACAATGGCCAGAAGCAGTGGCTTGTTACACATCTCATGGAGAGCCAGCAAACAGGAGTCTGGGGAATCCCATCGAGACATGCGCAACGTTTAATGAGTCTGAAATCCCAACTATCCCGATTTGATCATCACGTATACATGCACCTAATTATCACTCCATAAATACACAATGATTATTGTGTTGAATACAGAATTAAATAAGTAAGATACAATGGAAAAAATAAAGGTCATTTCTGCAGGGCTCTTCTGCTCCCAGGACCCCTCGGTCTCTTATCTTTGTCTTTCTGGACCTGGCCCAAAGCACTTTAAACAGCCCACATACCTGCCTTCCCACCATCTTTGATGTCCTACAGACCTAGCTACGGTTTGCTCCTCTGTGACAACCAGAGGACATCAGTCATGCAACCATTTTTAATAATTTATTTTAAAACAAAAAAAATGGAAAAGGAAAATAAGAGATATGGGCCAAAAGAATACACGTACAACCTGGAAAATAACCACTTGTATGAAAAAAAAAAAGAAAAGCAATGCATTCTTCTGCAAGGGGACTGCTTGCAGAATTACTCTGAAAAGGCCACTTTGTAAGTAAGTAAGTAAATAAATAAATAAATATGTACAGACATTTGGAACAAAAGCTCCCAAACCTGTGTCATATTCTACAATAAATTCTGTGTGGATGGAGGGTGAAACGTAAGACAATCAGAGACGACCAAGCTGGAATGGAATATTTATAAGCCTTGGGAGGGATGCTATCTTCCTCAGCTTTAAAGCACTCGGGAAATGAAAAAATGCAAAGATTGACAGTTCCAGATTCAGACGAATTTAAAGTGCCTGTCCAAGCCATAGGAAGAGATCTGTAGAATTCAAATAAAGAGAGAAAAAAGGAAACACGTTCCGGAAGGAGATTTGACAAGCAAGGGGTTAATTTTGCAACTACCCTCGATATCGTTCATATGTATTAGGAAAACGGTTTTCTCAAGTGCAGTTAGAATGAAGACAACTGGAGTTCTGCTTAAAACTCTAATAAAATCCATCTACTTTAATCCGCTCCCCAAACACAATCCTTGGGAGAGTTCTGAGGGGACTTAACACAGGACCTCTGGGAGACCACTTCCTTAGAAGAGAGAAGATGTTAGAATCCCAGGCAGTTCTCTCTCTTGCGCCCCAGGACTCATTTTTGGAGAAGCTTATTCCAGAAAGAGCCCCTTGCCACTCTTTGCTAGGGGGGACTAATTTGCAGACAACACAGGTTAATTTGGTCACTTTTTGTGCGGCACTCAGAACTTGCAAAGGGTGACTTTATCTTGTATAGCCTGTGGGCAATTCTCCAAATCACCCCAATTCCACTTTCAGATTTATCCCACAAAGAGCTTCCAAAAATAAACAAGAGAACATGGGATAGCACTGTTCAATAAAAATTTTAACCTCCCTCACTGTATCTAATTGCCTTGTATATAATATTCATCTTTACTTTTAATTGCAGTTATTAATTTTTTTTGTGTATGTGTGTGTAAGTCAGGGGACAGCTTGCAGGAGCTGGTTCTCTCCTTCCATTAGGTGGCTTGCAGGAATGAAACCCAGGTCACTGGACTTGGGAGCAAGTGACGTTACTACATGCACCATCTTGCCAGCCCACATATCATATTCATACATACCGCACTTCTATTATAGTTTCACGGAATTCTGCATTCATATTTTGACTTAGTTGAACTTTTATTTTATTAAAACAGAGCATAGACTATTCCATATAACTTATGTATTCCCTATTTTTCCGAACAACAATGACTCAGGTGCCATTTCTTGTTTTTGATTGTTTGCTATTACTTTATTTAACAAAAATACCTCTGTGTGTGCACACGTGTGTGCAAAAGTGTGCATGCACAGATGGAGGACAGAGATTCATGTTGAGTGTCTTCTGTGAGTTCCCACCTTACTATTGAAGACAGGGTCTCTCCCTGGATCAAGAATTCAGCAAATGTCTCAACTGGTTTGTCAGCAAAATCCGGAGGGCTCTCTGTTCCCACTCCCTCGACGGTACGGTGACAGATGCGTACCTCCATTCCCAGATCTGGGTGTGTGCTGGGGATCTGAATTCAGGTCTTTGTGTTTACCCACTGAGCCCTCTCCCCAGCCCTGGCTTTACTTTGTTTCTCTGGTGTTCAGGGTCTTACATCAATCTGACACAAACTAGAGCTATTTGGAAAGAGGAAACCTTACTTGAGAAAAGATCCCCACCAGATTGGCCTGTAGCCACGTCTGTGGTGCATGCTCTGGATTGATGATTGATGCGGGAGGGCCCAGCTCACTGTGGTGTCACCCCTGGTCTGGCTCTGCTATAAGAAAATAGGCTGAGCAAGCCATGCAAGCAAGCCAGTAAGCTGCATTCCTCCATGGTTTCTTCTGTAATTGTTGGCTGTTAAGTGTCTCGATAAGACGCAATAACAGATATAGATATAGAATAATAAGAAAGCCTACCGTAACTCCCACCTTGGCTTCCCTCAGTGACAGATGATGATCTGGGCTTGTAAGATGAATAAACACTCTTCACCCATGTGACTTTCAGTCAGAGTGTTTCTTGACAACAACAAACATGAAACGAGAACACCCAGCAACAAGTCTGTTACCCCCTCCACACGCACCCGACCTCACTCCCTTTCCTTCTATTTCAAACCCAAAGAGTTTACTTTCTGCTGCCCAGTGGAATCTGACTTCGTGTTGGCTTGCTGGTCTGCAAGCAACCACAACCGCAGTGAACTCGTGTGCACAGCAGCCAACTCCTGTCCACAAGACAGCATTTTACAACCCTTCTCCCCATCCTCCGGCTCTTACATTCCTTACCCCCTTCCGCCACGTTCCCTAGGCCTTGGATGATGGGTGATACAGGTGGGCAGAACTACATTTTATCCCCTTTCCATTTTTCCCAACTTCTTTTATCGCTACTTATCCAAATGATTTCCTCGGTGCTATTTTCCAACCCTTCGCAGACTTGCCTATTTTTGCTCAATTTTAAACTTATGGGATTTATTTTGATTACGGTTATTTCTGTAGCAGAAATGTTCTCATTTTGTAAACAAAGCAGCCTGTGATCCCTGGGAGTCAATTATAGTTTTAAAGCCTTGAGTCTCTTCGCTTCCTCCAAATGCCATTTGTTATTATTGTTAAGGCTTCTCGTCCCCCCCATTGTTGCTGTTTGTTTATTTGTTGATAATGGACTCTTTGAAAGGATGTCTGGGGCGTTTATCTCTCTTGTCTCAGAGTAAGTGTGCTAGGACTGGGGAGATGATTTAGTCAGTACCGTGCTTTTCGTGCAAGCTTGAGGACCTGAGTCTGGTCCTAAGGACCCACGCAGGAACCCAGGTGTGGTGGACACACCTGTAATGGGACACTGAGGAAGTGGAGACAGACAAGAGGCTCCCTGGGGCTTGCTAGCTAGTCAGCCTATAGAGGTGAGCCGTGGTCCCAGGAACAGATCCTGCCTCAAATAAACAAGCGGAAAACACCTGAGGAACCAGACTTGAGATTGACCTGCATCATCCACAAATACACATACACACACATGCACGCACACACACACACACACACACACGTACACACATCGCAAACAAAAAATGAACAACGCCGTATAAAGATGAAGTATAACAACAGACTGAGTCACCCCTGCTGTCATCCATTGGCCTCTTCCTTCAGTCGGCTTGGTTTCTGCCAAGTGGATTCTGTAACTTTAACAACAGAGAAGTGTGAGAGCCTAGAGAGATCACAAGGCTGGAAAGTGTCTACACTGAGTATATTCTTTTTTGTCTGTTAGTTTGTTGGTTTGGTTTTTTGAGACAGGGTTTCTCTGTGTAACCCTGGAAGTGGCTCTGTAGACCAGACTGGCCTTGAACTCACAGAGATCTGCCTGCCTCTGCCTCCTGAGTGCTGGGATTATAGGTGTGCGTCACCACCACCCAGCTATTGAGTATATTCTGACGTAGGCTACCTCCATAAAATAGAGTTTGGAGGTCAAAGGACAGGAACAGGTTCTGGCTATGCAGATGTGAAGGCAGGTGTCCTGGATAGCTTTAATTGTCACCTTGACAGAGCCTAGAGCCCTAGGAGTGGAAAGCTTCAATTGAGAGATCACCCAGATCAGACCGGCCTGTGGGGGGAGGCGTGTCTGTGGGAAGATTGTTTTAATTAGTCACTGATATAGGTAGGAGAGCCCAGCCCACTGTGGGCAGCACCATTCCTAGACAGGTGGTCTTGGGTTGTCTCTAAAAGAGTATGAACATGACAATAATCAAGCATGTGATGTTCCTCATGGTTTCTGTTTTGAGCTTTTCCCTTGGATTTCTACCCTGACTTCCTTAGATGATAAATTGTGACTTGAAAGTGTAAGATGAAATAAACCATTTCTTCCCAGCTGATTTTGGTCAGAATGGTTGATCATAGCAACAGAAAAGAAACTAGAACAACAGAAAATAGGGACCTGACTACAATCCTCCCATTCCTACCCATATCCAGTCATAAGAAAAACCTGTCTTCTCCTGTCCAGGTCCTGGGTACATGACTTTTCTTCCAGAAATCATATGACCATCCTGTCTTCCTTTGGAAGTAGAGACAATACTTGGCCTGGTAGCTATGACAACAGCTTGAGCAAAAACACAGTGATCGATGATAGATAGCTAGGTCTGTGGTAGTAGTAATGAAGTTAGCACTTCCTAACAGAAGTAGGGAGTGGAGGCTTTTGAGATCCTCATCAGGGATCCTGGGCATCGCTTTTCCTGGCTCACCACCAGCTGTGAGGGGTCTTGAGAGATGCTAGACTATCTAGGAAGTGGAAGATGAAGGTGTGTCTCCATGGTGCAGCATCCATTGAGGTTGCCATCTCTTATGAGAAGCGCCTTGGTGGAACAGCTGCTCTGGGGTCATTCATGGCCCTGTAAGTCGCCTGTCACCTGTGCTCTGAAATTACACCCAAAAAAACTCATCAGGGGAATCATTACTCAGTCTGGTGTCATCGACCTACGTAGGATGGGGAGACATTGTTCATATCATGTCTCTCCTGGAAAGGGATTGCAACAGTGGGTCTCTGGTGATCTGATCAGGTTGTATTCTTCTGCTCTAACAGTCTGGTGAGCGGTAGTTTTAACTATCAACTTGACAATGTAGAATCAATCACCTTAGCAGATAATCTATTGAGGGACTGCTTATATCAGGTTGGCATGTGTGTGAGTGTCTTGATTGTTAATTGAGGTGGCAGTACTTTTTGGGCTGGACTCTGGGTGTATAAAAGTAGCTGAGAACCACCAGCAAGCAAATAAGCTAGCTAGCATGAATTTTTTGTTGTTGTTGTTCTTGACTGTGAATGTGACATGACTAGTTGCTTGAGTCCCTGTCTTAAATCCTCCGAAATGTGCCTTGGAATTATAAGCCGAAAAAACCTTTTTCCTTAAATTGCTTTTTGCAAGGGTATTTATCACAGCCATAGAAATAAAACTAAAGCAAACTTAAACGCGTCTCACGTGAAAAGTTAGGTCTCGGTTTCTCTATCTATCTGCTAACTACCATTTATCCATCCTCTTTCCATCTTCCAAAGTCCTGTATGTGTTTGCTGGATGATGCCCCCAATTGTCTTAGTTATGGTTTCTATCATTGTAAAGAGACACCACGATGATGGCAACACTTATAAAGGAAAACATTTAATTGTGGTGACTCGCTTACAGTTTTAGAGGTTCAATCAATTATCATCATGGCAGGGAGACTGGTAAGACGCAGGCAGAAGTGACGCTGGAGTTGTAGCTGAGAGTCCTACATTTTGCAGGCAACAGGAAGTCGACTGAGACACTGGGCTGTATACTGGCCACAGGAAACCTCAAAGTCCACCTCCACAATGATTCTCTTCCTTCAACAAGGCCATTCCCACTCCAATAAAAACCATACCTCCTAATAGTGCCACTCCCTATGGGGGCCAGTTATATTCAAATTACCACACCAATGATCTTACTTAGTTTTCCCTTTCTATGCTCTGAGCCTCTTTCCCATCATTTTAGCAGCTTCAGGAGGAACCAGAAGTGAATGTGGGTTCACTCCACCAAGCTACACCACTCGGAAATGCCAAGACTTTCTACTGCAGAGAACCACACCCAAAGTTTGCTTGCTGTCCTCCTTCCTCGTCTGGTCCATTCTTATCCTACTCTCCTCTTTAGATGTTTCATCCCACGTATCCTTCAAGCTTTCCTTAGCTTGGGGATATCACCTCAAGCGAGAGATGCTCAGACCCTCCCTTCACTCCCTGTGTGTACAGTTGCCATGGCTACTGTAGGCTACTGTTCTCCAGGAATGGCATGCGCGTTGCTCCCTTGAATTCTCCCTGCAAGAGACTGGTGTTAGACGGGATGGATTAATGTTCCATCACTGTGGGGAGAGGCTCACAAGACCCCACTCCTCCCTGAGGATCTATTGGCAGTTAATGGTTGCTGGGGAAGGGAGGCATTTTCTTTGGTAGTGTTGCCACTGGAGGCTACCCATGCTCCTGGAAATAACATCAAGTAATCTCATTGTGCACCAAGCACTGATGGTCTGACATTGGTGCCTGGGATGGTTAATCTCTACTGCCATCTTGATGGGATTCAAAATGACTATAGAAAACAATTCTCATGACATGTCTGCAAAGGATTTTCTAGATAGAGTTAAGTGTGGTGGAAAGACATAGCCTGAATACGGGTGGGGCCATCTCATGAACTGGGTTTCCGTACTGAATAAAAAACGAGAAAGTGAGGTGAGCATCAATATCAATATTCCTCTCTCTCTCTCTCTCTCTCTCTCTCTCTCTCTCTCTCTCTCTCTCTCTCTCTCTCTCTCTCTTCTATTCAATGTGACCAGGGGCCTCACACTCCTGCCACCATGCTTTCCCCATGATGATGATCTGTACTCTTGAACTGTGAGCCAAAATGAATTCTTTCTCCCCTAAATGTCTTCTTATTAGACATTTTGCCACAGCAACAAGAAAAGTCTCCATATCTCAAGAGAAAAGACATTTGTCAAGCTCACCAGAAAAAAGTCGTGCCACAGGGTCACGTTGCCTTGCTTGCCTGTTTCCCTCCCCAGACAAGAAGTCAGTCAACTAGGACTTTGTCCCTTGCAGGATTGCATCTCCATAGTGAAGCCAGTCACTGGGTGCATCATAGATACTCATCGACATCTGTTCAGTTGAGCCATTTCTAATACACCGCATGTTGGAGGCCTTTCCAGGCTCATCAGAGAGTGAAACACGGGGCCGTGTTTATTTGCCAACATGGAAATAAGAAAGGCTAATCAGAAAGCACCAGGAAGTGAAAGCCGCCAGATGTTTTCTGAGAACACAAGTCCAGGAAGACAAAATAGCATGCAAAGGGGGTGATGTATATTTTTTCCCAGTGATTCAAAATGAATGTGCGCTTATTAGGCAGAGAGAGAGAGAGAGATTTAACGGGTTTCTCGGCTAATGCTGTAATTTTAAATCCATTTAAGATAATTTTCTTTATCTTGAATTTATTTTTCTCAGTAACCAGGATACTTAACTGATTTGCACAAAACCCATTTGAAAAAAAAAATAATCTACCGCAAGCGAGGGCACATTCTAAATGGGAATAAAAAGGAGACATTGAAAATCTAAAGAAAATGGAGATTTGAGAAACCAGAGTGAGCTCTTACATAGTAAATAGGGACTTTTGAAGCTCTAGTTCGATGGGGGAGGGTGTCAAGCCCACCCTTAGTGGAGGAGCTATTGGAATTTGGTGGCTGCTAAGGGTGGGAGAGTCACCATCCTTTGGGTATATGAACTTGTAGGTTACCTGTGCCCCACTGGCTGTCTCTACACCCACATGCTTTTGGGGCTGGAGAGATGGCTGTGAAAGCATGAGGATCCAAATTTGATCCCCAGGACCCATGAAAGTGCCAAGGCTGGCAACATGCTCTTACAACCCCTGGGAAGACAGAGGCAGGAGGATGTCTAGGGCTCACTGGCCAGTCAGCTAACCCAGCTGAATCAGAAGCTTCATATTCAGTAAGAGACCCCGTCTCAAAAACTAAGGTGGAGAGAGGTAGGAGAGGATAGTTGTCATCTACCTCTGTCCTCCACATCTTCATGCACATGCTTGCCTGTATACCCCCTACACACATATGTGCACATAGAAGAATACAAACATTTACACGTGCGCTTGTGTTATGATATCAAATCAAAAAGACAAAACTGATACGTCACTCATAATCTATAGAAAACAGACTCAATGATAATATTTTAGTGTTATCAAGTATTAGTATGTGATAATATATAATATTATCAATATGCTAGGCATACTGACTCATGTCTGTAAACCCATCATCTGGTGTGGAGGGGAGATAAGGCAGGAGGATTGATTATGAGTTTGAGACTGACTTGGGCTACATAGTAAGTTCTAGCTAGCTTGAGCTACATGCAGTAAGACAATGTCTTGAAAACCAACAAATACAAAATATAAAGTTCAACAGATAGAGGATAGAGAGGTAGATGACAGATATAGGTAGACAGACAGACAGACAGATAGATGATGGATAGAGAAAAGATAATAAACATCAAAACGTCAACAATTACCACACTTAGGTAAGGATACCATGGTGGTATTTTAAATTTAAGAATTTTTATATTGATAATCTTTCTATATTTTTATTACTTTTATAACAGTTGTACTCTTTCTTTTTTGAGATAGAATCATGTAGCCCAGGCTGGTTTCAAACTAACTACTTAGCCCAGGCTGGCCTTCTACCTCAATCCTGAGTTCCTGATACCCCTAGCTCCACTTGTCCAGTGCTGGATTCAGGGGCTGTGCCACCACTCCTGAAGTGTCTGTCATGGAACCCAGGGCTTCATTCCAGAACTCACAGGAGGCAAGTATGATATCATTTGTGCCACACCACCAGCCCTTAACTTTTCATTTAGCCAGTATTTCCTAAGCAATGAAAGCCTTGATTGATTATAGAAGAGACAATTCAAAATAGAAGATCCCTCTGTGGTTACAAATAGATGAGGAAGTATCACAGATTAAGACAAAGCTAGCCAGCCTCTTGCCAGGGCTCAGCTGGAACTTACTTAGTTGGACGATAATCTGGAATAGACCGATCCAAGGAGATCTTTTCGCTGAGGTAGGAATTGTAGCCGTACTTCTCATGAGGCCCTTTGGCTTTTTCTTCTTCCGAGGGGGAAAGGGTGGCAGGGAGGCCTCCTTTGCCCCGCCCACCATACCCTTCGATGAGTCCCAGTGATTTGGATAACCCTACAAAGAAGGAGGAGAAAGAGTTACTCTAAAACACCTCCTCTAGATAGATCATGTGACCTCCGATAGAGCTTCAATTAAGATTTTAACATATCTTAGCACATAAAAAATTATGACCCCAGTTTATACAGTCTGTATATATGCTTGGAAGGTATGTATCCAGGGGTAGGGTCTGCTGTAGCCCAGGCTGACTTTGAACTCACTACGTAACTGAGGATGACCTTGAACTCCCAATTTTCTGCCTCCACACCTCCTGTGTGCTGGCATTACAGGGCTGTACCTCAAGTATCCAGTTCATGTGGTAGCAGGGATATTTCTACAAAGAGAGAGGCCCAGGCTATGCCAAGGCCTCATGCTTTATTTACTGGGAGCCTCATGCTTTTTTTGAAGACAGAGACCACTGAGACTTGGAGAAATAAAAACCAAGAGGAAGCCAAGAAATGGAATGAATGTGGGACCTCATCTGTGCCCATCTTCCCTTTCTCTTCGGGACAGTCACAGCCAGATTAGTTCTGCAGGAAGGAGAAGGTTCCAGGGACCTCACGGACTTAATAAATACCAGGGAACCACCAGGCAGCCGGTGGATAGGTTCAGTGTGTATGTGGAGGGGGGGGGTGAGAACTGCTGCATTTAAACAAGGAAAAAAAAAAACAAGTTAATTTCACCATGAGCTAAAAGCACAAGCTAGGTCTTGACGTGACTCTTTGCCTAATGGTTTTATTTAACTTCCATCTCAGTGGCAAAGGGAAACACAAAGTGCTTGAGAACAAATTGCAAAGAGGAGAAAAATGCCCCTAAGTATGATAAACAACAATACACAAGGAAGGAGCCCTCCATGGCAACCGTCTCTGAGCAGCTGCAGCCCCCAGGATGACGGTAGGTCCCTATCCATTGTCGTAGAATCCCATAAAGACCATGACGAGTAAGCATAGATGGCAGAGCTCTGAGAGGTTAAATTACTTAGCTAGGAAAATGTGCTTATGGCTCTCATTGGTTGTAAATATACAAGCCACTTACACACACACATGCACACACTCTGGAGTCCCGGGAATTGAATCAGGACCTCTGACACACAACTTTTTTTTTCTTTTTTTATCACTGAATCACATACTCAGTTTCTTTCTGGAGGATTCTAGGCAGGCACTATACTGCTGGTCTAGGTCCCTAGTCCTTCAGCAGGTGATTCTACACAACCGCTTGCCCACTGAGCCACATCCCCAGTCCTTCATTTCCACGGCGGACAGCACGAATATAGATCACTTTAGTTTTAAAAGTAGGCAGCTACTGATCTCAAGTGGACCCAAACTTCACAGGAAGACATCCTCGGGCAAGTCAAAGCCAATGATTCTTCTTGGGCCGTGTGGGATTCAGCATCACAAAACACCAGGGTGCACCGTCTATTCCAGGAATCGCTGCAAACGGGAATGCATTCGTGCAAAGTCAAAATCAAAGCAGCGTGGATCAGCCCAGGGCAGCGCTGTGCAGCCTGTGAATGGTTCCTGTGGTTCTCATACTTGGGCTCTCAGCTCTTGGTCCCCATCCCAGCAGACAACCCCATCAACTGAGATCTTCCCTTCTTGCCTGTATCCTCCTCATCAGTTTCACACTCCACTTTGACGCGGACAGAAGACCCAGACATCATCATCTTCACCATGCTCAAACAGCTGCCTTAGTCAAACCCAAGCACTTAGGTTTGAGTTTAATGTCCACTGGTGCCAAGGCAAGGCAGTGCACACAAGGCAGTGCACACAAGGCAGTGCCCGCAAGGCAGTGCACACAAGGCAGTGCCCGCAAGGCAGTGCACACAAGGCAGTGCACGCAAGGCAGTGCACACGTGCCATCCCATCACTCAGGAAGTGGAGACAGGAGGAGCATGACTTCAGTTTCCTGGCTCAGAAAAATAAATAAAATAAGTCACTAGGGACAGAGCAATACTAGAGGAATGGAAAATGGAAAAGAACTGAGCAATTCTTCAACATGCCAAACACAGTGATCATAAGACCAAGGAGCTTACTCCTGGGTGTACATCAAAGCAGAATAAATATGTATATTCACACAAAACTCAAACCAATGGCTCATAGCTGGTTACTCAAGTGTAAGCGAATTGTAATGTTGGCATACAGTGGAGTACTAGGCAAAAAAAGAATAAAGTGTCCATGCGTGGTGGTTTATATTATTACCTATAGTAGATAAATAGGGAGACAGAAATACCTGTTTAGATGATGGACACATCTATATATGATTTATAGATAGATGATAGATATGAAAGATGATAAATAGATAGATGATATAACAGATAATAGAAGATAGATAGATAGACAGACAGATGTTGGAAATATAAACATGTGGTGGATAGATAGATGATAGCTATGACAGACAATAGCTAAATAGGCAGATAGGTGATAGATGACATATGATTGATACATAGATGATAAGCAATAGAAAAATAGAAGAGAGATAATAGATAAGTAGATAGATATGTGATTGACAGGTAGATAAATAACATAGATATATTAATACAGATACATGATCAACAGGAGATTAGGTAGCTATGTAGATATATAGATAGATTGATGATAGATGATAGAGCTGTATATATACACATGTGCATACACAGATATGTGTATGTAAATATGTGTATATATATAATTATATATTCATACACACACACATATATATACATATATATAAGAAGGAAGGCAGGCTCCTTGGGTGCAGCAGAGCCACATGGTCTCCTGAGAGCTGGGATCACAGGACACTTCCAATAGCTGAATACTGCAGATCTATAAAACACCCTCACAAAGCCATAAACACACAGCTTGTGAAAAACAGCCATTCTGTTCCTAACAAGACAAAATGTATGGGTGCACATAAAAACTTTCCAGCAAAACAAAGAAACACTCAATAAAATGATTTTAAATTGTGAAAAAATGCAGAGCCACACTTGTCAGAAAGGGAAACTCCTGAATGAGTTAAAAAGAAAATAGAGACAGTCTGTTGAGAACGGAAAGATGAGTTAATCACTGACGAAAGGTTGATATATGGGGGGGAGGGAGGGGACTCCACGTTCCCTGGAGAAATAAAACTGAAACAGAGGTATTTGTAAAAATCAGGATTTCATTAGAGTGTACTTAGAAAGGAAGCATGGATTGCTGCTATTATTATTATTATTATTGCTATTATCATTATCATTATTACTATAGTAAAAGAACTTGGCAGGCATCTGGCTCAATTATAGAATACTTGTCTATAATCTGTCAGTTCGGGGCTGGTGGTATATCTTAGTGGTAGAGCCCCTGCCTAGAATCCCCCAGTGAGGGGCTGGGTGTGACTCAGTGGTAGAGCCCCTGCCTAGAATCCCCCAGTGAGGGGCTGGCGTGTGGCTCAGTGGTAGAGCATCTGCCTAGAATCCCCCAGAGAGGCTGGGGGCATGGCCAATTGGTAAAGTATCAGCTCAGAATTCCTCAGTGAGGGGCTGGGCATGCAGCTTAATGGTAGAGCACCTGCCTAGAATTTCTCAGTGAAGGAATGGGGACACAACTCACTGACTAGACAGGCTAGCCAAACTGGTATACTTTAGGCCCTAGTAAGAGACCCTGTCTCTAAAATCAAGGTTCATAGCACCTCAGGAATGATGATCAAGGCTGACCTCTGCCAGTCACATACATGTACATGAACATGCATACAGATATATACATGCAAAATAACAGAAATAAAATTAAGAATACATGTCCATTCAATTAAGGACATGAGGTGAATTTTGTTCCTAATGCAATGCCGCCCTACACACACGGAGGCATGATTTCTTCCCAGGATGAAACACTCTCACTTAGCAACCTCACACACACACAAAAGCAACACCATGCCACCCAGCACAATGTGACAGCTATGAATTATATATTTCGTGGTCCATGTGTTCCCATTTTCCCCCCAATTTCATCTGCCAAAGAGATGCAACAAGGCAGCAGAAATTTCCGCAGGATTTTAATGTGTTTACTTAGCACGCTCCCCGAAACCACTGGCAAAGACAAATAAGAGTTCAAGTCCAAGGATGAAGGCCACGTTAGTCTTGGGCCCAGGATGTTGTCACTGGCATCTGTTGAGATGACCCCATTGTATTAGTCACTTCCTCGCTGCTGCGAGGAAGGAACCTAACCAATGCAACTCAAGGAAAGAAGGGTTTATTCTGACTTAGAGGCTGAGAGTACACTCTGCCAGGAAGTGAAGGCATGGTGGCCAGAGTGTGAGGCAGCTGGACACATGGCATCCCCAGGAAACAGAGGTTGGCCCACTTTCTCCATTCTATTCAGTCCGGGACTTCATCCAATGGGATTGTAGTATCCACATTTAGGGAGGGTCTTACTTCCTCAATTAACCCAATCTAGAAACCTCATCACAGACGCGTCCAGAAGTGTGTCTCCTAGGTGATTCCAGATAAGGTCAAGTTGACCTGACTGTCAATATCAATCAATGGAGAGAGAGAGAGAGAGAGAGAGAGAGAGAGAGAGAGAGAGAGAGAGAGAGAGAGATGCTTATTTTTCAAAGGGACAAAAGGGCCCCCTGGTCTTTGGCTTGAAGCACTTAGAGCACAAGTACCTGAGTTTGCTCCTTAGAACCCTCATATATAAGGCCAGCACAGCAGAACACAGCCATAACCGCAGCATTGAAGAGACGAATCCCTGGAGCTCACTGGCAAGTCAGCCTGGACTTTTTGACCAGTTTCAAGCTCATGAGACCTTGTCTTTATAAAAACATCTGATTTCGATCTCATTTTTTTCCACACACATTTGCACACACACACTCACATTAAGTAACCCTGAAGAAGTCATCTAAAAGAAGAGTAAATATAATAATGAATCTATATTCATGAAGAAGAGAACAGCCACTAATGAGTGACACAGAGAAATCAAGCTTGAAAAAGGCCACCTGGGTGTTTCAGAAAGGACTTTAGAGGCACTAAAGACAGCCCTGCCTGGGAGGGAAGTATCCCCAGGGTAATAAAGAAAAGGAGGAGGAAGCAACACTGCCTCTCAGTGAGGATGCCTGGGTGGAAGATGTAATGATCTTGTATTAACAAGAGCTTTTTATTCCCACAATAACTAAGCAGAATAGATGATATTGCAGGGGACCTATTTATAACAGCAACAATATTGCATCAGCTCCAGCAATAACCAATAAGACTACAAGTACATTTTACTAAGGGGAATAAAAAGCAACCTACATAAACTGGCAATGAAGTTGTCTCCTAATTGGAAGACGGAGCAGTAGGAGCATACAATACTATACAATACAATCTACCCTCCCTGGGAAGAGTGATGGGATTTGAATTCAGAGCCTTGTGCATGTTAGCTAGGCAATCACACTCATACTGTGCTGTACTCCAAGTCCAATTTCTTCTTAATCTTTTAAAATTAAATTTATTTATATGTGTGTGTGAGAGAGAGAGAGTGTGAGTGTGGCATGTGTAGGTGTAGAAGCCATAGAACAACTTGTGACAGTTTGTTTCTCTCCTTCTATTATATGAGTCTTAGGGATTGAACTCAGTTGTTCAGGTTGGTGGCAAGTGCCTTTACTCTCTGAGCTCTCTCTCCAGCATCCCCCTAATCGTTAAGTATGTGTATCTGTGTAGGTATGCACATAAAAGTGCAGGTACCGGTGAAGAACAGCAGAGTATCAGATGCCTAGAACTGGAATTATAGACAATTGCAAGCCACCCAACATGAGTACTGGAACCCAAACTCAGGACCTATAAAAGAGTAGTTCATGTTCTTAACCAGCAAGCCAATTCTCCGGTCTCTGCTGGTTTTTGTTGGTGCTGTTACCTACGTCTAGAAGACAATAAAGGGTAGTAAGATTAACTTAGAGTAAGGTAACGGTAAGAAGAATTGTATTTTTTCGAAAGAGAGAAATAGAGCTGTGGAGGTGAGTCTCTGGGCTAGAATGCTTGCTGTGCAAGTCAGAGGACCTGAGTTCGGATCCTTGCCCCCAGGTAAACAGCCAGACATAAGTGCACATAAGCCTGCAACCAGCCCTGTGGTGAGCTGGGATGGCAGGATTGCTAGGGTTAAATGCTTGGCTCCCAGCTAGGGGTGCTGTTTCGGATGGTTCTAGAAACTCTAGGGAATGGGGCTTGGCTTGAGGATGTCACTTCAGACATGCCTTTGAAGACTGTAACTGAGCTGAAGACCTCCTTTGATCTGCTTCCTGTTGGAAAGGAAGTGAACACTCTCTCTGCCACACGCTCCCACTACCATGACGGTCTGCTTGTGTTCCCACAACCACAGCATGTAACCTCCTGAAATCGGGGGGCCCCCAAAAATCTTCCATGTTCTAGGTTGCTTTGCAGATGCTTTGACCACAGTCACGCAAATACATTTAATACAAGTTTGATCAGTGAGAAGAAATTTAAATGCTTGCTGGGAGGTGAGACTTGAAAATCATTCCTTTTAAACTTCCTGTTACATTTCTTGATTTAGTTTGCATGAGTGTTATACATACCAAGGCGTGGAGCACATATGGGAGATGGAGGGTAACCTCCAGTGGTCAGTTCTCAGTTCTCTCCTTCCCCCATGGGGATCCTAGAGATGGAACTCAAGCAACCGCTTTTACTTGCTGGGCCATCCCACCGGCCCAAGGGATTTCTTTTTCTTAGATATTTACAAAACAGGAAACAGTAAAAATGAGATTAAAATCTTTAAACTTTTGAAATATTAGGAGAAAAGAAAAATGAAAAAAATCTGGGCAGTGGTGTCTCACATCTTTAGTCCTAGTACTAGGGAGGGAGAAACAGAATGATCTCTGAGTCTGAGGCCAGCCTGGTTTACAGAGCAAGTTCCAGGACGGCCAGGTCTACACAGAGAAAGCAAAGCAAAGCAAACAAAAGAAAGAAGGGAGGGAGGGAAAATACTCCCTTTTATTAGGATGAGGGACTATCTTATTTTTGTTTTTCAAAGACAGGGTGTCTCTGTAGCTTTGGAGCCTCTCCTGAAACTAGCTCTTATAGACCAGGCTGGCCTTGAACTCACAGAGATCTGCCTGCCTCTGCCTCCCGAGTGCTGTGATTAAAGGTGTTTCCCATTTGACTATCTTACTTTTTAAGGAAATGTCCCACATCTTCTAGAGCTGGTCTTGTACTCACCACATCATAAAGATGATGGTAACCTTTGGCCTACTGTATGCATTTCTGGAGTCCTGCGATCTCAGGCATGCTCCACCACACTAGGTTAACATGGTGCCGGGGTGGGACCTAGGCCCCGCGCATACTAGATAAACAAGCTATCTACTGAGCAGCCTCTCGAACCCTCCGGGACTACTTTCATATAGGTGATGGATTGGGTCCGTCTATACTACAGGACCCAGAAATCCTGTTAGGTCAAAAGGCTTTACAGTTTCTCAGGCAAAAATAAATCCTCCCAGTCCACACTGGCCATAGATTCCAAACGAGCTACAGCAGCTCTAGCGTGGCGGCAAACACAAACAGCCCAGAGTGTAAATTATTGCCTCCCTCCGCACACTCGAGGACATTGTTTTCTTGGGGACTGCAGTTGAAACTTCTGTGTTTACAATAGCCAGCATTACTCTTCCAGAAATAGGAAAGAAGACTTAGAACAAACACACATTCCAGACTAGAGACTACACAGCTGGTGTGATCCGGGGCCCTGGCGGCTCACAAAGTAACTCAGCCAGAACAGAACGTGTACACACACACACACACACACACACACACACACACGTGCACACATATACAAAAACAATTAAAAACATTTGCATGCACTCAGCTCATAAATGCACAGACACATTTATACACACTCCCATATGCACAAACACATGCATGCATTCCTACACAAAAATATATTCACACACTCATCTATCAAACACACATGTACATATGTATACTTCCACATACCCTTATAAATGTTCATTCACACACACACACACACACACACACACACAATTCACATGCTTAATCAGTAAACCAAGCATGTCAAGTTCCAGTGTTCAGTTGGATTCCACAGATTAAAGGGGTTTCTTTAGGAGAGACTCCGCTACCCCTTCAGTCCCAGCGCCGGGACAGATTCCACCTACGCTGAAGCATTTGGAACGTGATAGACCATGGAAAACACAGCTGTGTGCATAATAGCAAGAATTCCACATTTATTCCTGGCCAATTTCCACTATTTTATGAGGAGAAGCCTTTTATTTTCAGAAGCCAGAATAATAATTGCAGTAAAGGCAGGGGAACTCGGTTGGTAGAGTGTTTTCCTGGCACATCCAAAGCCTGCAGTTCCATCCCCTGCACCGCATGGAGCAGGCATGGTGATGCCTGCCTGTACTCCTGGCACTCAGCAAGAAGAGGTAGGAGGACCAGGAGTTCAAGGTCATCCTTGGCTACACGGCAAGTCTGAAGGCATCCTGGAATACGTGAGACTTTGCCTCCAAAACACACACACACACACACACACACACACACACACACACAAATGGATTAAGGAAATGGGGCTTACGGCCCTCTCTATCAAGCATAAGGAACAGCTCTGATAATTAAGATGGAGACACAGAAAAGCGAGTCGGGAAATATTGCTGCCAGAGAGTTTAGCAACATTCTGGATACCAACAACAGTGATAATTAATTCAATTGACAAGAGTCTATTATACACATAGCAGCAAATGGCACTTTAATACACGGGCTGAACATACACAAGAGTGTCATAGTCTAATCTGCTTCCTCCACACGCACGCATGTATGGCAAAATATTTTAAATTCTCTACCCAAGCCATTCATTTATTTTGGTAATGGGGATCGAACCCAGGGCCTCTACCACTACCCCTGCTGTTCAAAAGTATCATTTTCTCTTGGTGTCTTTTGTCTTGTTTTGTTGGTTGTCTTCTTTGTTTTGTGTTCTTTTTGTTGTTGTTATTTTTAGACATGATCTCTCTGTAGCCCCTTCTGGCCGGGAATTCACTATGCTGCCTAGGCAGGCTCCAACTCACAGCAATCACCCTGCCTCAGCTCAGCTGCAATGTGGTGGCATTAAGAGCATGTGTCATACAATGTGTCACAAAGGATCAGATGTCCTTTTGTATATGGCTCACCTTGTTTTTGCTGTGTGTGTGTGTGTGTGTGTGTGTGTGTGTGTGTGTGTGTGTGAATCTACCTCAGTGCCTGAGGAGACCAGAAGATATTGAATACCCCAGAGCTAGAGTCAAAATTGATTATGAGTTGTTCAATGAGGGTGCTGGGAACTGAACCCAGGTCCTCTAGAAAAGCAACAAGCTCTCTTAACTGCTGAGCCATCTCTCCAAACCCCAACAAGTCTCTTGACATACTTCCTCTTCTCCACTTAATATGTTCAGGGCACCTCATCTCTTGCTCAAGTTACCACCCTTGGCTCTCAAAGTGATCTACAGAACAAGTCTTTCAGCATGCAGACATGATTTTTACTTGATTAACACTCATGTGGCCTATGGAAGGCAGCCAGAAAGAGTCTGCACACTGGAAGTGGCTATTAGCAGACCCCCAGTGCTGTGTCTAACTCACCTCTCCACTGTATTCTTTGTTTAAACTATCCCAAGCCCTCCTGAAGATTACAAACTTCCAATGACTCCACCCAACACTGAGGCCTACTGGGAACTTAATCTTGGGATTCATGTGCATGCCAGACAAACACCCTACCAAGAAGCCATACCCCGGCGCTTCACTGGAGGGTTCCAGCCAACTCCTCCACCACGGACTCATGCCCAGCTTTTGTTTTACTTTCTTAGACAGACTCTTACTAAGTTGTCCAGCCTGGCTTTAAATTTACTATGTATCTCAGACAGATCTGGAATTTGCAATCCTCCTGTCTCAGCCTCCCTAGAAGTGGGATTGGTAGACCTGCAGCAGTAGGCCTAGCTTGTCACCATTTTTTTGAACACCCGCCAATTTAAACTACCAAAATGTGCTCTACGGTGCAATGAAAATCTCAACAGAATTCTCAGTCTAAATCAAATGATGTGGCTGATAGCATATTTATTAGCCTTTGATGGTCATGCACATAGGAGAAGGGCTCTTACAGAGAGGAATGGTCCTTTTGTGTCTTGCACACAGCCTGGTGCACAGCAAGCATATATATTATGCACACGAATGTGCTGCTGAACTAGCAAAGCAAGTCTGTGAAGAAGTGAATGAGTGCTCTGTATGTTTGGCTGGTGAAACACATCACAACGCTCGAGGTCAGCAGCTCTCAACCTGTGGGTCCCGACCCCTTTGGGAGTTGCCTATTCGATATCCTGCACATCAGATAGTTACATCACAACTTGTGACAGTAGCAAAATTACGGTTATGAAGTAGCAACAAAAGTAATGTTATGGTTGGGGGTCACGGCAGCATGAGGAACTGTATTAAAGGGTGGCAGCTTTCGGAAGGTTGAGAATCTAGGTTGACACCAAAATGTCCTGGTGACACAGCAGAACTCAGCCGGCATCGCTTCATAAACTCAGTCAGATCATTGATCTCCCCCAGTTCATATATTAACGCAGTGATCTTGACATTTGTTGGCAGCTGCATTATGATGGTGATTCTGACATTTCCATCCTGTATCCTCCCAGCTTGCTAGCTGTGATGTCCGAAGCTTATCCTAGCCTTAATAGAACGAATGGAGTCATAAAAATTCAAACACAGGCTGCGGTGATAGCTCAGTTGGTAAAATGTTTGCTCTGCAAGCAGGAGAACCTGAGTTTAATTCCTGGAATCCATACTTAAAAAAGAGTTGGGTGTCGTGGTACATGCTGGCAATTCCAGCACTAGACAGTGGCAGACAGATCTTTGAGGCTCATTGACCGGCCAACTTCATTGAACAGGCAAGACCCAAAAAAATAAACAGCACCAACGTACAACATTTGAGGTCAACCTTTGGTCTCCGTGTGCAAACACAAATACATACACATGTGTGTGCATCTGCACATACATAAACACGTACACACAAATACACATGCAGACAAAAAGAATTCAACTGGGGCCTAAAGAAATGGCTCAGCAGTTAAGAGAGCTTGTTGTTCTTGTAGAGGAACTGGGTTTGATTCCCAGCACTCACATCACGTGGCCTACAGCCAATTGGAACTCCAGCATCAAGGGAACCCAATGCCCTCTTCTGGCCTCTACAGACACACACACACACACACACACACACACACATTTAACAATTAAAACACACCTCTTAAATTAAAAAAAAAAAGCCAATTGTACCAAGCACTGTTTTGGTGAAAGAAAACTAGGCAAAATGTCCTTTATGTGCAAAGACATTTTGTGGTATAACATAGACTCTTGAGTTGGGAGGAAGGGCTGACCAGCCAACTGGGCACTTCATCTAGTGGAGCAATTCCAGACAGGTGGCATACCTACTGCACTGCACTCTGCCAAGGATAAAGCACTCATTCTTTGTGCAATAGATTCTGCACCGTAGCTCCAAAGGGCTACCCTTAAAATAACATCCCTGGTTTTCATCTACGCAGTGGTCTTCTACAACTTGGAAATTAAACTTGGTATTCATTTTTCAATCTAAGCCATTACCATGATGCAGTTTCTTATCTTTTCTTTGGTCCCAGGCTAACCTTCATTCTGATATTCATGTGTTACCAAGTGCCCTGTGATGGTAGAACCAGCTTGGGCTACAATAACAATATTATTGGCTTAAGGTATTCATTAGTACCTCATGGTTCCAGAGGCTTGCCTCGGTTTGGTTGTCTATGGTTGTGATAAAACAGTAACAAGACCAAGTTGCTGAGGGAAGGGGTTTGTTTGGCTTCCACACTCCACTATCTATTATTGAGGGAGGGAAGGGCAGGAAAGCAAGCAGGAGCAGAGGTAGGAACCATGGGGGAATGCTGCTTACTGGCTTGCTCTCTGTGGCTTGCTCGGCTTGCACCCAGGATCACCTGTGTGATGGCATTGCCCATAGTGGGCTGGGCCCTCCCATGCCAATCATTAATCAAGAAAAGGCCTCACAGGACAGTTCGATGCAGACAATTCTGCAATTAAGATCACCTCTTCCCGGGTATGTCTAAGTTTGTATCAAATTGGCAAAAAGCAACCAGCATAACACCTGAAGCTGCTGGCAGATTTTGGTCTTGTTTTCATTTTCTATGGTTCTGACTATTTTTGAAATAGGGTTGCTCTATGCCGCTCGGACTGACCCAGAGCTCCTCAGTATGTAGCCCAGGCTGGATTCAATCTCATGATCCTCATGCCTAAGCTTGCTAATTCTGGGATACAGGTGTGTGCCACTTTGCCTTGGTTAAATTGGGCTATTGTGACAGCTAATGTCAAGTTGATGGGATCTAGAATCATCTCTAAGAACACTGGAGTTTCTACACTGGGTCCAGTGAGGTAGGGAGACCCATCCCAAATAAGGGCAGCACCACTCCATGGCTGGGATCCTGGACCGAATAAGAAGGAAAAAAAATTAGCAGGACAGCAGTATTCATCTCTCGTCTGTTTCCTGACTGTGGGTGCGATGTGACCAGCACTCTCATGGTCCTGCCACCATGCTGTCCCTACTATGATGGACTGCAGCCTCAAACTATGAACTATAAACACTTCCTTCCTTATGTGGCTTTTATCTGGTGTCTCCCCACAGCAGTTAGGAAGTAAATAATGTAGCTGCCCTCCTGGTTTCTAATCAGCTAAGTTGGCAGTGTCTTTATATAATATAGTCTGTGTCTCTTCTTTTTCATGAGTGTGTGTGTGTGTGCAAGTGAGCATGCATGTGTGCTTGTGCATATGGGTGTACATGTCAGTGCCTGGGACTGAACCCAGGGCCTCGTGCATCCTATCACGCATCTACCTCTAAGTCACTTGCCTCTCTCCCTCTCTATTTTCTAGTTCCACCATCAATACCTTCTAAATTCCCAAGGGTCCAGCCTCCAAATACCATCTGTCCTGCTGTTATTTCATAAGATGTAAAACGTTCTGTTAAGACTCAGAAAATAAAGAAAACTCACAAGTATAGTGTGACACCATCCCTGTGGAGATATGAATAACTGTCTACTCACCCAAGATAAGGAATCAACAGCAGTGCATATATCATTGAAGTCCAACTTAATGAATCAGTGAGTTTTATTAGGGAACCTTCAGGAATATGGGTGAGGGGTTTCTTACAGGAACAGCAATGACTCAAAGATAGCTGCATCACCAACGCCCACCCCAGCGTGGATGACAGTTCATAAAACTGGACCTAAAGCACCACCTAGTCTGCCGGAGAGTGCCTTCTTCAGGCAGCTTATCTGCTCTGTATTTTTTTTCTAGACCAGTGGTTTTCAACCTATGGGTTGCAACCACTTTGGGGGTTGAAAGACCCTTCCAGACATCAGAAAACACAGATATTTACATTACGATTCATAATAGTAGCCAGGCAGTGGTGGTGCACACCTTTAATCCCAGTTCTCGGGAGGCAGAGGCAGGAGGATCTCTGTGAGTTCGAGGCCAGTCTGGTCTACAAGAGCTAGTTCCAGGACAGGAACTAAAGCTATGGGGAAACCTGTCTCAAAAACAAAACAAAACAAAACAACAACAACAACAAAACAACATAATAGTAGCGACGTTACAGTTACAAAGTAGCAACAAAAATAATTTTGTGTGGTTGGGGGTCAGCACAACATGAGGAACTGTATTAAAAAGTGGCAGCATTAGGCAGACTGAGGACCTCTGTTCTAGGCAGTTCACGTGGTCTCTATTTCTTCCATGCAGGTCAGCTTATCTAAGAGTGTCCATGCTTCTCATATACAGGCTTAGATATAAGCCATCCTTACTGCTCATATATGGACCCGGGGGTGGGGGAGTTTCATGTTTCATGCACATCCTGGAGCTACTTTGCTTACTTTGCTTCCCAAGCTTAAACTCCTTATTGTTTCCCCTCCCTGTCAACACAATGTATCTCAGTGAAGGAACTCCAAGAAGGAAGGTTTTAATCTCAGAGGAAACTGCTAACACAACAGTAACAGAGGAAGTCCCCCAAATTTACAGTATTCACAGTGCCCTTCCCTGTTGTGGGAAGAGCTGAATGGCCCATAGCTAAGCAAGAAGAAGTTAGGCGGGACTTCCGGGGACAGAGAGGACTCTGGGAAGAAGAGAGGCAGAGTTATCAATCAGACTAGGAGAAGCAAGATGGGTAATACAGAGAAAGGTGATGCCATGTGGTAGAACATAGATCAATATAAATGGGTTGATTTAAGTTATTTATTAGAGCTAGTTGGGGAAAACCCTAAGCTAAAGCCAAGCTTTCATAATTAATAATAAGTCTCCATGTCATTATTTGTGAGCTGGGGAAAAAAAATCCAACCACACTTCCCCAAGACTATTAAAACAGTAACAATCGTTGGGGAGAGAGGGCTCTCTGACCACTGAGCTGCCTACAGCTTGTTCAGGGAATTTCAGGGATAAGGCTCTCATGGGCTGTCACTCATACTCAGGGAGGGGTTTGGAATGATGCAGCTGCCTTTGACTCACCATATCCACATTCCTATAAACCACCCCCAAAACTCACAGTTCAGTGAGCTCTAGTTGCATTAGCGTATTTCTTTGATTCATTGTCAATGCCCATCTGAGATGAATAGATGCTTATTCACGTCTCAAAAAACAGTCACACAATGCTGTCCCACTGATAGCCAAGACTTCACCGCAGAATCTGAGGGGGGACAAATCCAGTTGCTAACACATGGCCACGCACTGTTGGATTGTGGCCTAGAAGACAGCACAATGAATAATAGGTTCCCTGGTTGTGCATCCCCTGCAGCTCGGAACACTAGAAGTACATTTTTGTCCATTAGCTGAGCTGTTCACGCAGCCTTTTCCGTTCCAGGAGTGATGAATCACTGTGATGTGCTCCAAGTACCTTTGGAACAAACCGTCCATAAATTCCCAAACTGCTGTTTTATTCAAAATGGCATGTCTTACATGTATTATGAACTTTGTACTTCCTGGAATCTTGCGACAAAGATTATTTCATTTTATCCTCATTCAGTGGGTGAGAACGTTGAGAGTCCATGAGGATACGAAATATGCTGAAGTCACTCAAGCTACTTAGCCGGGAACTTGAACTTGGGTTTCTGTATTCGCTCATCAAGTGCATCTTAAGAAAATGCACTTTTGAAACGGTAAAGATGGCTCATGGATTGAGAACACTGGCTGTTCTTCTAGCAGACCTGGGTTCGATTCCAAGCACCCACATGGTGACTCACAACCATCTGTAACTCCAGTCCCAGCAGATCTGACATGCAATTCTGGTTTCTGAGATACCAGGCATGCATATGGTACGCAGAAATGCATGCTGTCAAAACAGACAGACACATAAAAATTTTAATTGAATATACTCTTGCGGGGCAGGATGGAGAATGCCTTTAATCCCAGCACTCAGGAGGCAGAAGTAGACAGATCTTTGTGAGTTTAAGGCTAGCCTACATGGTGAGTTCCAGGCCAGCCAGGGATATGTAGCAAGATACTATCTCAGGGAAACCAAAGAGATGAAAGGAAGGAAGGAAGGAAGGGAGGGAGGGAGGGAGGGAGGGAGGAAGGGAGGGAAGGAGGGAGGAAGGGAAGAAGGGAAGGAGGGAGGAAGGGAGGGAGAGAGGGATAGAGAGAGGAAGGAAATACACTGTGAAAATGTTGGTAGAAATAATCTTGCATGCTGCTGGTATGAACAGAGCAAAGCAACTGCAGAAATCAAAAACCAAATAACACTACCACATAACCCAGCTACGCCACTCCTGAATGTACGCTTGACAGAAGTTAAGTCAGTACACCACAGAGAGATTTATACACTCATATTTACTGCAGTACTGCATACCATAACCAAGACAAGGAACCAGACAACATGCCCACCAATGGATGGATAGATAAAGATGCATGGGGTGTACCCACACAGATGAGTTTCATTCAAAAACAAAATTTGGTCCTTGGCAAGGAAATAAAAGGAACTGCAGATCTGTTATGGTAAGTGAAAGAAACTTTTCAGCTTTTTCTTGACTGTGATGCGGAGGACTGAAAGGGTCTGAGTTTCACTTTCATTGCCAAGCAAACGCTGGCACAAACATGCCCCCTCCCGCCTCACCCTGTGTGTGAAAGTGATTAACATATGCCTCTGGCTTACTCCGGCTGCCAACCTGCCAAGTGTGTGGATGAAATGAATATTTCTAATGAAGAGAGGAAGAGGTTGGCAGTCATCGGGCCTCGCTCGGAGCAGATGGATGAAGAACATGGATCATACAGGCTAATTGTATCACACAGGTTAATTGTATCACTTAGCCTCATGTTGGTTAGAGAAGCGTACAAGGGAGAAAAGAACTGAGCCAGGGTAGGAAGACACAGCTGTGAAGACAGTTCTCTACCTGGGCGTGAGAGATCTGCAGGTGTCCATGCGTGTGCAATCACACACATATGCCAGATGGGCTCAACACCACCCAGTCCCACGAGCTCCGGAGTAGACTCCCTTCCAGGAACACACTAGCTTTAATTCTGGGGAGAGAGGTTAGGTGGGGATGCCTGTGTGCGAGCAACACTAGTTTTTGTCAGTAGATTATTAGCATATATGTAAATCCACATATGAGTGACAGTCATTTCTAATCTGAAAATTCCAAGTGCTCTGAGATATGAGACCTTTCGTATGCCAAGAAGATGCTCAAAAAAAATCCAATTTTGTTTTGTTGTTGCGGGTTTTGCGTTTTGAAATGAGGGTTGTGGTAGTTCAAATGATACTGTCTCCCATCAGCTCAAATACTGAAATACTTAGTTTCCAGCTGATGGTGCTGTTTAGGAAATGCGGCCTTGCTGGAGGAAGTCTGTCGCTGGGGGTGGGCTTAAACCATTCCCGATGTACTTTCTGTTTCCAGTTTGTGATCTCAGCTTCCAGCTCTAGCCAACACATCTGCCACCCGTTGCCATGCTGTCCCTTCCCCCCGTTATGAACCTCAACACCCTAGAATGACAAGCCCAAATAAACCTTTTTCTTTTTTCCCTATAAGTTGCCTTGGTCATGGCAACCGAAAGTATCTAATATAAGTATGCTAAAAGCCCAGGATTGAAGGAAGTCGGGACCATGAGGGGTTGGTCCACCCACTGAGACAGTGTGCCTGATCTAATGGGAGCTCACCAAATCCAGCTGGACTGGGACAGAACGAGTGTGTGATCAAATCGGACTCTGTAAATGTAGCTGCCAATGGTGGCAGACTGAGAAGCCATCGATAAAGGCATTGGGACCTGTTTCTACTGCATGCACTAGCTTTTGGTGACCCTAGTCTATTTGGATGCACACCTTCCTAGGCCTGGATGGAGGGGGGAGGGCCTTGGACTCCTTAAGGAGGGTGGGGGAGGGAGGAGGAAGAGTAGGGGAGCCGGAGGGGAATGGGAGGAGGGGAGGAAGTGTAAATTTTTTTTATATTTTTTTTCATTTATTTATTTATTAAAGATTTCTGTCTCTTCCCCACTGCCGCCCCCCATTTTCCTCCCCCTCCCTAATCAAGTCCCCCTCCCTCTTCAGCCCAAAGAGCCATCAGGGTTCCCTGCCCTGTGGGAAGTCCAAGGACCACCCACCTCCATCCAGATCTAGTAAGGTGAGTATCCAAACTGCCTAGGCTCCCACAAAGCCAATACGTGCAGTAGGATCAAAAACCCATTGCCATTGTTCTTGAGTTCTCAGTGGTCCTCATTGTCTCTATGTTTTTTCCCAAGACCGGTTTTATCCCAGGCTTTTTCAGACCCAGGTCAGCTGGCTTTGGTGAGTTCCCGATAGGACATCCCCATTGTCTCAGTGTGTTGGTGCACCCCTCACAGTCCTGAGTTCCTTGCTTGTGCTCTCTCTCCATCTTCTCCTGATTTGGACCTTGAGATTTCAGTCCGGTGCTCCAATGTGGGTCTCTGTCTCTGTCTCCTTTCATCGCCTGATGAAGGTTAATATTCAGTAGGATGCCTATATGTTTTTCTTTGGGTTCTCCTTCTTATTTAGGGAAGTGTAAATTTTTGAATAAAAAAAAAAAAGAGCCCAGGATTGCCGTCAGTTCCTATGTAGCTGTCACACAGCTATTTGCTCTGAAGTGAAGCGTTCTCTCTTGAGCAGAGATCAAGACTCAAAGCTTCTGGACTCAGGAACTTGAGAAAATTACAAGATTCACAAGGCCGCTCCCCAGAGTTATACACACAGTAACAATTTCTGGGGTGGAGGGGAAAGAGACTGCTTGCAAGTTGCCCAGGGAACTCCAGGGAAGCCAGACTCTTTACCCATGCTTGGCTGGGCTCTCTGGGGGACACAGCTACCTTTGAGTCACACAGGCTAGTGTGAGTAGCCTCTCTCTCATGCTTCTGTCTGTCTCCCCTCACTATGCGGCTAAGTAACCTCAATAGACTCTGGTTCACCAACCAGATGTGGGTGAAATCTTTTCTTTAGGCTGTTATTTTTTCCTTTGTGTGGAGCAAATATGTATTCGCATCTCCCCAAAAAAGGTTGCCTAATGGCAGTAGTGAGTGACCCTGATCCGTCTCCCACCTCCCAAGACAGGGATCCCCGCTGTGTGCCACCACTGCCTCCCTAACGCCTTTTTCTTTGTGAGTTTTCAGATTAGGGGTAATGAACTGATAACATGGATACAAATATTTGTAAATCTGAAAAACTATGAAAATGGAAACACATCTGGTCCCAGGCATTAAAAAAGGGTCATGAGAATTGTAGTACAGATAGTATTTTCTGACCCAGCGAGGAAGAGGGAGGACAAGGGAAGGGAGGCAGCGAGGACAGAGCTTCTGTTGCCTTCTTCCCTAAGCCATTTGTGTCACACATAACCAAGGCCATTCCTCACTGACTTATAGAACTGGAAACAATAAAACACCCACTCTAAAAGAAGCATTCATAAGCACCACTTGAAGAAGTGCTGGGTAAAATAATAATAAAAACATTATAGTGTGGGAGGGAGAGAGAAAGGGAGGGAGGAAGAGAGGGAGGGGGAAGGGAGGGAGGGAGGGGGAGAAGGGAGGGGGAGGAAGAGAAAGAGGGAAAAGGGAAGGAGTAAGGCAGGGAAGGAGAAGCAGAGGGGAAGGGAATGGAGAGGTGAGGTGAGGAGAGCAGATGAGAGATGGGTAAAAAAGCAGAGGTGGGGCCAGTGAGATGAGAGAATGGATAAAGGAGCTTGCTGACAAGCCTGAAGAACTAAGTTCAATGTCTGAGACCCACATGGCAGACAGGGACCTGACTCCCTAAAGAGGTCTTTTGTCTTCCATGTGCACTGTCCACAGCCCATTACATACAACAAATAAATAAAATACAATTTCCAAAACATTATTTAAAAGATGAGAAAGCAGCCTATGTCAATAGTTTTCCTCAGGAGTCTTCCACAGACGACAGAAGTAGGGGGAACCGCTTCTATTCTAGCAGTGTTCCGGGGAAACAAATACCAGGAAAGAAGGTCAGAGCTCAGCAAGGTTGGGAGTGGTCTAATACCAGCATCAGCAGCACAGAGGAGTCAGGAGGTCCAGAACCCAGATCCCAGGCTGAACCCCTCTACCCTGTTCCACTCTGCCCAGGCAACAGCTGCAGACAGAACTCTCCTCGAAGTGCAGGCTTCCAATGGAGACCAAAATCAAAAAGATGGAAGCGTCCTTAGAACCCTTCCTTCTTCTGGCCCTATGGCTCCCCTGTGAAAACAGGCGACAGACTCAGGATTCAAGGGCTCATTCGCCAGCCCATGAAAAGTGTGGAATCGTAGGAGTGCATCTCTGAAAGCAGCAGGTTTCTCTGAAAGCTGTCTCCTTTGTGACTCCCTGTGACCCAGACAGATGGGAAATCATGAGGTCTCAACCCTGGATTCACGCCTCCCAACATTGTGTCATGACAGAGAAACAACAAGTTCCTCTTTGACTTAATCCTGACATCTTCACATTACACGGATTGCACATCCTTCCAAACTCCCCTCCTCTCTCCTCTCTCGCCCCTCCCACTCCCATTAGTTCCTCGTTCTCTCCAGACAGCCTCAGATCTTTCAAGTTGTGATTTTATGGTATCTGTATAAGATCTAGGAACCACAAATGAAAGAAGAAATATCATATGTGTCTTTCCGAGACTGGCTTTATTAACTTAATGATCACCAGTTACATCCATTTTCTATGAATGACATAACTTTGTTTTTGTATGTATTTAAAAAAATCCATTGTGGGATGCTGGAGAGATGCTCAGTGAGTAAAAAGGATTTGATGTATAAGCATGAGGATCTGGTTCCAGATACCCAGCCAGCACCCATGTGAAAAGCCAAGAGTGGTCATATTCAACTCTAACACAAAATATGGCAAGCTCCAGGTTCATTGAGAGACCTGTATTAAGGGAGAGAAATAGAAAAATCCCAACACCTCTTCTTGCATCCACTCTCATGCACATAGATGTTTGCATCCTCACGTACATGTGTACACACATTCACACATTTTAAAATATTATAATGTAGGAAAGAGTCCATTGCATGCCCATTAACATCATATTTTCCTTATCCACTCCTTCATTTTTGCACACCTAGGCTGGTTGCACAATTTGGCTGTAGTGACATTGCAACTGCCATTGATGTGTTTTTATGTGATGCACCGACTTGGGGTCATTCTGGTAAATACCTAGGAGTGGTACAGTCGGGTCATATGGTTGTCCTAATTTTAGTTTTTCCAGAAATGGCTGTACTGATTTCCATAGTGGCTGGACCAGTTTGCATTCCCAACAATGGATGAACTGGCTGACCTGGGAGCACAGAATCAAACTTAGGTCCAGTGCAAAAGCAGCCAGTGTTCTTAACTGTCAAGCCATGTCTCTGAGAATCCCAGACTGGCACAGATTCAGCGAGTCTATAGCCCTAGTACAACCTCTGAGCAGCCTGGCTCCAGGTTCAGAGCCAGGGAAAGAAACACACCCTAAAAATGGAACCAGATAGCCAGAACATGGAAACAACCTAGATGCCCTTCAATTGAAGAATGGATGAAGAAAGTATGGAATATATACATATTAGAGTACTACTCAGCAATAAAAAACAAGGACTTCTTGAAGTTTGCAGGCAAATGGATGGAAATAGAGAACACGATCCTGAGTGAGGTAAGCCAGACCCAAAAAGAGGAACATGGGATGTACTCACTCATATTTGGTTTCTAGACATAAACAAAGGACATTGAGCCTCTAATACGTGATCTTAGAGAAGCTAAATAAGAAGGAGAACCCAAAGAAAAACATAAAGGTAGCCTCCTGAATATCAACCTTCATCAGGCGATGAAAGGAGACAGAGACAGAGACCCACATTGGAGCACCAGACTGAAAGCTCAAGGTCCAAGTCAGGAGCAGAAGGAGAGAGAGCATGAGCAGGGAGCTCAGGACCGCGAGGGGTGCATTCTCACACTGTGACAGTGGGGATGTTCTGTCGGGAACTCACCAAGGCCAGCTGGCCTGGGTCTGAAAAAACCTGGATTAAAACCGTCTTGGGAAAAAACATAGAGACAATGAGGACTACTGAGATCTCTAGAACAATGGCAATGGGTTTTTGATCCTACTGCACGTATTGGCTTTGTGGGAGCCTAGGCAGTTTGGATGCTCACCTTAATAGACCTGGATGGAGGTGGGTGGTCCATGGTCTTCCCACAGGGCAGGGAACCCTGATAGCTCTTTGGGCTGACGAGGGAGGGGGACTTGACTGGGGGAGGGGGAGGGAAATGGGAGGCTGCGGTGGGGAAAAGACAGAAATCTTAAATAAATAAATTAATTAATTAAAAAAAAAATGGAACCAGAGCCCAAGGAAGAGACACTTTGCCTCAGAACCTAGAAGTGGAGGAAAATTCCCAGAGCCTGAATGATGGAGAACTCCTTCAGCCAATGGCCTTTGAGAGGCTGGACCAGGCGGGTGTGGCTTTAGGTACCGAAAAGAGACGGTCCTGCCCACTCATCCCTCTTCCTGCGCTTCATTTATGGATGTCGGGCCTCATTCCTATTTCCTTGTTGTGATCCATGAGTTTTCCTTTTAATAAAGAAAAACCCTATTTGGAGCTAGTGTGGGATTATTTGATTCATGTTTCCCCCATCTGATGTGTTCTGCTTCATCTGAAAACAGGACCAAAAGAACACACTAAGCCCCTAGATTCAGAGTGTACCAAAGATATTTTCCCTGGTCCCAAATCTAGAGTCAAAAAAGGTAAAAAGAACCAAAGAAAGAAACACAGTTTGGCCCCAGAATCAGAGTCGTCTCTGCCCCTGACACAAAACCAGCCAATCCCTGAGCAGGGAAAAGGGGCCAATCACCGAGCCTCTAGAGGCTTGAAATTCCCCTCAAGCAGTTACTGGCAATTGGGAATTCTCCTTAGGCCTGAAAATCCCTTTCCGCCATAGGGGCAGCCAATAACAAGCCTGGAAGTCTGAAATTCCCTCACCCCACTCACAGGCAGCCAATCCCAAGCCTGGAAGTCTGGAATTCCCCTCACCCCACTCAAAGGCAGCCAATCATAAACCCAGAAACTTGGAATGCCCCAAGTCTCTTCCCCTATATAAACCCCCACTTCTTGCTGCTGGGGGGTCGGGGTGTCTCTCCTACACTGTTCTATTGCAGCTGTCATTGTCGCTGCTACTGCTGCTGCTTCCGACAGACAAAGGAACCCAAGTTAACTTGCGATAAAGACTCTTTGCTTTTGCATCTGATACGGTTTTGTGGTGATGTTTTGGGGAGCTGGACTTTGGGCATAACAGTCTGCATCCCCTGTTGTTATAATGACTGCCATTCTGACTGTGGTAAGATGGAGCTTGGTGTGTGCTTAATTTGCATTTCTGTGACTTCTGTAAAGTTGAGCTTTTCCCTCTTATCTGTATTGGCCATGTATGTTTGATCTTTTGAGAACTGTTTACTTCATTAGTCCACTTATTGATTGTGCTGACTGATTCCTTATTATTGAGTTGAAATAAACAAGCCTTTTTCGTGTTTTTGATTTTTGAGACATGGTCTCCAAATATGTGTATGTGGTGTGTGTGTGTGTGTGTGTGTGTGTGTGTGTGTGTGTTTGGGTGGGCACCTGCACTCAAGGAGACCAGAAGAGGGCATCTAATTCCTTTGTGCTGGAGTTACAGATGGGTATGAGACAGCCAGTGTGAGTGGGTGCTGGCCCTCTGCAAGAGCAAGTTCTGAGCTGCCTGGCTAGCCCCACCCCAGTGTTCTTTGCATGACACATAAGCATTCTATCAAGCACTGAAGCACATCCCTAGCCTGTTACAAAATTCCTTATTTGGGTTCCCAGACAAGGCAATATAAGCACAAGCCTAAGATTTATCCACCAGATTTAGGAATGGCGAAATCCAATTTCTCGGAGAATTGATAAATTCAAGAGGAGCCACAATAATGCTCTAACTAAACACAAAATGAGCAAACACACAAACACCCAGGCTCTTGGATTGCTGAATGGGCCACTCTGGTGCTGGAGCTGGCAATGTGTCTGTCTTCCACAGTGTTGCAGGATGGGAACCAGCCTCCCACAGCAAAGCACTTGGAGTGCCTTCATGTGTTCTCTAAACACAGGCCACGCTGGCTTCTACCTTCCGCTCCGTACTCACTGGTCCTGCTTCTGTGCATAAAGGCAGGGGAAATGCTGCTGTCCTTGGAGACGAATGCTGGTGCCCAGCTCGCTTTCTCTTTTTTACTCAGTCCAGAATCTCAGCACACAGTGATGTACCACATTCAGGGAACCTCTTCCCACCTCAATAAACTTAATCTAGAAACTTAGACAGATGGGACCCAGGGAGTATCCTTTGTTCCCATGGTGATTCTAAATCCCATCAAAGTTGTCAATCAAGATTAAACATCATGACCTTCCACAGTTGGAGGCCCCAGATGAGAGAAACATAGACAGATTAGAGGTAAGAATTCCAGGAAGAAACACTCATGCCTTCCTCTCATCTCTCTTCACTTGCTGATGAATTTAAATGAACAAATAAGTGGAACCTTTGGATACATCACCCCCGGGAGACTCCTGAGGATACAGAGAGGAGAACGTTTTCTCTCTTGGGTTCCTTCCTGTTGCTGTGTTAAGAGCCCTAACAGAAACAGCTTATGGGAGGGAAAGACTTATTATGGCTTACAGTTTTTGAGGAGATGCCATCTCTCATGGTGGGGAAGACATGGCCACAGAGGCGTGAGGCCAGACTGGCAGTCACGGTGCAGAGAGATCCCATTTCATCTCTACATAAGCAGGAGATAGAGAGAGCAGAGCTGGGCCATGTAATACCCCAAACCTACCCCAGTGACACACTTCCTCTAGCAAGGCTCCAACTCCCAAAGGGGCTGCAACTTTACTCACCACAGCTGCCAACTGGGACATGTGAGCTTGTGGGGGCCATTTCACATTCAAACCACAACACCCTTCCACTTCTGAGCGAATGACCTTGAGGGTCAGGCTTTGTGGAACCGCCCATGATACATTCCACATTTCTTGTGCTTGGCTGGAGAGGTTCTGGAAGCCTGTGGGGGATTGGTGACCTACAGAACACAATCATGCTGAGAAGCCCATATTAAAATGCCAGTTTCCACCCAACACAGTAGAAGCTTACTAAAATATATACATACATGAAGCTGATATAAGTGAAATCGCCGAAAAATGGTGGAGATGGGACCCAAACCAAACATTGCTTGTCATCAAATAAAGCTTCCAGTACCAGGATTGTGTTAACATCTAATGAGTTGTTGGCCAAAAGGGGTCCATGGGATCCCCCCAACAACCTAGTGTATTGCCAAGGCTGTCAGTGGCTCTCCACAAGTTTATGGTAAGGGCCTCTTGCTGAAGATAACACCTAAGCAACTCATTGAACACAGAAGTTAAGATGATGCCTATCTGGAGACTCCACCCCTGCAGTTCACAGTACTGGAAGGTACTCTGCATGCCAACATGCAACACACTCTTCTATCCACTAGGACGACCTACCCACGTGACACACGAGTGCTACAGTGGCACCAAGCTTGTGGGAGTAACCAGTCAATATCTGATTGGCTCTAAGGCCCACTCTGTAAGATGGAACCTATCCCCAACACTGTTCAGATGTCCAAGAGCCTGAGCCCAGATAGGCCAGGGACCCAGAAGAAAATCAAGTACTGCGTTTCTGCTAAAGGACCATAGCAAATAAAATGACTCCTGAAGATGTTCTGCTACACTCATAAATCAGTGTCTTAGGCATCATCAGAGAAGCTTCCTCCTGTGGCAGATGGGAATAAACACAGAGACCCAGCCAGAGAATGTGCAGAGAGTGAGAGACCTTGGAACACTTAGTCCTAAATGGACTGGACAGAAGCCACCATCATATCCCTCCCCTCCCCTGTGGAAGAGGAAGTGGAAAGATTTTTAAGGGCCAGAGGGGTTGGAAGAAACCAAAGAAACAAGGCCTTCTAAAGGTAAGAGGACCAAAGCACATATGAACTCACTGAGACAGTGGCTGCATGCACAGCTGCTCCACATAAGTCTGCTCCACATGCGGTCCCAGTGTTGAGACATGTGGACACACGCCAGCACCCTAAACCAGAAGCTATCTCCAATTGATAATATCTTGCAAAGGAAAAATTAGTTCTCTCCTACAGAATCTCACTGGGGATACTCACCACTGTTAAGGTCAGGCAGTGGTGGTCCAGGCAGGCTATGCACTCAGGAGGCAGAGGCAGGAGGATCTCTATGAGTTCGAGGTCAGCCTGTACTACACAGCAAGATCCAGGACAGGCTCCATAAAGCTACAGAAAAACCCTGTCTCAAAAACAAAACAAAGCAAAGAGACAAAAAAATAGGCCCCACGCCCAACAGTAGATGACCAACACAACGCAAAACAAACCCAGTGACTTTCAAGGTTCTTTGTCTCAGGGTATTTTTAAAAAAGCTTTACAGGTTCTTTGCATGCATATTTGTGTGTGTGTGTCTGTGTGTGTGTGTGTGTGCATGTGTGTGTGTGTTGTTTGGCTGCTGTGATGACAAATGAGTCACAGAGTATAACAAACCCACGTGGAGAGGTGAGAAAGTGTTGCTGCTACCGATGGAGAAAGGAAGTCAAGGAATTGGTAGGCGCAGCTTGATCAAAAGGGAAACTTTGTGCGTGGATGCTTACAGAGCCTTGCGCAGCCACGCAAGTACAACAGAGCCACACATCGCGGGATGTAGCCTACACAGCTGTAGGGCCTGTGGGTTAAGTATTTGCCTGAATGCCAGTGGGCAGATCCTGCCGGCTGACAGTGGGCGGGGTCAGTATAATGCTAGAATCCTAACAGTTTATTTTGTGTATGTGTATATATACATACATATGTATATGTGTATAGATGTGTATGTACATATATATACACACATACATAATTATGATTTCCAGTTTTGCGCTTTTATCAGCTTCCTATGTATACAAACATGTATGTCTCTGTGTCTATACATGTTTCTTGTACTTTTTCTTTGGCTCTTTCCTTCTGTTTGCTTGTTTTTTCCTATTACTGTTTGCTTGTTTGTGTTTTATTTCATTTTATTAGTACTCTTTAGTCTGCCTGTTTTCTAACTAGAGACAGAAAGGGTGTGGATTTGTATGGGAGGGGAGATGAGAGGATCTCAGAGGAGTTGGGGGAGAAGAAATTTTTTCCGTATATTGTATGGGAAAAAATATAAAAGAAAAGTAGAGAAAATAAACAGTAAAACCCCACTGGCAGGTCCTCTGCTGATGGGCTGGCGTAAAAAAGTTCAAGACTAGATCAGGACACGTTACCCAATAGTTAACAGCCAATCAACCATTCTATCTTTCTTTAAAACCGATGAAGCCTAAACTAGGGGAGGAAGACTCTTCGAGGGCTTTAAAACTCCAGCCTCGGAGAAGAGACTAGATTCTTCAGCTTTTCAAGGCCCCCTCAGTTTTGTAGAGGGCCTTTTTGTCTGTATGTCCACTGTGCGCATGTGTTTCCTTACCCCCAATAGACACCTTTCTTCAATGCTGGGGGAAAAAAAAAAACCAAGCAACACCAGTTTCTAGCCCCAAAGAGCCACAATGAGTGAGTGTACTTAGAATGTCTCTATTCAGAAACAGACCTGCGCAAGACCAAGCCAACAAAATCGGCCACCATTCTAACAGGTAGTACTAATCAGACTCAGTGAGCTCAAAAGGAAAAAAAAGTCTCCACTAACATAGGAACCCCTGACCCTTTCTGTCTTCGTTGAGGGAGCCAACTCTGGATAACTCTGTTCTCCATCAATCCACTCACCCATCCATCTATCCTTCCATTCTTCAATCCACCCATCCATCCTTCAATCATCCATCCATCTATCCATCCATTAATCCATCATCCATTCTTCTATCCATCTATACTTGAAGACATTGATTCATACATACATTTATTCGTCTATCTATCTATCTATCATCTATCTATCTATCTATCTATCTATCTATCTATCTATCTATCTATCTATCATCTATCTATCTATTTATCTATATTTATCCATTCATTGATCTATTTATGCATTCAGGCATGTATACATACACATATGAATATCATACATATGTGCACCCATCCTCACATGAACACATGCATTCATACGTCCACTTATCACCTATTTACATACATCTATACATATATACATAATCTACTGTTCATCCATCCACCTATATAACTGTATATACATACATAAATACACTCATCTATCCATTTATCTTCTATCCATACATGAATATACCTATCTATCCATTCACACACAAATGTATATAAGTATACTTATTTGCAATACATAAATATATATTCATATATACATATACATCTTTATGTACATCTACCCATGATCTATACACATCCATTGATCCATAATGCCTACACACACCTATCCATACCTAATACATACATTCCTCATTGAACTCAAGTTTCTAGGTGTTTTGTTTATGCTGCTTAGTTCAAACAAATTGAAAGCAGCTGGTGTCATGGCTACACCCATGCACACCCAATTTTCTCTTCTCCAGGAATAATTAACTATTACAGCTTTTCCATTCCATTGTCTGCAGAGCAATAGATTACAGACAAAAAATAAGCATTTCAATAAATACTTCAGACTTCCAAAAGGCAACAACACTCAGCTTATCTATGAGGATGAATGCAAAGCCCCACCTCCCTCCCTTCCCATCAGGCCAGTGGGGACCTGATACTAAATAATCTTTTTCTCAAAATCCATTAGGGGAACACTTCTTCTCCAAGTAGAAAACCCAGTGCTGTCCTCACGCATTTCCCAGGTACTGCAGGCCACGCCACAGAAATGTCCCCTCTCGTCCCTTCCCAAGACTAACAACTCTAGAACTCAACCCTTCACATTTAATTTCCTTTTAAAGCTGGGTTTCTGAGGGACTGGGTAAGCACAGTGTGACTCTTCTGGCCTCGCTCCCAGGACAGTGACAGCTGGAACTAGATACCTTTATTGTTATGCAAACTGCATTCCTATGCAAAACTCTACTCGAAGTCTAATATACATTTTTTTCCCAGGCCAGTTCGCCCTCTTCCCCAGTTAGCTCCTATTAAGCAATGGCTCACTGTTTTGTTAGGTCAAAAGTCTCCTTTACAGGAATTCAACCTGATACACAGAAGATTTCTGTTTCTCCCCAAAGCTGCTTTTCTCCTTGGTAATCATTCTTTCCTAACAAGGGGCCAGAGCATTGTCTGCTAAGTGTCTTCATTGGCTAGGGTAGCTGGCTGCCGGACAAGGGAAACTGCCCTTCCCCGATTGTGTCTTTTTCCTTTGCTTTTTTTTTAATCCGCCCTAAAACAGTGTCTTTGTAAGCACTCAAATAAATCTCTAGAGAGTAAAGGCACCCAGGAAGATGCAGCCATGACGGCCTGGTATTTACAGTCCAGACGGTACCTGAGATATATCTGTACCCACTTAACTGTTTTTTTTTTTTTAAATGCAGGCCCCTGAGAATAATTTTTATGATGATTTTTATTATGAGAATTGAGAGGTCAATATGGCTCAGAATAAAATAGCCACACATGGTAAGAAAGAACCAAAAAATGCCAAGTGGTTGGGGCACACACCTTTAATCCCAGCACTCAGGAGGCAGAGGCAGGCAGATCTCTGTGAGTTCAAGGCTAACCTGGTTTACAGAGCAAGTTCCAGGACAGCCAGGACTACACGTAAAAACCCTGTCTCGAAAAATAAAAGCAAACAAGCAAGCAAACAAACAAAAAGCAGAAATAAGGAGTGCAACAAATAGAAAAGTGTTTGTGGGGCTGGAGAGATGGCTTAGTGGTTAAGAGTATTAGCTGCTCTTGCAGAGGACCTAAATTTGTCAGCCAGCACCCATGTCAGGTGGCTCACACCTGCCTATCACTGTAGCTCCAGAATCAATGACTCTCTTCTGACATTCATGGGCATGAGCATACAATGGAACAACCCACCCCATCCCCATGCACACACATCTAAAAGGAAAATATTGGTGATTCTCTGCCACACTGAGATTTCACAACTCTCTCTATGGAGTGCCCTCACCTGCCAAGTCCCGACAGCATTCAGTGAACACCACTGAGGAGAACGTCACAACAAGAGGTCTGGAAAGACAGACAAGGATGCAGCGAACACAACAAAACATAAAAGCCTCGTTCATATCTTCAAACTATGTGTTCTCTTTCTAAACCCTGGACCTAGAAATTTAGCCACAAATAAAACAGATATGCTTCCCAGACTTCTGTCCCATATACATAAGAGATGGTGAGTAAGTATATCTAGGGTGACCCACCCATGCATGAGCTCTGTGTGCCAAGGTTCTGCCAACTGCAGGTCAAACACATTAGAGAAGATCAATTTATTGAATACATACTTTTCTCGGTGTTATGGCAAAATACCTAGTAGAATCAAGGTAGGAGAGAAAGCATTTGTCTTGGCTCACAGTCTCAGAGGGTACAGTCCATCCAGGGAGGTGAGGGGGAGCATGGTTGCAGGAGCCACTCTATCTATAGCAGTGCGAATGTAGGTAGAAACCCCACCATTGTGGACAGACAGACAGACAGACAGCTAAGCCCCATAGCTCAAAGGTTCTACAACTTCCCAAAGCAGCACTGGGGACCAAAATGTTCAAACATGTGACCTTTATGAGGGACATTTCATTCAAAACACAACACACACCTTTGTGTAGCAATCCCTCCTGGAGGGAAGTCTTCCTAGAAGGCTCAGGAAATACACAAATCTTACAAGTCTCAGAAAGCAGAAACTTACAATATGCACAAGGTGCCTTGCTGAGTTTATACAAAGCAGCAGCAATTGCTAGGAAAGAGAGACTCTTTGCTAGAAATGACTGAAAATTGGGTAGTGAGTTCTAGGGATGTGGCTTTTGTGTGTCATCGACCATGTTGAATGGGCTTTCCCATGATGCAACTGCCTTTGGGTCACCTATGGTCCTGTAAATTACCTCCACCCACTCCTTTGTTGGTTAGTCCAATAACTCATTGTGTTTCACCCATTTGGACTTGGGTGGATTGTTACATTGTTTCTGTCCTTGGTGTCTGGAACAGTGAAAAACTCTGCTTCAGAATACAAAGTGGATAGCACCAGAGAAATGACACCCAAGCCAACTGCTACATGCATGTGTGTGTGCACACATGCACATACACACATTATGCCAGGTGATAAACATCCCTTTTCTCTCTGTGTTGCTTTGGGACGCTGGTACAGAGGACATGATGTTTGGTTCAGCCATAGGGAAGAGATACAACCAACTGGAAAGAGTCACCCATCTGAGTTGACATATGACCAATGGATCTGGGTCCTCTAGAGTCCCTGTGAAGTGAATAAGAAAGGCCCTCCCTGATTGCCACAATGGTAGCTGTTCTGTTATTTGCTAGCCAATCCAGAAAAGGCACATAGAATGTGAGGTCACATCAGCTAAGATGATACCATGGAGCACTCAGAGGTATGACTCAGGACATGTGTCCTGTGACAATTTTAGGAATATTTCATCAGTGTCCCTGCAGGAGGAAGAGCTGTGATGTTTCTGACTTCCTTTACATCGGTGACAATATGAGCTACGTGAATGGGTGATTATACTTTGGTGGTGTTGGGTGATTAAAAAAAGAAAAATAGGTTCAGGAGGATGTGGCTGCACACACTTGTAATCCTAGCACTTGGGAGGCTGAGGCAGGAGGATTGAGAGTTACAGACCATCCTTGCTACATACTAACTGGATGTGGTGGTGTATGCCTGTGATCCCAGTACTTTGGATGCTGAGGCAGGAAAATTGAAACACTATCTCTAAAAAAAAAAAAAAAAAAAAAAAAAAAGGAGAGAGAGAAAATCACATTTGGCTCCACTTTTGGCAACTGTAACCAAGTTCCATAGCTCACACAATTTACAGTGGCAAGACCCCCAAGTGTATCCCCAATCTCCCTTTAACCTTTGTCACAAGCTCCTTGATGCAAGCATTATCATCATAATATTCTATAC
Source organism: Microtus obscurus (assembly GCA_963919715.1). Taxonomy (NCBI): domain Eukaryota; kingdom Metazoa; phylum Chordata; class Mammalia; order Rodentia; family Cricetidae; genus Microtus; species Microtus obscurus. The sequence continues at coordinate 6,560,587 of CAWTZC010002533.1, read as the reverse complement.
TTGGAAGTGTGGTGAATATATGGGGCGTCTACCTGACAGGATTAAAAGATGCTTGATGGGCTGATGACTCATAACTTCTGAGTGTGCCTATGAGGGTGTCCTCAGAGAAGTGTGTGTATGTCAGTAACCTGAGGAGGTTCGAACTTCACCGAATGCGGGTACCACACAGCTGGCTGGGGTCCCAGATGGGAAAAAAAAATGAGTCCTCTCTTCCCTCTTTCCTCCCTCCTTCTCTCTTTCTCCTCCTCCCAGTCTCTTTTCTTCCCCCCTCCTCTTTCTCTCTCTTTCCTTGTCTTCTCTCTCCCCTTCTCCCTTTTTTTCTCTCCTCTCCCTCTCCTCTTCCCCCTTTCTCTCCCCACCCCGTCTCAGGCATGGAGGTTGTGTGTGCTATTAGAGGTGACTCAGGGGAATGCAAATGGAAGTGGTCAGCTGGGTATGGAGATGAAGCCTCCGAACCTCAGGTGAGACCAGAGACCCTGGAAGCCAGAGGGCTCCCTCGTCTAAACCGCCATTCCTGGCTGCTTTCTTCCTTTGTAAGGATCCTTGAAAGCTTGGGAAGTGGACAAGAACAGCACCATTCCTAAAAGGCAGGTCTTCATAACTGGGAATCTCTTTTCTGACTTGCCACCCAGTCACTGGGCCTTCCAAACACTTGTCCCCATGCACAAACTCCCCTGGGACCCACACCCATGCAGTCTAGCCAAATAACGAGCTTTGGGATCAGTGAGAGACATTGCCTCAAAAAAATAAGACAGAACACCACCCAAGGTTGTCCTCTGTGCTACACACACACACACATATGCACGTGCACACACACGTACATACACACACAGAATAAATTACTATAGTGAGGATGTAGAGATGTAGGATGTTTGTCTTGGTGCACTGATGAGGGCAATGTGAAATAATACAGTTTCTGGGGCAAATACGATTATATTCTGGACAAAACAGAAAAGACCACATGACCCAGCAACTACACATCTTGGTATATGTCCAAATAAAATTTACAGCTCAAACTTGGACATGTTTCTACACACTCATGATCATAGTAGAGCTGTTTACACCAAGAGATAGAGGTGACACACAGATGGACAGACAAAAAGTGATACATCTATATGATTCAGTTTTATTCAGCTCTACAAAAGGGAAGGGAATCCTGACTCATGAAAACAAGAATGAACTTCAAGGACATTATTCTAAGTTGAAGAAAGAAACCAGTCCCATGAGGACAAACACTGGGGTTTTCTTTATCGGAAATACCAAGAGTAGTCAAATGTGTAGAGAAAGGGGGTAGAAGAGTGGTTGTCCAGCTCTGGGAGGACAAAGGACAAGGTGCTGTGACTTGGCAGAGTTTCTTTTTCTAAGACAGAAAGCGTCTGGAGATGTCTTCACAGCAGCAAATACCCTCAGCCCTCCCAACCTGCATGCTCAGAAACAGGGAAGATGCTACATTTTGTTGTGGGTATTTTACCATGGATTATTTCTTAATGGAGACAAATTTTGATATTCCCTTGCTTAAATTTTCAGCGGTTTTCTACAAATTCTACATTTTTTTAAAGTTCAAAACAGCTGGGTCTTGCAGTGCAGGTCTACAGTCTCAGCAGCTCGGGAGGCTGGCGCAGGGGCATCTCGGGCCATAGACTGAGTTCAAGGCCAGCCTGGGCAACTTAGTGGGATCCCTTGCCAAAACAAAAAGCCAGAAGGAGGCTGGGAATAAAGCTTAGTTGTAAAATGCCTGCCTAGAATCCCCCAGCGAGGGGCTGGGGTGTGGCTCAGTGGTAGAGCACCTGCCTAGAATCCCCCAGTGAGGGGCTCAGTGGTAGAGCCCCTGCCTAGAATTCCCCAGTGAAGGACTGAGATGTCACTTAGTGGTAAAGCACATGTCTAGCATGCATGCATTCCCAGGGCTGCCCGTTAAGAAAAAAAAATAAGAGAAGAAACACTTCAAGGCCATCAGTTGATGAACTCTTAATTTCCTGAACATTCTAGTTATAAATAGAAACCTTTTCACTCCTGAGACACCAGGCTACCAGCTTGACAAACAGTATTGCTTTTCAACTATCGGCCTTGGAAACAGTGAGGCCAGCATCCAAGAGGGCCTTTCCCTTGCTCCTTGGTGCTCCACATAGACACTAGAGACATAGCAGAATAGAATGCAGACGCAGATTTGAAGAAACCTGCAAATGAGGGTTCTAGAGCCGCTCGCTGCTCAGTTGGTGGAGTGCTTGCCAAGTTCCATCTCCAGCAATTCGTGCACCAGCTGGATCAGGAGTTCAAGGCCATCCTTGTCTACACAGTAAGTTCCAAGGCAGCCTGGGCTACATACGACACAGTCTTAAGACAAAAGTAAAATTAAAATACCCCCCAACATACTTGACTCAGGCCTTTTATTTTTTTAGCCACCAATTAGCTCTCAAATCATGACACAGAGGCTTCTTAGTTAAGAATGCCCAGTCAGCTTAGGCTTATTTCGTGCTAGCTCTTAAAACATAACCTGCTTTTCTTTATTATCTACCTTTTGCATCAAGAATCTCTCTCTCCCTCTCCCTCCCTCTCCCTCTCCCTCCCTCTCCCTCTCTCCCTCTCCCTCTCTCTCCCTCTCCCTCCCTCTCCCTCTCTCTCTCTCCCTCTCCTTCTCTCTCTCTCCCTCTCCCTCCCTCTCCCTCTCTCCCTCTCTCCCTCTCTCTCTCTCCCTCTCCCCCCTCTCTCTCTCCCTCTCTCTCCCCCTCTCCCTTCTCTCTCTCCCTCTCTCTCTCTCTCTCACTCTCTTCCTCCCCCTCCCCCTCCCCCCCTCTGTCTTAACTGTGATGCTGTCTTTGGCTGGCTGGTGACTGCCTGGCTTCTGGCCCCAGGTGTGTCTCTCCTTCTTCTCTGTTTTTCCTCTCCTATTTATTCTCTCTGCCCAGCAGCCCCGCCTATCCCTTTTCTGCCTAACTATTGGCCATTCAGCTTTTCATCAGACCAATCAGGTGCCCTTAAGCAGGCAAGGTAAAACAAATGCAACACATGTTTGCATAATTAAACACACATCCTTACATCAGCAAACAAATGTAGCATAAACAAATGTAACACATATTTACAACGTTAAAATAATATTCCACAACACATACCTGCTAATGATATTACACTCTAGAGAACGTTCTAGTTACACTCTGCCACCCTGCCCTCCGGGATAGAAAATTGGATTCTAGCCATGGATCATCCCTAGATAAAAAATTACGGCACTTAAGCCTGCAGCTGGATCTGTTCTACAATTTCTGTAGAATAACCCTCAGGAAGAACGAATGCATAAATTGGCTAGTATAAGAAAATTTATATTAAAATTCACTCCTAATCCTACAAGCGAGACTGTGAAGGGGAAGAACCCGAAGGAACAAGAGAAATTACAAGCCTTAAAATCGGATTACATTCGATAGAAGATACATGACCGTGTTAGGGATTCAGACATTTAATTTTATGATCCATAACTCCATCTATAGCTGTGCCCATAGGTATATCTCATCTAAAGCCATCCCAAGCCTATCCTTTTGATTTTTCTCCCAGCGGTTTATAAAGTGAAATACTGGATATGCAGGTAAAACTGGCAACCGGGTCTCACGTAGCAGATGGTGTCCCAACCCAAACATGGGGGTAAGGAACAGAAATACAAGCACTTCAGGCTGTGAAGACACCCTTAGCGCAGAGACACAGACCATTAGAAGAGATGTATTTATTTTGATTTTGCATGTATGTGTGAGTGCCTGCTTGCGTATCTGCACACCATGGGCACGTTCAGTGCCTTTGGAGGTCAGAGGAGCATTGCATCTCCCTGGAAGTGGAGTGACAGATGGTTGTGAGGTATCACATGGGTTCTGGGATTTGAACCTGGGTCCTCTAAAAGAGCAGCAAGTGCTCTTAAGTACTGAGTATCTCTCTAGCCTATGATTTTTTTTTATCTTGTTAATTGTGTAGGCCAGTTTTCACTGTCGGTTTGGCTAGACTTCAAATCACCTAGAACAGATACCTCTGGCCAAGTCTGTAAGGGGGTTTTCAGAGAGAAATTACCAAGGAGGGAAGAACCACCCTAAATTTAGGCACCTCCATCCCATAACCGGGGTCCTGTACCAAATGAAAGGAAGAAAGTGAACTGAACACCAGCATCCATCTCTCTGTGCCTCTTCTGCGATGGATGCCATGGGACCAGCTGTTTCTCAAACAGTGGGTGAAGTAAACCTTTCCGTCCTTAAGTGGCTTTTGTCAGGCAGTTTCTCACAATGATGGTAAAAGTACAGCTCTCCACAGACTGAACCCAATGCTGCCCCACAATGACGCCCTCAGAGAATGTCCTAACAGGACTGGAGGTAACATTCCATCTTCAGTGGCTTTTCCATCCATTGGATGTTGCCAAACATTTATAGAAGACTTATAAAGAATCCCGATTAAGCGATATAAGCTTTATCAAACAAGTCCTCATTTCCCCTGAGCCTTTAGTCCCCTGATTGATCCCGACGCCACCTCTCCATCCCTCCATCCCTTCCTGCTTGGCTTCACACATGAATACACAGAACAGTTCACACTGGTGCTTGTGATGACTCAAAAGTTACTCAATAGAAATGCCTCGAATAGTGTTCAGTGGTTGTTTTTGTATGATTTACGAGGGTCCCTCAAAGGTCAGTTGGTGAAGACTTGGTCCCAGTGGCAGCAGAGATGAGAAGTGGAACTTTGGGGGAAGTGACTGCATACTGACAGCTCCAACCTCATCCATGGATGGATGTAGTAATGGAGTCACCCTAAGGGGGCACTGGGAAGGTGGAGCCTGGTTTGAGGAAATGGGTGGTTGAGAGTGTCTCTGCAGGTCACACTCTGTCTCTAGTGTCTGCTGTCTGTCTGTATCTCTATTTCTCATTCTCTTGCCTCTGCCTCTCATTCTCTTAATCTCTGTTTCTCATTCTCATTATAATGATCTTTCCCACTCTTGTTCTCTCTGTGTCTCTACTTGATTCACATTCTCCGTCTGCTTCTTTCTGTCTCTCTCCTTTCCCTCCTCTTCTTCCTGGCTTCCATGAGCAGCTTAACCACCTTCTATCTACCATCTTCTTCCTTGTTACAGACTCAGACACAATGTAAGTGGCTAGACAATGAAATCTCTAGCTGAAATAAATCTTTCTTTTTTTCTAAGTTGTTTGCTTCAGGTATTTAGTCATAGGCACAGAAATCTGCCAGGCACAGTGATTGGGCTCTCCTTGGTGCTATGGCTTAGGTCTGCACTGTCCTCCATAGGATCATGTCTTAACCACTGGGTTCTCAGCTGGTGGACCTCTTTGGGGAGGGTATTGAAGCTCTGGGAAGCAGGAATTTTCTGGAGTGTGTAGGATGCTAGAAGAGACACTTAAGGGTTATATCGCAGCCCTGGGTATGCCTCTTTGCTTCCTGCTCTGTAGAGGTTTGTACTGCCTTCCCCACTATGGTATCCTCTGAAGCCATGAACCAACACAAACCCTTTACTGCAGCAATGAAGAAGCTGATAGCCCTGACATGTACAAGGTCTTGGGTTTGACCACTAGCACCACAAAGTAAGTAAATGAATGAATGAGTGAATGAATACATACATACATACATACATACATGCGTAAAAGAAGCAGAGGCAGGAAAATCAGAAGTTCAAAATCACGACTGACTACATAGTGTGACTGTATCAGGTTCAAGGCCGGCTTAGAGACACGTGAGGTTGCCACCCAAACCATGTGGGACTGGGGAGACAGCTCAGTCTCTAAAGCACCTGCAGACCAGGCATGAGTACCCAAGTTTAATTGCCTGCACTCATGTAAAACCCAGGCACAGTGGGGCCCACCTGTATTCCCAGCACTGGGGTGGCAGAGGCAAAAGGATGCCTAGGCTCACTGCCAAGCTCGTCTAGGCCAAAAGCATGCTCCAGTCTCAATTACAGATCCTGTCTCCAAAATAATAATAATAATAATAATAATAATAATAATAATAATAATAATAATATAGAGCAAGAGGAAGAGACCCCATGCTACTTCTAGCTTCTATGCACATACATGGCCATTCCACACACAAACACATGCACAAGCATGTCCACAAACATGTATACCACAAACTCTTAAAAGTGGGTCAAAGAACCAATGAATCACTGAACGAATAAAGACCCCCCCCCCCGATCTTCTGAATAGAAATGCTTTCAAATATCAATAACAGGGCTAATTAAAGATCGGAAATGTGTGTTTTCATCCAAAGCAATGAGATGTGTTAACGGGGGTGACGGAGGAGTTGGGAAACTAGAGGGAGAAACACTGTGTCCCTTCTTGAGAGGCAGATTAGTAGACACAAACACAGGCATGTGCACCTTGAATCCCGGGTGGAGAAATAAAAGCCGACTATGGTTCCCAGTCCTGGGATAAGTTTAGCATGGTTGTTTCTAAGATACTTGCCTCACTGCTGCCCACGGGGAGTTAGTTGCTACTGGGATACTGCAGAGAGAAATGCATTGTTGTGTTGTTAGAGTTCTGGAAAGAGCGATTTCAAGGGCTACTGTGAAATCTTCGGGGTCAAGTCCTCCATGGAATGTGGGTCTTTATCAAACAGAATAGCTGCGTTAGCTGGGACTCCAGTCACTGTGAGTCACCAAGAAACAACGGCGGTGATTTCCCAACAATACAGAACAGCGGAATCGCTTACCATAAAGAAATAAAGAAACAATCATGAATAAATAAAGACGCTAAGTATGTAAAATCACTACATTAAACATTAGAGGCAGGATCTGACATCTTCCTGGCATAAGTCAGAAGTATATTAAATTCAACTGGGTTCTTTTTTTTTTTAAAAAAAGATTTTATTTTATTTTTAATTTTTAAATATTTTATTTTATTTTTCATTTTGTGTGTGTTTATGTCTCTGTGTGGGTGTTTACATATGAATGCAGGTGCCTGCAGAGGCCAGAAGATGGCATTGGATCACCTGGAGCTGAGTTACAGGTGGTTGTAAGCTGTCCAACATAGGTACAAGAAACCAAAGTTGGGTCCTCTTCAAGAATAATGCTCCCCCTAAAACTCCTGATACATCTCTTCAGTCCCTTGAAGACTATATATATGTGTGTGTGTGTGTGTGTGTATGTTGTTGTTGTTGTTGTTGTTGTTTGTGGGGAGGGGGTGTGCAAGCCACAGTGCATGAGTCAAAATCTTCTAACCTCAGATGTCAGTCTCCTCCGACCTTGTTGGAGACAGAGTCTTCTGCTGTTGGCCACTGTATACACAAGGCTATCTAGCCCAGGAGCTCCCAGGATTTCTTCTGTCTCTGCTCCCCATCCCCGCTCCCTGCTTTTCTTACTGTAGGAGCGAGAGGATTACAGACACATGCCATAGTGACTGGCTTTTACACGGGTTCTCAGAAGTCAAACTCAGTTCCTAAAGCTTGTGTGGCGAGCACTGTACCCACCGAGCCGCCTCCTCGGACACATACCCCTCTTTGGGAGTCAGACTCTCACAGTGTAGCCCAGGCTGTCCTCCAGCTCACAATTCTCCTGCCTCGGGTGGATTACCGACACTCACCACCACATTCAGGACCTGGCACTTGGCCTTTGTGCCTGACCAGGCCACCTTCCCGCCAAGAGTCTTGCTGTCTCTTCAAGTAGAGACATCCACACACCAGACAATTAACCCCAACCAAGGGATTCCCTCTTTCAAAATGGATTGGCTAATTTCTCTTGTAAATAATTTCTAAGTAAAATGAAAAGAAAGCAATGAAATAGCACGAGTAAGTTCAGAAGGTCCAAACCACTGAAGCGAGCTTATGTGTAAGGGTTTTAGTCTATTAATAACACGCATGGCAATCCCTATTCCTGTAACAACTGAGTGCCCTGCCTCGGATCTGAATTCTATCAATTTTTAATTTGCGTGTGTTTGTGTGTGCGCACGCAAAAGCCAGAGGATGTTGTTAGATACGATGGAACTGGAGTTACAGACAGTTGGGAGACACCCGATATGGATGCTGGAAACCGAACTCAGGTCCTCTAGAAGAGCATCATAGGCTCTCAGCTGCTGAGCTTCCTCTCCAGCCCTCATCAACGGACAGCAGAGGAATGCTACTCTCCTGAAAGGCATGCTGCAGTAAGGCTCAACAGAAGGTCTTTTCTGACTCCCCACCAAGTGGCACGACACTGACCTTCTAGGATACCGTATTATCAAGGTTCAGAAGCAAAAGTCAGATTGACAGTGCTGAGGACAATGAAGAAAAAGTTTTCTAAAGTATATTTAAATCTGTTGGTGTGTCTATCTTGGTGTATGGGCACGTGGGTGCAGTACCTGCAGAGACAAGAGGAGCACATTGTACCTGGGATCAGAGTGACAACAGGTGGTTTTGACACAGCCAAAGTGGCTGCTGGAGAATGAACCCAGGTCCCCTGCAAGAGCAGCAAGTTCATATCTTTCAGGCTCTGAATTGGGTGTGCAGGATTCCTACGTGAGCATTTAAAACTGTAAAACTCGGGGTTGAGGGGACAACTTACTTGGTAAAGTACTTGCTGTGGAATCATAAGGGTCTGAACTGAGCCCCATAACCCACATCAAAAAAAAAAAAAAAGCTGGGCACAGTGACATGGGCCTCTAATGCCAGAACTGCATAGGCGGTGGGCAGTGGGAGAGAGGAGGATCTTCAAGGATCACTAGACAGCCAGCCGAGCTGAACCAGCAAGTTCCAGGTCAGTGAGAGACCCTGGCTCAAAAAACAAGGTTGACAGCAGCTGAAAAATACTCATGGTTATCCTCCGGTCTTCCCATGCATGAGCACGCGTGCACACACACACGCACAAATACACACAACTGCACACACACAAAATAAAATTACAGAATTCTTTTGTTTTGTTTGTATAAAATTACAGAACTTTTATTTTGTTTTACTTTGTTTTCTGAGACAGGGTTTCTCTTGTAACAGCTCTAGCTGTCCTGGAACTCACTCTGTAGACCAGACTGGCCTCTAAGAGTCACAGAGATCCACCTGTCTCTGCCTCCCAAGGAGTGGGGTTAAAGGAGTGTACTACCATGCCTGGTGAACTCTTTTATTTTTAAGACATTTTATTCACTGAGCGCAGGCGTCTGTGTGTGTGTGTATGTGTGTGTGTGTGTGTGTGTATACGCGTGTGTACACTTGCCAAGCTGTGCATGTGGAGGTGGAGGACAACATGCAGGAATCCGCTCTCCCACCACCATGTGAGTCCCAGGGATGAAGCTCTGGTTATCAGACTTGGAAACAGGCGCATTTACCCACGGAGCCATCTCACCGTGCTACAACTCTCCTCCAAAACACAAACCTTGGTGTTTAATCACAAGCTTTCGTGGTTTACTATCCTGCTCCTGTATCTACTTAAATGATTTTTTCAAAGTCATTGTCAAGGTCGGTTTTCTCTGCCTCCTCCTCTGGGTTAAAAGCAGAGAAGCCATTCAGAGGAGGTTAATGGAATAGACAGCGACATTCTTTTTGTGCCTGTGTGTACTCTTCAGTTCGCTTCAACTTTTCATCATGCATTTTCATTTCCTCTTATTGTCCGCGGGACACTGCACGTGAACTCTGCCTTCTCCATAGCTTTTCAAGTGCACAGCACTGTACTGTCAACGACAGACTGTTCATCAGATCTCTAGGACGAAGCCATCGTGCCCAAGAGAAACTCTATTCACATTTGTTATGGCTTGGGTAACTGGCGGGCAAAGGTACAGATGCTGAGAGTTGGGTCTCCTACCTGTCTGTAAGCAACATTTGTCTAATGGAACTTAAGACTCACTCAGCAGGAGGGAAATCATACCTGGTATTGGAAACCTAGCAGCTCCCCATGGCTAGTGAGCTCATGGACCTCAGAGCAGAAGCCACTTTCCTGAACCAGTACACTTCCTACCTGCATCCTAAATAATCCTTCTCATGCACACAGGTAATTGGAGTTCTCATTCATCATCAAACAAACTTCTCTTTGCAACAGACGGAGACTATTACAGAAGGCTAAAACTGGTTAGAAACCCTGAAAACAACTGATTGTAGGGTGACCATCCCCAATGGACACAACTCTGACACCTAAAGCTCTGAAAACCTTGTGGAAGAGGAGGCAGAAAAACTGTAAGCACTGGGAAATCTGCTGTGAGATTATGTCTCCTGGAAATGACAGGGATTCTCCACCCATGACTCCTCAGCAACATGGCTTCCTAAACAAGACCTGAACAAGGACAATGCCAATAGACACACTCACGTGGAAGGAGAAAAATCTCACAGAGCCACACCCATAGTCAAAGAACACAGGCAACTAAGAATTGCTGAGAACCAGAGAAATAGTCTCCTCTAGGGATGAGGCCCCCAAATTGGTTACCCAATACCAAGTGGTCAGCCCCGAAATCATATACATATACAAATGCTTTAAGAAAAAAAAATGGGTCTCCCAAGGTGTGGCAGCACATGCCTTCAATCCCAGGACTTGGGACAGTGTGTCAGAAAGACCAAGAATTCAAGGCTAACCTGGATATTACATAATGAGACCCTGTCTCAAGGATCAAACTGTGAATGAAATTCTCAAACAACAAAAATGGAAGCAACAGAAAGAAATCCTGACAAGCAAAGTCTTCAGTACTGGGTTGGCATCATAGGGAGGCTATGGATCTTTTGTTTTTAAGATTTATTTATTATGTATACAGTGTTCTGCATGCAGGCATGCCTGCTCACTAGAAGGGGGTGCCAGATCTCATTATTGATGATTGTCATCCACCACGTGGTTGCTAGGAATTGAACTCAGGACCTCTGGAAGAGAAGTCAGTGCTCTTAACTGAGCCATCTCTCCATCCTGGCAAATGGATCTTTTAAGGGGCAGACCTTAATGGTAAATCCTTTCCTTCCTTCCTTCCTTCCTTTCTTCCTTCCTTCCTTCCTTCCTTCCTTCCTTCCTTCCTTCCTGTCTTTCTTTCTTTCTTTCTTTCTTTCTTTTTCTTGGTTTTTTTGAGACAGGGTTTCTCTGTAGTTTTGGAGCCTGTCCTGGAACTAGTTCTTGTAGACCAGGTTGGTTTTGAACTCACAGAGATCCGCCTGCCTCTGCCTCCAGAGTGCTGGGATTAAAGGCATGTGCCACCATTGCCCGGCAATGGTAAGTCTTTATGCCTCTTAGGACATGCCTTCAGGTGGGACTGTGGGACCCCAGGCCCTCTTTACTTCCTGGCTGATTGTGTGAGTGGTTTTATCTCCTTCTCTTGCATCCACTTAGCTTTTCTATCAGATATCAAAGCAATGGAGCCTCTTGCCAATGGCCTGGCATCTCCAAACCATGCACTAAATATACACTTTACATGTAGAAAACCTCAAGCCATTTGTTATAGTAACAGAGAACTGACTAATACAGCCCCACAAGACCTCTTTCCATATTTAAACTGGCAGAAAACAAAGACTAAAAAGACAGTGTTAGATCCTTCACTATTAATACTTCAGAAGGCAATGGGCTGGGTATTATTCATTCTTAAAATGGCTTCTGGAGAACAGAAGGAAAGAGGCTTGGGAAAAACAATCAAAAAGAAGGTAGTCCTGCTACTGAGCCTGGTCCAAAGGCTGGCATTTCCTTAGCTATTTCCTTAGCTGTGGTCAAAGGGGAACGAAGCCTGGAAGAAGGTCAACATCACAGCAGATCCCCAAGTACACCTGCACAAATGTGCTTTGCAGATCCAGGACATACGAGCACAAGGTCTATTCTGTGAGTAGACGCATGGCTGGGATCCTGTACAAAGGAGTAGATCTATTCTGTGAGTAGACGCATGGCTGGGATCCTGGACATACGAGCACAAGGTCTATTCTGTGAGTAGATACATGGCTGGGATCCTGACTCTCTTTTTTGTGTGTCTCCTTTTAGGAAAGTTGTGTACAATATTTGATTTTTCTAACAGCATTTTGATAACTCATGTGTGTGCGCGCTCGTGCGCGCTCATACACACTTGAAAAGCAAACAGCATCTCTGAAGCTAGGAAGAACAGCTGTTTCCCACTTAGGAACTTCAGAAAATAGTTCAGTTCCATGTGTTACCCTGTCTAAACTCATGAGCCTCCAATACTTGGTGACTCAGAAAAATATCAGCCATCTTCGCTCTGGCAGAGAGACTCAGGACAGAAAACTTCTCTCCTGGTATCTCCAGCACTCCAAAAGGTACCACCTCAGTTTTAAAACTCAAATCCCCTTGAAGAGAGAAAAACACCTCAGGCCCAGAGCTTCCTTGATTTAACGAGAGCACGCTCCCTCCATCCTAAATTAGTAAAGGAGTCTCCACTCCCAGAGGCGGCATCAAAGCAGTTCCCATCGTTCCTCAGAAGCTGTAGGGAACACAGCTGACATTTGTACTCTCATGGTTGGGTATGAAGGAGAGACCAGCTTTCCAGTGCTCAGGCCTGCAGGGTGTCAAAAATCGCTGACCCATGGACACGCAGTATGGTGTGACACCTAGACACACAGTACGTGTGACCCATGGTGTTCATTCACTATCCAGGTCTTCCCAAACTAAATCCTGTCACTGGTTAGCACTAAGTGTCAATGTCATGGGATATACTGTCACCTAGGTGACGAGTCTCTGCACAGGCCAATGGAAGAGTCTCTAGAATTGATAAATTGAGGAAGAAAGACCCCTCTTAAATTTGGATAACACCATTCCATGGGTTAGAGACCTGGGCCGGATAAAAAAAAAAAAGTGATCTGAATGCCATCATTTGTCTCTCTGTGTCCTGACGTAGACCTAGTGTGACCAATTGGTCACATTTCTTCCCCCCATCCCTTCTCTGCTGGGATGGACTGAACCTTCAAACTGTGAACCAAAATCAACTCTTCCTTCCTGAAGTTGCTTTGCACAGTGTTTAATCAAACCAACAAATAAAGCAGTGAATTCATCATTAACCCCGCCATGGTGGGCACATGCTATCACAGACAGCATAGGAAAAATGGGCACACACGTTAATGAGCCCTAGACTTCATCATTAACCCCGCCATGGTTGGCACATACTATCACTGACAGCATAGGACAAATGAGTATGCACATTAACAAGTCCTAGACTTCATCATTAACCCTGTCATGGCAGGCACATGCTATGCTATCGTTGACAGCATAGGAAAAACAGGCACACTCGTGCACACACTAATGCATCCTAGACAGTATCATAGCAGGCACACAGCTAATACTTTCCAATATGCAAAATAGCAAGTGCTAACTGCATAAACCTCAGCTTCCTTGTCTATACAATGGCACAACTATTTTAGGCCTCCTAGCCATATTACCAAGATAAAGTGGCATAAACAGTAGCTCCCATACTCTCTCACACTGTGGCAGAACACCATAGACCAGAGGACTCCAAATGCTGTCCAGAAGAAACATGAAAATGTTGGTGTTAAAATAACCATGGTGCTGGGGAGATGACAGGGCCTTGATGAAGGGCTTTGGTAAGCAAGAAGACCTGGGTTCAATTCTCGCATCTTTGTGAAAACACCTGGGCATGATGGCACAAGCTTGTAATCCCAGAATTAGGGAAAAAGAGACAGGAGGATCCCTTGGACTTATTGGTCACCTAGTCTAGTTGGTGGCTTTCAGGTTGCTGGGAAACTCTGTCTCAAAAAAGATAAAAAGAAAAGCAAAAGAAAAAAAGAAACAAAAATCAAGATGAGCAGCTCATGAGAAATACCATCTGAGGGTGACCTGTGGCCTCCAAACATGTGTACATACATGGATATATTCACTCACACACACATGAACACATATACACACATGAAAAGTCAGCCAGGGATATCCTAGCTAACTGGAGGCTCATATGGACTTAGAAGTTAACCTACTGGTGTCCCAACCTCCCTGTAGAAGGAACCTATCTGGCCTCTCAGCTGCTTTCTGTAAGCCACACCCCTAATATATGGTAATAACTTTACTAGTCAATAACCTGAGTGGGGATTGCTGGTTCTGCAAGCTCATGGTCTGTCCACATGCTCTTACATGCCTGTCTACAGAGAGGTGCAAACCCAGTGGGCATTGTCAGCACTGTTGACTGGGTTTCTGTCCTGCCTGGTTTCTGTCTTCCCACCAGGTCCCACAGCCATTGAGCTCCAAAGAAATCACACAGAGGTCTATATTAATGGTAAACTGATTGGCCCATTAGCTCAGGATTCTTATTAACTCTTATAACTTATATTAACCCATTATTCTTATCTATGTTAGCCACATGGCTCGGTACCTTTTTCAGTGGGGTCATCACATCTTTCTTCTTCTGTGGTTGGGACAGGACTGGGGAGGAATGGTCTTCCTCCTTCCCAGAATTCCACTGTTTTCATTGACCCACCTCTACTTTCTGTCTGGTTGTCCCATCTCTACTTCCTGCCTGGCTACTGGCCAATTAGAGTTTACTTAAAACATAATTGACAGAATATAGACAATTGTCGCACACCACAACACTACTCACCGGCTAGGAACCTTCAAGCATGTAGGCTGCTTAGACATTATAGTACTATTGTTAGGGTTCAAGAGTCCTTCATCTGTCCCCCTGCAGGACTATATAACACTGTGACAAAGGACCCAACATAATTAAAGGGAGGAATAATGTTATATGACTCTTAGTTTCAGAAGGCTCCATCTGTGGTCAACTGGATACAAAGTTTCTTGACCACTGTGAGTCAGAGCATCATGGGAGGCCTTGTGTAGAAATGAAGATAGTATAATGGTTTCCAAGGGAAGGAACAAGAGGGGGCCAAGGTCAAGAAATACACTTCCAAGGTACACCCACAAAGAATCATTTTCTCCAACCAGGTCCCCTTTTCTATAGTCAGAACACTTCTCAACAGTCTGCTCACGGTCCCATCCACCAGCAAGAGGAAACACTGATTAGGGAGACAAGAACTTCCAGGATGGAACAGTTTCTGGAAACATGGCAACAGTCATGCCCAGAGGGGTGCTTTCTGAATCTCCTGGGTGACTATGTTGGTCAGCTCTCTTATCCACCTGATGCATACCAGAGCCATCTGGGAAACTGGAACCTTCACTGAGAAAACACCTCCAGAAGATTGGCCTGTGGGGGCGTTTTCTTTTTTTTTTTTTTTTTTGGTTTTTCGAGACAGGGTTTCTCTATGGTTTTGGAGCCTGTCCTGGAACTCTTGTAGACCAGGCTGGTCTCGAACTCACAGAGATCCGCCTGCCTCTGCCTCCCAAGTGCTGGGATTAAAGGCGTGCGCCACCACCTGATCAATGATTGATGTGGGAGTGCTCAGCCCACAGGGGATGATGCAGATCCTGGGCAGAAAGTCCTGGGTGGTACAAGAAAGCAGAATAAGCAAGCCACGGGAAGCAAACCATTATGGAGTCTATTGCTACAGTCTCTGCTTTAGCTCCTGCCTAGACTTCCCTCAATGGACTGTGACTTATGATATATAAATCAAATAAACCTTTTCCTTCCCCAAGTGGCTTCTGGTCATCGTGTTTATTGCAACAATAAAAGGAAACTAGGGCAGCGCCTCTTAACCCAATCAGTCTGTCAATCCAGATTAATCATTATAAGCTTCCTTTTCATTCAAAATAAATATCTACCAATATCCTATAATCTTACAGGGCACAGGAGGGGTAGGTGGATGTTGCATGAAACTGATGGAACTAAATAAAGTATATATATATATATATATATATATATATATATATATATATATATATATATATAGTGAGTGTAACACAACTTTGCCCTTGGAACTAGAAAGATGCAGCCACCTATGAATAAGACATGAAAAAGACAGGACAATCTGTCTAGAGGTCCTCTGAGGCCAGCTCAGAGGGAGTCACGGGCTGTGAACCAGAAACAAAAAGAAAGAGTTTTTATCTAGGAACAGCCCCTGGAGATGTCAAAACTTCCCCTCAGCTTCTGAACCAGAGCCTAGCCCTTTATACTTCTTTTTATTATTATTATTTTGTATTGTCAACTCAGACTTTTGAGACTAAGATGTTTTTAGAGCAAAGGATTTATTGAGCTGTTACAGATGCAAGCTAAAAGGCGAAACAAACTCCCTAAGCCACAAACAGCATAGCCAGACAGTAAACTGGAAATACACTGTTACCACCACCAGTAATAGATTTTACAAGGAGATTTCGGAGAGAAGAAATAAACCATTTATGAGAGCCACACTGGTGATGGATATGTGTTGGAAGAAGACATTCCAAGTAGACAAAATCCCCGGGTAGGAAGTACTCCCTCCATTAAGAAAAATTTTTCTACTTCCTGGCTGGTTGGATGGATAGTTACTTGATGGGTTTCTTGCTTGGTTGTTTAAATTGCTGTCTGGCTGGTTTTTGTTTGTTTGTTTGTGGCCTGGAGGTATAAGCCAGATCAATTCTTTCCCCTCTGTAGTTGTTTTTGCTCAGGGTGTGTGATCACAGCCACAGCACATTCATGATCATACGTGTGGAAGTGAAAGCACAACCCCTGGGGTATTTCTCAGGCCCCTCCCATCTTTTGTTTGAAACAGGGCCTGTCATTGGCCTGGAGCTTCACCAGGTCAGCTAAGCGATTTAGCCAAGGAGCTGCTAAGGATGTGCCTGTCTCTGTATCCTGCTTCACCATCCCTGGGAGTACAAGCAACAAGCAGGACATTCAGATTGCTGTGGGCTCCAGTGATGTGGGAGTGTCATATATCAATCTGTTGATTTCATTGGTTCAATAAAGAAACTGCCTGGGCCCTGATAGGACAGAAAATTAGGTAGGCGGAGTAGACAGAAGAGGATTCTGGGAAAGAGAAGCTGAGTGAGGAGTCGCCATGATGTTCCCACTGCAGAGAGACGCAGGCTAGAATCTCCCCGGTAAGCACACCATGGGGTGCTACACAGATTATCAGAAATGGGCTAGTCCAGGTGCAAGAGCTAGCCAATAAGAGGCTGGAACTGATGGGCCGGGCAGTGATTAAATGAATACAGTTTGTGTGTTGTTATTTCGGGGCTTAAGCTGAGCCATGCGGGCGGCCGGGTGCGGGGGAACACAGCCGGCCGCTCCTCATACTACACTCCAGGAATCCAAACTCAGGTCTTACGCTCGCAGCACAAACGCTCTGCTGAGTTACTCGCCCAACTCCCTTTCTCGCTGTTAGGACAAAACCCACAATAGAAACTACTTGTGAGAGGGAGGATGGATGTTGGCTCACGGTTCAGGTGTCTCAACTCACCATGGTGGGAGACCCATGCAGAGTGGCCCCATGCATGGTGGCAGGAGCGTGAAGCAGGTGTTTATGGACACCATGGCCAATCAGGCTGACCATGGCATGAATCAGGGCTGGGTATAATCATGAGCCCAGTCCAGTTACCTATTTCCTTCACCTAGGCTCCACTTCCTAAAGGTGCCACAGCCTTTAAAACAACACCATGATCCGGAGAAGAAGAGCTGAAATGTCATGAGCCCATTGCACATTTCAGATTCAACCCCATACCTCTTGGCTATCTGTGCTGTTCCTATTCATGATTTCTCTCAGCCTGGCTGGGAAACTCGTTCTCTAGTGACAATTTCTAGACTGTTTATTTGCTATTGATTTCCCTCTCCCATGACATCAGTGCAGAAAAAAGAAATTGGGAAAATGATTCATTCAATCTAGTTACAAACGAGGATGAAAATATGACATCCAAATATATAGGAAATAATCTATGACAAAGTTACATTCACAACCTTAATTATTTTTGGTATTAAACCAGAAAATATTATAATAAATGAACCCAGCATTCTCTACTGATGGAGCCAAGAAATAAAGAAAGCAAGTAGAAAAGGAAAAGTGAGGGTAAAATAAAAACCTAATGATTCAAAACACAGAAGAATAAAGTAAAAGAAATGGTTAAAAGTAAAAAAAAAAAAAAACTATGATCATTTGGAAATTCAAACTTATCACGGCAAAGAATGTTAGCATGATTTGCATTTCAAATATGTGATTAAATACCTAGAAAGCATGGAATAATCAAAATAATTCTGGAAGTTAAGAATAGAAATCCAATGATATGGAGATAGGTGTGTAGAACACAGAAAATGAAAGCCACTGACTTTCCTAAAGAAATGGCAATTAGAATGCATGATGAGAGAAAAAAAAACAAGCTAAAATATTAACATAATAATTATCCAGGAATACCTCAGGCAATAAACGTCTAGAAAGAAATAAAGTGTTGAAAGCAATGAGGAAGCACAGACTGCTCGTAGATGAGAAGACTGATCACAGCCGGGCAATCAGTTTCACGGGCCAGTGTTTAGAGTTACTACAATTGGGTCCTAACCAAAGCCCCACAGGATCAGAGGCCATCCTAACAGAAGGGTTTTAAAGAACTCTGAAGATGGGCCGGAGAAACAGCTCAGTGCTTTAGAGTACTTGCTGTGTGCACTTACAGAGGACCAGAGTTAGTTCCAGGCACAAAGTAACTCCAGCTCCAGGGGACGTGGGCATGATTCTTCTCTTCTGGTTCTCAAAGCCAGTGGAGGGCTGGGCTCTGGAAGCTATGAGCAGAACTGAGTTCTGGGAGCTTCATGGAGAAGTGAGTTCTGGGAGCCACGTGCCTACAGAACATCTGTGAATCTGAGCATTTCCTCAGCTCAAGCACCATTTTCTGAGTCTCCTGGCCACTCTTCTGATGTCTGACTTTCCCAAATCCCACTTTCCTGTGGCCCAGAGTTTCCTCTCACCCACCGTCCAAGTCTCCTCATGACTCCTGGCCAGCGGTCTCAGGTCACCTCTAAGATCCCCATCAGAGATGGATAATCTCCGTTGTCATCTTGACTGGACTTAGAGTGAGCATGTTAAACAGCTCTGAGTTTGTCTGTGAGAGAGTTCCCAGAGGGGTTTAACTAAACCCTCCACAAGGAGGTGCCAGCCCAGACTGAACACAAAGAAGAAAGAAAACGAAGAGCATGTATGTCTCTCTGCTTCTTGACTGCAGAGGCAATGCAACCAGCTGCCTCCTGCTCCCACCACTGGGAACTCGTTGCCATGATGGACTGTATTCCTTTAGACTGTGAGCCAGAAATAATCCCCTTCCCTGGGTTGCTTTTTGCCAAGTATTTTATTACAACAATGATAAAAGTCACAAGCACACTCTCACAGCAGGTGCTCCTTGGTGGCTTTGGCATCTTCCCATGGAAAGTTCTACCATCTTGTTGGCTTCCCCTGAAACCCTACAGATGCCCAGGGGCTCCTTGGCCTCTCCTGAAGCTGAGATATTCATCCCTCGATCATTGCACCTCCTGGAATCATTTCTCAACCCCAGCTGACCCACACAGTTTTCTTCCCTTCGCTGAGTCTCCTTTTGTCAAATAGTCATGCACCAAGCCCTTTGCTAACCATGCACCAAGCTCTTTGAGTTGCTAAAAGATTTTTCATTCCTCCATGCTAAAAATGGGAAGCCAGCACCTACTAGTGCACAGCAGAGGGTTAAGTGATGGAGGGGCAAGGAATAATAAGACCCCCCCCTTTTGCCTCTCAGTGTCTGATCCTCCTTCACTCCGCTATATGAATTCGATTACTGTTGATCCCACCAAGCACAAAGGTCTCCATCTGGTTGTGTCCCAAACTCCGAATGCTTGTTAAGCTGAACTGAAAATCAGGCAGGCCACCTAGGTCCTTCTCTCGCTGTCGGGAGCCAGGAGCCTGCCAGTTGTCATTATGAGGAACAGGCTTTTGTCAGGAGTTTAGCTCAAGCAAGAAAGCATTTTACAAAATGGGTTTTGGCTTTCCCGGAGCCTCCTGAAACCCACGGTTGTTTGTAGGATTTGTCTCATATGATGATGGTTAATTCCGAGTGTCTACTTGACTAGATTAGGGCATTCATAAAGCATCCCTCTGGGGTGTCTGTGAAGCTGCTTCTAAAGAGGTTAAACTGGGGAGAGGAGACTCACCCTGCAGGAAGAGCACCATCCCATGGGCTGGGGTCCCAGACTGAATGAAAGGGAAAAGGAGAAAGCAATCTGAGAGCCAGAATCATCTGTCTCTGCTTCCTGATCCACCCAGACATGGGCAAGCTCCCTCTGTCACAGTGAGAAGCCTCCCATGCTTTCCTGGCTGTCAGTTTTTAGTTGTCAGCTTGTCACAGCCTAGAATCATCTGAGAGACGTTCCTCAATCGAGGAGTTGTCCAGATTCTATTAGCCTGTGGGTATGTCTATAGTATGGTTGCGAATTGATGCTGGGGAGACAGTCCATTGTGGGCAGCACCATTCCCTAGGTGAAAGGTTCTGAACTGTTTATGACAGGAGAAAGCTAGGTAGGAGCAAGCAAGCTAAGATCCATGCACTCGTTGCTTCTCTGCTCCTAACTATGTATGAGATACTTTAAGTTCCTGCCTTGACTTATTTCACAATAATGGACTGTAATTATTATGTAATGGACTGGGATTGTAAACCATATAACCCCCCCCACACACACACACACAAGATGCTTTTGGTCAAGATGTTTAATCACAGCAATCCAAATTAAACTAGAACACCTGCTGTGATGAACTGTATCCCCTCAAACAGTGAACTTAAATAAATCCTCTTTTAAGTCACTTCTGGTCAGATATTTGATCACAGTGATAAGAAAAATAACTAATACACTCCAAGGAAGTAATTTTTAAGGAATATCCCAGGCAGCCACATGGAGTGGTATTCTCATTTACCACCTAGGCAAAAGCTGGGTGGGGAAGACATAGAAAATTCACAGGATAACAACCTATGACCTGGGCTGTAGTAAGGTGGGAAGGGATTGGATGTGTTTCAGGACAGAACTGTCTCTGGCAGGGAGGCCACATTTATCCCAGGAAGCTAACCTGAAATTTATGGGTCATTTTTTTTCTTGTATCTTTCAAATGAGTTTTCAAAACATCAAGTAGAAAGTCATAAATAGTTCCACTGAGAGGTGGTTAGGTCAAAATGGATTTTTCAGATATCAGAAAATGTATATAATTTTCTCACAAATTCAAAATTACAGGTGCAATTTCCAGCATCAGGAAATGGCAACATGTAGGGGCTGCCATGGCTTCAGGAAAGGGCTTTATTCAGTGATGAGGTCACAAAGCCAAAAGTGAGAGGTGTCAGAAGATGGCAAAGGAAGTCTCCCTGTTTCTACACGATGCTTGTTGCTATTTTTGTTCTATATTAAGGGCATTCATTAGTCGAATGTCACTTTGGGGACCACAACACATGGGGACCAAATGCACTCACATCTGCAGCAATGGCCCTGGAATTCCTTTCTCTAGATCTGTGGTTCTTAACCTGTGGGTCATGACCCCTTTAGCAAGCCTCTATCTCCTAAAATACTATCTGCAACAGTAGAAAAATTACAGTTATGAAGTAGCAATGGCAATAACTTTATGGTTGGGGTCGCAGCCCTGGGAAGGCTGAGAAGCCCTGCTCTATCTTATGCATCTGGGGGTTGCAGAGGCCGGTAGAGTGACGATGTGCTTGCCTCCACCGGAGCTGGAACCAAATGACATCTTTTACCTCTGCCTTCTTGGCTTGATAACTGAGCTGGAGAGCTGCGGTGTGTTCTTTTATCCAACAGCAACCACAGACGACTAGGGTTCTCTCTGCCTCTTCACTTATGGCCTAGTTTCAGTTCCGTTGTGGTGATAAAAATACCCCGACAGGAAGCAACTTAGAGAACTGGAGAGATGGCTAGGTGGTTAAGAGACCCAAGCTCAGTTCCCAGCACCCATATCAGGTGGCTCACGACTACCTGTAATTTCAGCTCCCGGGCAGTGGACGCCCTCTTCCGGCCTTTGCTGGCACTGTTCTCAGATGTTTACACCCACACAGATGATGCATGTGCAACCACACAATTTTAAAAATAAAGTTTTGTTCAAAGCAACTTAGGGAAGGAGAAAGAGCATAGTTTATCTCTCAAGCTCAGGTGATGGTCTATCACTAGAAGTCAAACAGTTACATCACACCCACAGAGACATGAATGCATGGGTGCTCACCTGATGGCTTGCTTGCGCTCATCTAGATTTTCCTGGTCTTAAGCAGTTAAAGACTCACTGCCTAGGGAATGATGCCACCCCCAGTAGGCTGGGTCTCTCCACAACAATTAACTTAATTGAAGCCATCTCTACAGAAATGTAGACAGTCAACCCAATGTAGACATTTAACTATCAGAAGCTAGAAGAGGTTAGGAAAACTTCAGCGGGAGTGTGGTCCTATGCTGATCTTGATTTCAGATTTCTAAGTTCTAGAACGTGTGAGAAAGACAGAAGTCTCTGTTTTCTGGAGCCACGCAGTTCCAGCTTTCAATAAGGCAATTTGTGGAAAACTACCTGAGAAATTAATATAAGGGTGCAGGGGACCTGAGACAAGACAATACACGTCTCTGACAGGTTGGGGAGATACTTTCATAATGAAAAGGCTCACCTGATGCACACAGAGACCTGAGCTTGATATCTAGAGCCTATGCAAAAAAAACCAAAAACATATCCAGGCTTTGTGACACATCACTTCTAGTGATGGGGAGTAGAGACAGCTACCCCTGGGCTCACTAGGGAGGAGGTCGAGCTTACTGGGTGAGCTCCAGGCCAATAGAGCCTTTGTCTCAATAAACAGGATGGACAGCTTCTGAGAAACAAAATGTGCAATCTTCCTTTGTCCTCCGCATACATACACACACGTATGTACCACATATACCAACATGAACACACACATACACACAGAATACGTATGTGTCCCTCTGAACCGGTTGATAGGGCTGCTATGGAGATTAAGCAGAAACATGATAACAAACACAAAAGAAGCAGCTGTTCTTGCTGTAGCTGTTCTTATTTGGGTTGTTTCTTTATTCTTGTGAAAAGTATATGAAACAATTTAAGGCAGAAAGGATTTATTTGGGTTGATTCATGATGTGAGAATGTTGGTGCGTGGTCCGCTGGCTCTGAGACTTTGGTACCATCAAAGCCAAGCATGGAGGCACATGCCTTTCATCCCAGCACTCAGGGCATCCAAAGAGAGTGAACTCTGGGAAGCAGAGCAGCTCACCTCACAGCAGCCAGGAAGCAGAGAGAACTCTGACCTTATGCTGGCTGACCTTCTCCTCCCCCAGCCCACCCTTTTTATGCATATAAAGTTTTCTTGCATGGATGTCTGTGTATAATGTATATTCCTGGTGCCCGTGGAAACCAGAAGAGAGTGTCTGATTTTCTGAAACTGGAGTAACAGCTGTGAGCTGCTGGGTGCTGGAAACTAAACTCAGGTCTACTGAGAGCAGCATGTTCTGAACCGCTGACCCATCTCTGGCCCTCTCCTACCAACCTAAGGGTTGATCCCATCCACACTCGGGGCGGGTCATCCACCTTTACCTACATAATCCTCCCTGGAAACAGCCTCATAGACATACCCAGAAGTATACTTTACACATCTCCTGGAGTGAGGTGGGGGGGGTCTCTTGATCCAATTAAGTTGATCATCAGGATTAATCTCTACATGGTTTATTATTGTAGCCTTAATCCTCCTACCCTGAGCACACCTCAAAGCTCAGCTGAGCTTCCGTGTTTGACCTTCTCCCAAGCATCTTCAGAGAGGAGCACAAAGCAAATGTTCAATTAGAGGAGATTCTAAGTACAGATTCTGCACGGAGATTTTGTTTGCAAATTGCAAAGCAAGAGCGGATCTCGAGTTTCCCCTCTCCCCTGAAGACTGGCAGTCTTCCTGCAGGGAGGGCCACCCGCAGTGCAGAAGCAGCATGCCAGTAAGTGGGAGAGAAAGCCCACAGATGGGCACTGGGGTGATAAAGACAATGGCAGTCACTATTCCTAGAAGAGAAATGCCCCCTGCTCCTTGAGACAGATGTCTACTCTTAATGGACTCTCTTAGAGCTTCGAGAACTCCAAAGAACTTTCAGGCAAACTGTGGAACTCATTCTGACCCTTTCAGCATATCTGTAATGAGTCCAGATTTGCCCAATACCATATACCTTTTGTTTAATTTTGCTCCATTTCTTTTTTATTTTTAGGTTTAAAATATATTTTTTCTTCCTTCCCACCTCTCTCTCTGTCTCTGTCTTTCTCTCTCTCTGTCTCTCTCTGTCTCTCTCTCTGTCTCTCTCTCTCTCTCTCTCTCTCTCTCTCTGTGTGTGTGTGTGTGTGTGTGTGTGTGTGTATCATATGTATGCGAGTGCCCACAGAAGACAAGCTAGGGCACGAGATCCTCTAGAACTGGAATTGGTTGTGAGCTGCCCGATGTGGGTACTGGGAACTGAGTTCTGGTCTCCTCTGCAAGGGCAGCAAGTACTCTTACCTGTTGAGCCATCTCTCTAGATCCTTGTTTTGTTCTGTTTCGTTTTATTCTTGATAGTAGCCTAGACTGGCCTCAAACTCACCCTCCCAAAGTGCTGTGATTATAGGCTTGGACCACACCTAACCTCAGAATCCTCACTCTCCAGTGACCCTCCACTTGCCCAGCTGCCAAGCCCTTCTATAGCCTAATAGGGGCTGGCTGTCAGTCAAGGGATCTGGAGACAGGACAGCATTAGAAACGCTCTCTGCTTCCGGGTGTTAATGGTTTGATAGACCAGAGAAGCCCAAGATAAGTGTGGATTATAGTACAGAGGCATTAAGTTGCTGCATTAACAAGTGTTACAAAGGCCATATGAGAGAGAGTTTGGGAAGCGCAGGGAGGGAGCTAGTGAATGCAGCTGTACAAGGAAGAAGAATCCAGCACCTACTTCAATTACTCCTCCTCTATTCAGGAAGACAAAGTCTCAAAAGCAAGAATCCAGGCAAACAAATGGTCTCATTTTAGGGGAGGGAAGTGGAGTGATGGACGCAAAGCCAATTAGTTATGAGCTGAAGAAGCAACTCTGCTTCCCTTTCTCTCTCCCTCACCAACTTCAGGCAAACTCGCCAGCAGAAAGTCTGTGAAGAGTCTGTTGCTGGGCCCGGGGAGAAGACTCAGTACACGTGCCTGGCAGCATAAGAAACCGAGTTTGACTCCCCGCCCCCCAAACAAAGTAAAAAAGTTTTGGCATGGGCAAGAACAATAATGCAGTGATTAAAACCCTTTCCACACCATCACTTCAAATGCAGGGCGGGTGCAGCAGCCTGCCTGTCACAAAGACATACGAGAGCTACATGCAGTAGCTGTAGTAAGACTAGGGATTTCTAAGGGTTTGGTTTTTGGTTGACGGACCTTGCCTCAGTGAACAAGGTGGAAGAATGAGGAAGGATGGTTTGCAGCATCAGCCTTGGCCTTCATAGGTATCCGTGCATATGTGCATACACATACAATCACACACGCACTCATACACACATACAAACATAAACACACATACACATACATACACACACATACACCCATTCACATACAAATACACATACATACGAGCATACACACACATACACACATATAAACATACATATATACACATACAAACACAGACACACACACAAATTGTGTGGGGGGGTGATGCTGGGCTTGATTACATACACTTGTAATCCCAGAACTAGGGATGTGGGGGTAGGTGGATCCTCTGGGACTCACTGACCAGAGCCTATTTGATAAATTCCAGGGGCAGTAAGAGATTCTATATCAAAATAAATACATGAACTCAATGGGTGGGCAGAACCCAAAGAATGTGTTACCCAAGGTTGTTCTCTGGTTTCCACATGCAAGCACATATACACAGGTGAGCATGGGTGAACACACACACACACACACACAACACACACACACACACACACACACACACACACACACTGCTCTTTGCTTTCTTGCATCACCGGGGGAGCTGTCATAACATGGAACAGTTTATGTGACAGGAGCTGGGCTGTGTCTATAAATCCCCCTACTGGAACCCTAACTAGCCCTGTGCCTCGGTGAGTCTCCAGAAAGTTGACAACAGCACTAGCATCGCCTGCAGGACTTGTTGAACATAAGCCCATGGGTGAGCCCACCCCAGAGCTTCTAATCTTGGAAACTGAGGTGGGGCTCTGGAAATCACATCTTTGACAAGTCCAGAGGCAATAGTACAACTCTTATGGCAGGGACGGCCCCTACACCCTGCTATGAAGGAAAGGCTGCTATACTTCCTTGACCCAGGAGGGAACTAAAATCCTAGAGAATGAGCCAGTGACCAAGATAGCAAGAGGCAAAACCTTCCAGCACAGACTTCATTTGGAAGATCTGCTCTCAGACATAACTCTCAGACATAACATGTCGACCCCGTATCAGCCAAGGGCAAGTCCTATAGGACAAGGACTGAGCTCTGTTCCCCTTTGTACCTCCAGGGGGAAGCGTGGTCCCCAGCACACCCCTCTCGTGATGCTGTTGTTGGCTGAATAACTAACTTAGTTTTCATAGAGTTGCCATCCTCACTCTGAAATTCAAATCAGAAAGAAATCCCGAGTTATCAGTCACCTAGACTATTCTGCTGAGGGCCTCTGTCTACAACCTGGAGCATCTGCAGGTCTGTGGGTATGCACAAACGCACAGGAGTCTAGAGATCCGGAGCCGCCAGGCCACATCTCGTGATGCATTTTATGATGCTACTGTGTACACTAATATAGATGCTACACCCTTGGTATCTTACAAGGGATATGTGGGGAAAATCACATGTAAGAGGCAGAAGAACATCGTGGGGGGAAGGTACGCTGGAGCTGGCAGTCACATGTTCAAGCCACGTGCAAAAACATTGGCAAGCTTTGCTAGCTTGAAACAGACTGTGGTGGGGGCATTTACAGCAGGGAAATTGACAAAAAGCTACACATCACCAGTGCACACCCCAACTTGAGATCCAAAGCTGCCTACCAACACAGAAATGCTTATAATGGACCTCCTTTAGGACTGCTTATACCAGGAAAGTTAGCAAAGTCAGAAATAACCAATGCATGCCTTCACCCTAGCCCCAGAGTGATTACCTAACAGTATGGTGGGAAGACTGATACCCCAGAAATGGTCAAGGCATAGCCTCACGGCCGTGCCAGAGCTACAACTCTGCTCAGAATGCACATGGACACCACAGTACTTAAACCCCATGAACACAAACCACAGCATTTGCGAGGCCTCCAAACCAGGCATTTTCCAGTGGGCGTCCATCTCTGAAACAAACCTCGGAAAATGAAAAGTGGAAGGCAAGCAGTGGAGGCTCCTGATTCAGATCGCCGTCCCCTCTCATGCAAGCATACTCTCACGCACATTGTCTCGTTGGAGAAGGTTTTTTGAGAAATGTCACTACTGTGTTTGACCATCAGTAACAATAAAACTTTTCATGCCCGATCAAAGGAACGCTCTGCCAAAGGCTCTTTATTTCCTTCCCTTTTAATCCCCTCACTTCCCCCAAAAAAGAACCATTTGTTGGCTCCAAAATACAAGTGAGAACTCAGATCCTAAGAATTTTTGTTCCATAGAAACTCGGAATGCAGTCTAAGAGAACAGAAACCACAGACCACAAACAGAAACACCCCATTGTTCACCTTCATCCAAGCCTTTGCTGACTCTGCTCATAGTCAAAAAGGGGGAGAGCAAGGATAATTCAAATCCCTGAACAGGCCCAAAAAACTACATTTTAGCCAAAATTTCATCCGAGCTCTGACCAGGAGAAAGCAATGCCCTCTCCATTCCACCATCTCCCATTTTTCCTGTCGGAGCCAACTGGGAATAACGTTGAGCTGTAAAACTGAATGGTCCAAGGGGGGTGGGGGGACAGGAACAATCTAGAAGCTATATACACAGCTTCTTTTATGAGCAAGAGTTGACAGTGTTTGAAATTGGATCAAGGTCTGCAATAACATTTCAAGGGGATTGGATTCGAGGAAGTGGGGAGGGAGGCCGCAGGATGTTGTGAGACGCGAGGACAGATTCTATATTAAAAATCCCAGTGGCCCAGGCGGGCCTTCAGCTGCTATCCTGAGCAGTCTTCATTGCACGGTTGTGTGATTATATACACACGAAATAAACAAAAACCAGAAAGAGAGTAAAGGAACAGTTTCCTCAACCTCAGTGCAATCACAAGGAGGCCTTACTTGGTCCTGAGGTTGGAGCCAGCAGAACTCGAGAGCAGTGGAAATGACGATGCCCTTTCTTCCCTGGGTTGAATTTTTCCTGTGAGGGCTATTTTACTCTCCAGCAAGGTGGTCCAGAGAGGGCACTTGGTTGAAGAAGCAGGGACCGGCTTGCAATGAGCAGGGGAAGAGTCTCACTCCATTCTTCCCAGCCCATCACATCTTTCATCTACCCTGTTACTGTGCCTGGCCCTCAAACCCAGGTTTTGGTTGAAGAGCCTCAAGGAGGAGTGGCAAAGAGCAGGCATGTGCCCAGAGATTTTGCTGCCCACTTTCTGATAATGGAGGGAGAAACTAGCAGGAGAAATAGGTTCCTAGTGGTGTCTGGGAAGGGACCCCGGCACCTGTCATAGGCTCCCTACAAATGAGTGACATCTTCGGTCTTTTTTGTTTGCTTGCAAGTTTTAATTATTTCTTTAAGGATTTCATACAATGTATTTTGATGATATACCTCCCAAACTCCTCCCAGCCCCAGATCCTTCTCTATTCACACAACATTGTGTCTCCTTCCTTCCTTCCTTCCTCCCTTCCTTCCTTCCTTCCTTCGTTCCTTCCTTCCTTCCTTCCTTCCTTCCTTCCTTCCTTCCTTCCTTCCTCCCTCCCTCCCTCCCCCCCTCTCTCTCTGTCTTTCTCTCTTTCTTTCTTTCTTTCTTTCTTTCTTTCTTTCTTTCTTTCTTTCTTCTTTCTTTATTTCACTCGATTGATTCCAATTTGTGTTGCCTCTATACTCCGGAATGTATGGTCTCTACTGCAGCATGGTTGACCTGCCAGGGGCCACATCCCTAAAGAAACCTGCCTCTCCCTCTCTCAGCAGCTTTCTGTTGCCAAGAGCTCCTCAGCTAAGACTGGGACTTCACGCTCTCGTCTCTCTGTCCCTGCTGGCATTCTGCCTGGATTGAGCTTGAGCAGGTCTTACGCAGCATATGCTGCCACAACCACTGAGACTCCATTCATGCAGCTGGCCTGCTGTGTCCAGAAAACACTGCTTTCCTGTAGTCATCTCTGCCTCTGGATTTTACAGTCTTTTTGCCTCTTTCAAATGATCTCTGGGGTGTGTGTGTGTGTGTGTGTGTGTGTGTGTGTGTGTGTGTGTGTGAGTTTGTATGTGTGTATATGTGTGAATGTGTGCATGTATGTATGTGTGTATATGTATGTGTATATGTGTGTGTGTATGTACGTGTGTGTATGTGTGTATGTATATGCACGTATGTATATGTGTATGTATGTGTGTATGTGTGTGTGTGTGTATGTGTGTGTGTGTGGTTTAGGGCCAAGCATACCAGTCTCACATTCTCTGCACCTTGATCACAGTGAAATTAACAGGCCCATGGATGGAGCAAGAAACCATCATTCTTAGTGAGATAACCCAGGACCCAGAACGACAAACACAGCATGTTTTCTCTCATTTGAATTCTCAGATATTAACTTTGAATTCTCAGATGTATATCCATCGTCTAGGATACCCATGGAGGGCGGGAAATTTATAGAGAGTGCTGTAGAGAGAGATTCCCAAAGAGTTCAGTGGTGTAAAGAGCCTCAAAGAGCTGAAGGGAGTAATGGAATAAGAAGGGATAAATTTGGATAGAGGATACGAAGGAACACTGGGAAGGATAATGAACACTTAAAGACCTTTCAGAGAAGTCATATAGAAACAAGCTTCCACAGACACTTCCGAAAACATATGTATTACATATATAAAAGCGTTGAAATGATGTTTTTTTTCTTTTTAAGAAAGAAAATAACAAAGATGTCCATATGAACTTGAATTCATTATATAGCCCAAGTGAGATTTCAACCACCCTCCTGCCTCAGCTTCTCAAGTAGCTAAGATTACAAGCCTAGCTGTTCTGTATCTTGACTGTGCTCATAGATACTCAGTTGTATATACTGTCAACGTCCCCCTGGTGATGAGACATACTAGGCAGGTGCTCTACCATTGAACCACACCCCAGTCCTTCACTAGGGATTCTAGGCAGGTGCTCTACCACTGAGCTATGTCCTGACCTCCTCACTTGGGGATTCTAGGCAGATGCTCTACTACTGAGCCATGCCCTGCAACTTCTTTTGATTCTTTAGTTTGAGACAGGGTCTTACTACGTTGCCCACACTAGCCTTGAACTTCAAATCCTGCCTAAGCCCCCTCATTAATGCATATTAATGACAAATGCATATCACCATGAACAGCTCTGGAAAACCCTAAGAGGATATCAGTTCTCCCCTTAGAGGACATAGACCACGACTCTTTTGCATTTTTGTAAGGAGAACACATAACTAAAATAACAAAAATAAAACACAAAAAATATTTATGTAAGAACTGTTTCTTAAAAAATCGGGGACATGTCTTGTATTCTTTTGAATTATTTTCTTTTGGCCTGACTAAATATGGTCACATAAGACAAGGGCAAAACTAACTCAGCATGCAGATTTTAATTTACTTAAGTTACTTTTCATTTATTTATTCTCTTCTGTTGAACTTCAGAGTGTGTTCAGAAGGAGTATCTTAAACCAAAGAAAGCCGCAGTCTTCTGTTATAGATCAAATGGCAATTACCCTTTAACACTTTTTTTTAATTTTCTTATTTGTCCACTCAGCAAACATCTACTACCTCGAATAAATCTGCTGAAAGAGGCAGAAAGAAGCATGCGGCGTGCTGGAAGGCATGAGAATTGCTGAGGCTCAGTAATGCATAGATTAACTCCATCATGCTATTTTCCAAACTTGCATGGCTTTAGGTCTCTCTCTCTCTCTCTCTCTGTGTGTGTGTGTGTGTGTGTGTGTGTGTGTGTTTGTGTGTGTGTGTTTATGGGTGTGGTGTGTGTGTACATGTGTGTAAAAGCGTCATTCATTAGGTGACATCCATCTTACTTTTGAGAGTGTCAAAAGTAAGAACGGAGAACTGGAGCTCACCCATTGGCCTAGGTTGGTTGGACAACAAGTGTGCACCGGGGGTGGGGTGGGAGTTGTATGCACGAGTGTGCACATAGGTGTGGAGGCAAAGATTACCTTCAAGGGTCATTTCTGAGCTACTGTCCACCTTGCTTTGTGAGGCAGGGTCTCCCACTGGGACCTGGGGCTTAACAGTTTGGCTAGGCTTGCTGGTTAGGGAGCCCAAGGGAGGCTCCTGTCTCTGCTTATTCAACTGTGGGATTATGTACACGCCACTACTCCAGCCTTTACCTGAGTACTGGGGATTAAACTTAGTTTCCAAGCGACATGACGAGCACTTAACACCAGAGCCATCTCCTCGGGAATGACCCTTTGTTAAACATAGAAATCTACTGTTTTCTAAGTCTAAAAGAATAAACAGGATAATATTTTTAAAGCATACACTGCAGAAGTCACAGGAGACAGAGAGGTACAAACTCCATCAGCAGATGCTACTGGAACAGACACAGGAACCATTACCTTAAGGAAAGTCTATCTCTGGTGATACACAGGCAAGGAGCTTGCTGCCTGATATTTCCAGTTCAATGATTCCTCCCTCATAAATTATTTCAGAGTCATTTCCAGCTCTGAGGGGTGTCTACACCCATTTTCAAGACTTTACAGCCTCTCAGAAAAGAGGGAAATAAAGTATCAACCAAGCTTAGCCAAGGTTAACAGTCACTGTTATTTCAGGGTAGCAGGGAGAGGGTGCGTCCTAGCAGCAGGCAATTGCCTGGCTCCCTGGCCTCATTATGGACACCCAAATGTTTACCTGTAAATCGATGAAGTCCCCAGAGCTAGCGTCTCCCCTCCGCAAACATGTTCACAATATTCTAGCAACTTCCAGACTAATGAATGACACTATGTATCAAAGCCTGACTCTGAAACTTGGTGACTGTTGGTGAGTACAGACATCTCTGTGCTGGAGAAGGATTCCAGAAAGAGATGTAAACCAGACTACAGTTGACTGAAGGCCTTGAATGCAGTCTCTTGAGGACCGTGATCAAGATAAAGGAGGCCAGTTGGATTAGTTACTCTTTCCCAGTGCTGTGATATATTACCCGATAAAGACAACTCAAGAAAGGGTGCTGGCTCACAGTTCAAGGGCACAGTCCCTCCTGGTTGGGAAGGCACGGCGGCAGGAATGTGAGGCGTCTAGTCACATTAGATTCACCACCAGGAAACAAGAGGGGAATGCTGTTGCTTGGCTCACAATTGCCTTTTTATTCAGTCCAGGGATCCAGCCCACGGGAAGGCACTGCCTACGGTTAGGATGTGTCTGCCTCTGCCCCGTTCATTTAAACCTTTCTGGTAACACCCTCCCGGCCCAACCAAGAGGCGTGTCTCATCAATGCTCTAGAAGGTCCTTAACAGTCAGATCAGTCATGAAAAAAGAGCTGTGCCAGTCACACTCCACGGGTCTCACTGTAGCAATCTTTAAAGACCTCATCTAAAAAAACGAACACATTCTGTGAGGACCTAGAAGTTGAGACTTTGATACATGGATTTGCAGAGAATGTCACCTGGGGAACAGAGACGGAATCTGAGAATCAAAACCATACCTATCTGGGAACAACGTCTATATTCTTATCATGGTGAGTGATGTGTGCACGGAAAAAAATCTTTATAGCGTATGAGCATAAGATGCCCTCAGAGGCCAGAAGAGGGCATTGGATCCCTTAGAGCTGGAGTTACCGCTGGCTGTGAGCTCTCTGGGTCCTGGGACCTGAACTTAGATCCTCTGTAAAGAGTAGTGCACCTTCCTAACCACTGAACCATCTTACCAGTCCCATCATGCCCTTTTTCATCATCACCGTCGTGTGTGGAAGGCGGGTCTCCCCAGGTGTGAATTGGGATAATAGGAATACCCCATCCATGCCCAGTGCTCCCAGAATGGAGCGGAAGACTCTCTCATCACCACCCCGTGCCTCACTTTTACTCCAGCATGACACACCAGTGTCACTAAGTTCCACACAGGTGTCCTAGGTTCAATCCCCAGTACCGTATAAACAGGTACTTCCTATAATTACACGTATAATATATAATATATACGTATAAACAGTGCTTCCTATAATTCTAGCACTGAGTAGGTGGAGGTAGGAGGATTAGGAGTTCAAGGCCACCCTTGTGTTGCAGGAGGTCCATTCTCACAAAAAGTAAGAGAGTTTAGACCATTGGTTTTCAATCTGTTGGTCATGGCCTCTTTGGGGGTCAATCAACCCTTTCATAGGGGTTGCCGAAGTTCTTCAGAAAGCACAACTATGTTCATTATGATTCAAAACAGTAGCAAACTTACAGTTATGAAGTAGCAATGAAGACAATTTTATAGCTGGGGGTCACCACAACATGAAGAACTATGTTAAAGGGTCACAGCATTAGGAAGGTTGAGAACCACTGGTTTAGACCAACCCCTACCAGAAGGCCAAGTGCAAACAGGATTAGATTCGAAAAGGATTCTGGCCGTCATCACCACTATTATTGCTACTGTCACAACTCCAAGACCAAACACCATTCCAAGGACTCGGGGAGTATGACATCAGCTTGCAAGTGCTCCTAGAACTGGAGAGATCGCTTGGCAGATAAGAGCTCTTGCAGAGGACCTGCAAAAACCACATTGAGTGTTCTAAGGGACCTGAGGCCAAGCTTCAGTGGACATTATACTCATGAGCACAAGGACATGGACACATACATATACTGAAAAATAATATTTTTAAAAAGATCTTGTTTCCAGAGGATCAAGACACTCCCTGGGGCACTCAGCCTGCAGGTGCTGGGCCTGGAAGCTACATGGCTCAGCCTCTTTACAGCCTAAAATGGAAGTGAGGCCAACTAGCTCTGGCTGGGGGACTGGAGTGGCCAGCAAGTTGAAAACACTGAAAGAGCTCTCAAAACTTTTGATGCTCTCAAAGATCAATTTTACGGTCTGATACTACTAGGTGAAACCAGACACGGGAATTTATCAAACTCTCTGAGGTACTCACTGACAAATAGGAGAACCATTCCCAGGATAGCCCATCAGGGACCGGAAGGGTTTGCATTGTTGTTTTTTACCGCACAGGAAATGCATGCAATGCAAGCACTCCACCACTGAGCTATATCTTCAGTTCTTAATTTCTACTTTTTGTGTTAGATATGCTCGCACGAAGATGCCCAGGCTAGCCTTGAACACCACCCTTAGCCCACGCTAGCCTTGAGACTGGAATCCTCCTACCATAGTCTCCTGGGCAGAATTCTAGGTCTGTACTACCAGGACTGGCTAGGGTGTTTGACACTCAACAGAATGTTGTCTTTATACACTGAAACTTTTTGATTACATTCTTGGTGTTTTGTTTATTTGATTGTTTGTTTGACACAAGGAATGTCATACAGTCAAGCTCACCTGGAGCTCACTCTATAGTCCAGCCTGAACTTGTACTCACAGCAATCCTTCTGCCTCAGCACCTGCAGTGCTGGGATTACAGATGTATGCCACCATGTCTAGCCCTAGATATTAAAAATGTAACACCCTGGTTTAAAACCCTTTAGAATCAAACTAGTGTAGAGCTGAAAAAGAAAATGATTCAGACGTAGGGGTGGGACTTAGTGCAGGCATGCTGGCTTCCACAGGGTGCCGTGGGTTCAATGGCCGTGATGCTGGGAGTCCTAGCATAAGGGGAAAGAGTAACGAGAGAGGTAGAACTGGAAAGAAGACAGGAGAAAGAAGAGGAGGGGAGGAGAGAAGGGAGGGAGGAGAGATATAGAGAAGGAAGAACAAGGGAGGGAAAAAAGAAAAGAAGGAGGGAGGGAGGGAGGCAGGGAGGGAGGGAGGGAGGGAGTGTTGCCCAATGATCAAGTCTGACATAGAAGAGGAGGAGCAGAGCATTTCGAGGAACCTAGGTCCCTGGAAAACAGCTGTCTTTACTAAAAATACTTTCCTCAAATTAGCCTGCAGGTAGATCCCGCCCACTAAAATAATGAAAGCAGAGGCTGGCTGTCAATCAGCTGCCTACTCAACTAACTTCTAGTGTCTTCCCAGATCAGGCTCTATCCTGGGGGCCATGTGGAAAGAAGAATGAGAGAGAAATGAAGACATCTGTTGACGTTCTGGATGGGTATAGATGTGGCCAGTCACTGGGTGGAACCCACAGCCAAGAGAAACAAATCCCCTTGACAATGACCGTAATGTCTTCACCTCCCATGCAGGCAGCTTCACTCTTTCTGAACAATCCATTACAATACTAGACAACATCAACAGTTCAAGGGAAATCATTCCACTGCATTCTGAGACTGTTCCTAAGGCCACCAGGGCAAGAAGAATTCTTATTGTGCTTGGAAATATCTAAAGACCTGGGAGTGTGACTCAGTGGTAGAGCACCTGCCTAGAATCTCCCAGTGAGCAGCTAGAAGTGTGACTCAGTGGTGGAACACCTGCCTAGAATCCCCCAGTGAGGGGCTTGGGTGTGGCTCAGTGGTAGAGCCCCTGCCTAGAATCCCCTAGGGAGGGCCTGGATGTGTGGTTAATATCATCAATGCAGCAGGAAAGGGAATCATTGAAGATACAAACCTTTGTATGTGTCTGTGCGGGTGTTTCCACAGAGTTTAAATTGAGGTGGGAAGACCCATGCTGAATGTGGGCAGCATGATCTCATGTTCTGGGGTCCTAGACTGAATGAAAAGGGGAAAGTGGGCTGAACACCAGCGTCCATCCCTCTCTGCTTCCTGACTGTGGATGCCATGTGACCAGCTGCCTCAGGCTCCTGCCACCATACCTTCCCCACCATGATATAAACCCTTTGTTAAGTGGATTCGTTTGTGAGCTGTGCTGTTACTACAAGCCCATGCTGTCTTTATCACAAGCACGGAGAACTTCTAGGTTCATACTTCACTCCTTCCTGGGTCTTCAGAGTCTAGCGTGGGGCTTGCCACACAAAAGGGACTTTATGTGTTGAACACAGCTGACTTGTAAGCTACCTTTATCGGGGCTTTCATGAAAAGAAATGAATTAAACCTTATCAGGTTAATGAGCAGTCATGGAAGGGTTCACAGAGCATGAAAAACTCTCTCCTGGACACGACTCGGCATCGTGCTCTGGGGATCCCAGAGAACAGCAAACAGCTTCAGATGGAGTCAAAAGTCACGTTTCTTCTGACAGAGGATAGGGCGGGAGCCTCTGGACTCTAGGAGACAAGATCATGTGTTCTACCCTAGAAGAAGCACCTACAGAGACAAGAAAGGATTTAGGGTCTGAATTCATGTGAATTCCAGGGCAACCCTTCACTAGGATAATTTTTCATGATCAGTTAGCCCTGGTACAGACCTTTCATACCAGGAGGCTGAGGCAGGAGACTGGAAAGTACTAGGGCCTACTTCATGTCTACTAGGAGCAACTTAAAGAGACTGTTTCAAACTAACAAAAAAAGGAGGGGGAAGTGTAACACAGTGGGAGAGCACCTGCCTAGAATCCCCCAGTGAGGGGCTGGGGTGTGGCTCAGTGGTAGAGCACCTGCCTAGAATCCCCCAGTGAGGGGCTGGGGTGTGGCTCAGTGGTAGAGCACCTGCCTAGAATCCCCCAGTGAGGGGCTGGGGTGTGGCTCAGTGGTAGAGCACCTGCCTAGAATCTCCCAGTGAGGGGCTATGGTGTGGCTCAGTGGTAGAGCCCCTGCCTAGAATCCCCCAGTGAGGGGCTGGGGTGTGGCTCAGTGGTAGAGTCCCTGCCTAGAATCCCCCAGTGAGGGGCTGGGGTGTGGCTCAGTGGTAGAGCACCTGCCTAGAATCTCCCAGTGAGGGGCTATGGTGTGGCTCAGTGGTAGAGCACCTGCTTAGAATCCCCCAGTGAGACTCTTGTAAGTAACCCCTCATCAATCCTTCTGCGAATAAGCCAAATTAAACACATTGGCTCACCGCATTTGGACTCATTGCTTGGGTCTGTCATTGGTGGATTATCTGAGGTAAATAGACATTCATTTTCATCTCCACAAGAAAAGTCACATAGCAGATGGCATGGAGACAGTAGCCCATGATATGATTCCTTCTTGATCACATCTCAAAACAAGCCTAAAATCAACCTCCATGAGACAAGCAGGGACCTCCGACATCTCCACTGTTCAGAGCCATCTCCAGTCTTCCCACCCCACAGAAGGGAATGAATAAAAATATTGATTGCTCAGGGACCTCACACAAGCATTCTGTACAAATACAGACTTATCTCCCTGAAGCCAAGGTTAACTGCTAAATCCATAAATATGAGTGGCAAAGCATGATACAGAAGCCTTATAAAAATCATATCAAATCCACAGCTTTTACACAGTATATTATACGGACAACTTGTTTGTTTTTTTTTTTGTTGTTTTTTTTTTTTTTTTTGCTTCTACTTTTCCCCACTTTGATGAATGGCCACTGGAAGTCCTAGCTTGAGTGAAGAAAAAAAAAGTAGCCAATCATCTTTAGAGAAGAAAAATTCATTAGCTAATCCACCTACTTAGAGAATTTATTTCCAAAGCTGAACTTTAGAGAGGTTTTATAATAGATGCCCTGACTAATAGGAAGCAGGAATATGTCCCAGATGGTTAATTACATTTTATCATTCCTTTTAATAATAGTTAAGAATAATAAGACAACTGGTATGAAAAATGAGAAAGTAGAATGAATTAAACTGAAATATCCTGCACCCATTTCCCCCCAAAAAAGAACAAGTTGGAGTTACACCAGAGTCCTTAAATATCAGCTCTTAAAATTAGTGGAGCCTACAAATTCTGAGCCACGCGAAAGAACTAATTTCTATGTTAATCAAATAGTCCAGAAGTGGCCAAGCTGCGTGCTCAGCCACCCAACACAGATGGTATCTCAGGAATTTCCACGGCAATGCAGGGCAGGGGTCACACTTTCAAAGAAACTCGTGGATGCTCTGAAATGTTCTCTATCTGAGTCATACCACCCAGGCCCTCACTGGGGGATTTTTAGCTTCTCCACTAGAGTCATGCCCACCTAGGCAAACACGCTGCCACTGAGATATGCCCCTAGCTCTTTTACAAATACTGCTTTGAGACAGGGGCTCACTGAGTTGCTCAGGCTGGCCTTGAACTCCCTCTGTAGGCCAGCTGGCCTGCAGTATCAGAACACTAAGAAATATATACACCCCTCAGGGCAAACGCTTAGGGGGATAAGATACCCAACACTCAACCTAGTTTCATCCCCCACCTCATTGACCCTCATCTGAATTCACATAGCCATACTGATGAATATCTTGCATATCACCATAGAACCTTCATCTAGCGATGGATGGAGATAGAGACAGAGACCCACATTGAAGTACTGGACTGAGCTCCCAAGGTCCCAATGAGTAGCAGAAGGAGGGAGAACATGAGCAAGGAAGTCAGGACTGCGAGGGGTGCACCCACCCACTGAGACAGTGGGGCTGATCTATTGGGAGCTCACCAAGGCCAGATGGATTGGCACTGAAAAAGCCTGGGATAAAACCGGACTCTTTGAACATGACGGACAATGAGGGCTCATGAAAAGCCAAGGACAATGGCACTGGGTTTTGATCCTACTGCATGTACTGGCTTTGTGGGAGCCTAACTAGTCTGGATGCTCACCTTCCTAGACATGGACAGAGGAGGGAGGACCTTGAACTTCCTACAGGGCAGGGAGCCCTGACAGCTCTTTGGACTGGAGAGGGAGGGGGAGAGGAGTGGGGGGGGGGGAGAGGAGTGAGGAGAGAGGGAGGGAAATGGGAGGCTGGGAGGAGGCAGAAATTTTTTTCCAATAAAAATAAATAAATAAAATGTTATAACTATCTGAAATGAATAAATTTTTATTCAATATCAGAAAAAAAAGACAGAAAGATTGAG
The DNA here is from genome assembly GCA_963919715.1 of Microtus obscurus. Lineage (NCBI taxonomy): Eukaryota > Metazoa > Chordata > Mammalia > Rodentia > Cricetidae > Microtus > Microtus obscurus. The sequence goes on along the minus strand of CAWTZC010002533.1, from coordinate 6,521,846 downwards.
GATGCCGAGCTAAGTAGACGAGATCAAGCCCTTGCTAACGCTGTTCCTTCAACTGGCATGGCCTTCAGCTGGAACAGTCCTAGTTAACTTCTGAGTTCCCACCCAGGAGTTACCTTCTCTGAGACCACACTGTGGATAACACTCCCCGTGGGGATTCTTCTCCCCCATCCACTGTAAGGCCATGTGATGGTAATTTTTAATTACTAGCTTGGTTGCATTAAGGACAGCCTATAGAGAATTAGTGTGTTTGCCTGTGATACAAACATTCAGAGATGTTGACAGGAGGCAGGAGACCCGCTTTCATGTGGGCCACACCATCCTATCAGCTGAGGACCCGGACTAAACAAAAAGGGAAACAGAAGAATCCAACTGGATTCTACTATTCGTTTCTTTTTTTTTTTTTTTCTGCTTTCTGGTCTTATAAAATGTTCGCAGTATGTGTCCTCAACAATACTTTCTGTATTTTAACCTTTTTAAATTTTAATCATCATTGTGAGTATGAAATTATGTACTTATATTCCTTTAATGACTAATGAAGATGAATAGTTTATGGGCCCATTGACCATTTGTTTATTTTATTTGAAGAAACATACATTTAAATCTTTAAAAAAAAAAAAGTTTGCTAAAAGAGGAAAATTTTTTTCATGGGTATATGGGGTTGTGTATGTGTTGCTATAATCGATATATGTATATATATATGTGTGTGTGTGTGTGTATATATATATATATATATATATATATCAGACATCATATTGTACCTCGTATTTATCAAGTAAAAGACTTACTACTCCTCCCCCCCCAAAAAAAAAAAAAATGTTCGCAAGCAGCCCCATGCGGCTGCTGCTGTTGCTCCAGCCCCGAGCCGCTCCCACTGCCATGTCTTCCTCACTATGACGGAGCGGGTCTCCTCAAAACGTGAGCCGCATCTTGACCAGAAAAGCTTCTCTCTGAAGTGGTCAGCAGTGAATGCAGAAACTCATAGCTGGTCCAAGTGCTGAAAGATGGTGATCATTTGGTGCTCAGGTTGAACTGGGATGTCTGTATTAACCCCACCCCTCTGAGATTCAGGGTGTATCATGAAAGAGGAGGTGGAATAAAATGTAAGCACTGAAGGCTGGGGAGGAGTGCTGTGACACACTTTCTTCTGGACATGACAAGACCACTGAACTCAAACTCACTTCAGCTATGGTCACGTGCACAAGCTCAGGATCACTTAACGTTCTAGCAGGCAGTACTAATCAGACACAGTGGGTTATTCACCAAAGGAGAAAACATTAACAGGGAAAGGGGATGTGTTGGGGGTACCTGGCTGGAATGGTAGGGGGATTTGGGGTGGAGATGATCAAGATACATGTGCATACATGCACAGAATTGTCAAAAAGATATTCTATTAAAACAACAGCAGCGGCGGAAACACGAATAACAAGCCAAGTAGCTAATGCAGCCACACACATTCCCTGCCGCAGACTTGAACCGCATCGGGCCAATGTGCTGTCTGTCACAGCTCTCAGGCGGAAAGATGGCAGCAGGCTATTTGCATCTCAGGAACTTCAGCTTGAGCTCCTTCCTGGCCCAGGTCCTTTCTATATGTTGTGGGATGGGTGAGTGACAGGGACGGTAATACACTGACAAACGTACTAATATGACATTCTGTGATTCCGCCCCCCACTCGCCGACATTGCCTCTCACAGCTGATGCTGGCAGGGAGTGAAGGCTTCACTTGGCGCAAGTCCATGACTATCTGGGCTGCGTGAGGGAGGCTCTTGCTTTAAACCTCACCCAGAACCTTTCTCTCAAACTAGCAGTGTGCTGTGACTTGGACAGACAGCTGTGGCTGTGTTCCACTGGCCTTCTAGTTTCCAGATTTCTAGAACAAGTTACAGCTCTCCTGGGAGTTAGGGTTATCTCTATATACTGGCAATATACTGATGAGTTCCAGAAAAATCCACAGGGGAGTGGGAGGAGCATAGAGGGTCAGATATATGCCCAAGAATTAAGCCCAGGCAGGTTTCAGAATCAATGTTTTATATTTTTTTAAAGATGGTATATTCTATTTACACATATGAATTGACATTGGACAGTTTTAGACTGGTTCTTACTGGTGGGCTACCATGCGCACCAAGCACTTACATGGGTTCTGGGGATCTGAACTCCGATCCTCACGCTTGCACAGCAAGCGGTTTAACCACTGAGCCACGTTCCCCAGCCTACGACGGCATTTTAAAACAAAACAGAAAGGGAAAACAATTGCTGTTCTCTCCAGTGACATTTATCACCACACCAGATGTGATTTCAGTAACTTCCAGTTGTTCCCCACACTAAACAATGGGCATTTTAATTCTCTGTCAAGATTCCCAGCTGACTTCAAAAGATCAGAAGACACATGAGAGAAAAGACTAGGCTTCATCCAAACACAGAAAACACCCTGGCAGCGAGTTCGACGTGCTCCTTCCCTAGGAAACATCGGTAGAGCCCCCACAAAGAGAGGGTGAGCACATGAACTCGATGCTCACGGCATCCTTGCTGGTGGAACCTGAGTTACTTGCTAGATTCCATCTCCATGATGACATATATTAAATGCTACTTTTATGAGTCATCAACAAAAGATTTGCGGAAATTTTACATGCTAAATTAGATGGCTTTTTAACATACCAGGCATGGTAACTTACATCTGGAATCCCAACCACTGAGAGGGCTGAGCAGGAAGAGGGCTGTGAATTTGAGACCAGCCTGGGCTATAGAGTAAGACCTGGCCTCAAAACACATACACCAAAAGAAAAAAAAAATCCCCAGAGGACTGGAAAGATAAATCAATCAGTTATGCCAATTAAGTGCTTGACACACATGCATGAGGACTTGAGTTCAATTCCCAGAGCCCACAAAGAAAATCCGGACAATGGTGCCACACATTGGTGAAGTAGAGAAGGGAGGATCCCTGTGGCTCTCTAGCCAGGCAAACTAGCCTACTTGGGGAAGAAAGGTTTTATCTGACTTATAGGTTAGAGTCCATCACTGAGGGAAGCCAGGGCAATAACTCAAGGCTGGAACCTGGAGGTAAGAACTGAACCAGAAGCCACAGAGGATCAGTGCTTTTGGGCTTGTTCCTCACGGCTATCTCAGCCTGCTTTCTTATACAACCCAGGACCAGGGTTCCAGGAGTAGCACCACCCACAGTGGGCTGAACCCTCTCTCATCAATCACTAATTAAGAAAAAACCCAGCAGACTTGCCTCCAGGTCAATCTGATGGAGGCAATTCCTCAACTGAGGTTCCCTTTTCCCAGGTAACTAATTTGTGTCAAGTTGACAAAAAACTAGCACAGAAACTTACTGGAGCAAAGAGCACAGGAAGCTACGATACTAGTTCCTTTTCCTGATGCTGTGACAAAAAAAAAAAAAAAAGTAACCAACAAAAGTAACTCAAAAGAGAATGGGTTTATGACCATCATTGAAGGGAAATCAAGACAACAAGAACTCAAAGTAGCTAGTTGTATTCACAGTCAAGAACACAAAGAAACAAATAAATACATGCTTGTTTGCACCCCATTTACTTTCCCTACTCTTACACAGTTCAGTACCCCAGCCTAGGGAATGGTGCCACCCACAGTGGCCACATCCTTTCACCCCAGATAGTGTAACAGAGGCAACCCTTCATAGACAAACCTGATCGAGACAATCCCTCATTGAGAGTCTCTTCCCAGACAAGTTTAGGTTACATCAAGTTGACAATTAAAACTGACCATCACTGCTCCCATCGCAAAATAGGTACTTTAAAATGTAGTCACAATGCTACACATTTCCTTTAACAAAATAAGCAATAAATTATATCCGTTAGGAAACATGCGGAAGTTTGCAGGTCATCTCTCAAAGAACTCAGAACCTCTGCAAATTTAACAGTAAATGGCATCCTAGTAAGCGCATAATTTGATAGCCCATTCTTAGAAGACAAGCAGATACAAATATGCGTAGAGCATCCAGCAGATAGTTCCAGAAAAACAAACAAACATTTTTTTCCTTCAAGGAAGAGAAAGCACTTTAAAAATATTTTTAAGGTTTAATTTTTTATTTTTATTTATGTGTATGTTCTTGTGGAAAGGGGATGTTCACAGAGTCCAGAAGAGAACATCAGATGTCCTGGAGTGAAAGGTACAGGACGTTGTGAGCTTCCTGTCACGGGAAGAGGGATTCAAAGCCCTCTGTAAGGGTAGCAAGTGCCATGAACCACTAAGCCATCTCCCCCAGGATGGCATTTTAAGAATGGATGAGGAAAAGAACAAAAGTCTGTACCGTCAGAGACATGCTCTGAAAAAAATATGTCTATGACTGATTAATGATTTATTCTGGAAAATTTTGGAATACGGCTTACTAAAAACTCACGTGTGTATATTCACAAAGCCTGGACAGGGTTTTGTGTGGCTTCGGCAGTGCAACTCGAACACAGACTGTTGGCAAGTTTTGACTCACTGGTTAAAACCGTTGATAGTGGGGTTGGAGGGATGACTTACATACATGGCATACATATACTTACATACATGGCATACATATACTCACATACATGGCATGCATACACACACACATAAAAAAATTAAAAGTTAGTCTGAAAATAAAAATAATGAAGGGCATTCATTGCTGCATCCTGAGAAAAGGAAATTTGCTAGCTGAATTTCCTTCCACCGAATCTGTGCATAATCCATGCATGGTGCTGAAAAACCTGACTGTCACAATTCAGTTAGAACCATGAACTTCAAACCTCTCCAACCCAGATCCATATTTCTTTAGAGGGTTCTTTCTCACTATTAAAAGCAAAACCTAGTGCACTGAAGCCAGACATTTAAATTATTATATCACGCAGTATTACATGAAGATTGTCAAACATAATAAAGCATATTCAAGAAGATGGTCTTCATTGAAAATAGGACCAGTAACTGCACTGTAAAAAGAACACAAAGGATTTCTGTGCTGTTAAAGAATAGATGACAGAAGTCACTTTGTCAGTCTGCCTCACTTCATCTTCTCAGTTTGTTCTCTTATGTATAATCCACTAATGACCCACACATAATTTATAAATAAGCAAATATGTAGGTATTGAAGGAATGTACTCAAAAGTTTACATGAATAGAGGCTGGTGGTGCAGGCCTGACATACGAGCCACTTGACAGGCTAAGGCAGGAAGAGAGAAAGTTCACTGGTAGCTAGGACCACAGAATGAATTCAATTCAGTACAACTAAATGTAACCTTAATACATAGAAAGAAAATGAGGACTTAGAGCTTAGCTTAGAAACAGAACACTTGCTAGACTCACCCAGAGGTCTAGGGTGTGGCTCAGTGGTAGAGCATCTGCCTAGACTCCCCAGTGAGGGGCTTGAGTATGGCTCAGTGGTAGATCTTCTGCCTAGAATCCCTCAGTACGGGTCTGGGTTGTGGCTCAGTAGTGGAGTCTTTCCCTAACATGTCTAAGGACCTAGGTTCAAAAACAGAAAAAGAACAAAATGTATTAATTAATATTAATTTATCAGTAGAATGTACAAAAAAGAACAGAAAAGAATAATCATATAAGGGGGAAAATAGAAATAGGTAAAACTGGAAACCACCCACACATCTCACCATGCTAATGAGCAAAGGAATAAATATGCAAAATACTTGTTTAATGGAAGAGGGAGTTCTACAGAGCTGGGAAGCCGGCATCTCCATCACAAGAGACACATCTAACCCATAAGAGAGTAGCACAGTAATATATGTTCTAACTTCAAAATCGACCTTAAAAACCTATTAAAGCGAGGCCTGTGCCTGGAGATATCAGCTCTGAGCTCCACTCACTGTAACCGCGACCTTCCTGGCACTAATGTTGCTTTCATTGCTTTCTCTCGTGACTCCATTACACAAATGTTATGATGATGCGGATAGTGATCAGCAGGACTGTCGCTAAATGCCAGGCCCACAGAGGATGCGCGTTATCTGATACTGAGAGCACATCTGGAAAGAAGCAGCTAAGCCAGGGGCAAGGAGAACACATGGGACGTTGTGTGATGCACGCCACCTTCAGCGTTGAGTCATGCGGTTTTGAAGGCCCAGATCTGCTCGGAATGACCTTGCAAGGTGGCTAAGCTCTCTAGCTTGTCTGTAAGTACCGAGGAGGGTGGGATGGAGGTCTGGGGAGACAGCTTGGTCAGTAAAACTCAAACTTTGAAGACATGAGAACCCCCAAGGCCCAAGCGCCACATGAAAAAGGCTGGGAGCAGTGGTGTATACTAACTAGACTCACCCAGAGGTCTAGGGTGTGGCTCAGTGGTAGAGCATCTGCCTAGAATCCTCCAGTAAGGGGCTGGGGTGTGGCTCAGTAGTAGAGCATCTGCCTAGAATCCTCCAGTGAGGGGCTGGGGTGTGGCTCAGTAGTAGAGCCCCTGCCTAAAATCCTCCAGTAAGGGGCTGGGGTGTGGCTCAGTAGTAGAGCATCTGCCTAGAATCCCCCAGTGAGGGGCTGGGGTGTGGCTCAGTGGTAGAGCCCCTGCCTAGAACCCCCCAGTGAGGGGCTGGGTGTGGGTTAGTGATAGAGCCCCTGCCTAGAACCCCCCAGTGAGGGGCTGGGGTGTGGGTTACTGGTAGAGCCCCTGCCTCGAATCTCCCAGTGAGGGGCTCGGGTGTGGATTAGTGGTAGAGCCAGAGCCAGGGAGGTGGAGACGGGTAACCTCCTGGGGCTTGCTGGCCAGCCCAGGTGACTTGGCAAGTTCCAGGCCACTGTTTCGAAAAGCAAGGTGGACACTGCTTGAGGGTGAACACCTGAAGTTGTCCTCTGATGTCTCCATGAGGGCACATACACGTATACACATATGCACACACATATACCTACATGCGCACACGCATGCATACATGTATACACACATACATACATACATGCACGCACACATACACACATGCACACATTTGCACATGCATGCACACACAGCCAAAATAAAAAAAACCAATCAATTTAAATGAGGAAAGGTGGAAGGTAGGAAGGACTGAACAAGCCGGTATAGAGACAGGCTTAACTATACAAGCTGGAGGGAAACAGGCTGCTAATATATGAACTATCATATCCCTTTATCAGTTGAAAAAACAAAGCAATTCATAAAGAAAGGCAGGATTTGACTTTCAGAGCCATTACAACATAATTGAAGCTATTTAAAAAAAGAAGAAGTTTCGCTCCTGTTGTCCCCACAGGGGCCATCAATCATTCTCATTTTCTGTGTGTATGTTCCTTCCAGACCTTGTCCCTCCAGTGTGTGTGTGTGTGTGTGTGTGTGTGTGCGCGTGCACGCGTGCGTGCATGGGAGCATGTGTGTGTACATGTGCTGAGTACCTGTTAGTGCTTCTTTTTATTTTATGTATCTTTTTGTGTCTTGTTTTTCAAGACAAGGTCTTATGTAGTTCAGGCTAGCCTTAAATGCACTATGTAGCTCAAGATGCCCTTGAACTTTTCATTCTTCTGCCTCCCTCTCCTGAGTGCTGGAATTACAAAAGTTTACTATCAGGCTTAACTTTACTTATTTCGAGACAGGGTCTCATTATATAGCCCAAGCTAGCCTCAAATTTATTATGTAGCCTAGGCTGACCACAAACTCTTAGTACTTCTACCTCAGCTTCCAGAATACTAAGACTACAGATGTGTTCCACTGTCCTTGACATGTGTGTGTATGTGTGTGTGTGTCAGAGAAGACAACATTTTGCATTATGTTTTGTTTTATCTGTGTTATAAAAGGCAATTAATTCAAATAGGCTTCATAGGGAATTCATAATTACAGTGCTAGCAAATACATAATAGTCTGTTGATTCAACCTATCATAATTTAAAGATTTTATTTCAATTATGTGTATGGAGCAGGGATGTGTACTTGTATGTGCAGTGCCCACAGAGGCCAGAAGGGGGCATCAGATCCGCTGGAGCTATAATCAGTTGTGAAGTGTTTGACATAGGTACTGGGAATCTAATCCCAGTCCTCTGCAATAGCAGCAAATGCTCTCAGATCCTAAACCATCTCTCCAACCCCACAAGGTGTCATTAAATGTCTACACCACGCCTACTGGCCTCTAGGGGTTCCTAAATTCTTGGTGTTAAAATCGGGCAGTTTTTTTTTTTTTTTTCTCTTTTGACATTGATGTTCCTAAGATAAGCCCTCAGAAGACAAATGACTAGTTCAGAGGAATGTGATGCTTCCATGACTCATGGAACGGATTTCTGATGTACAACTGACCACATCACACAGAAGAGCAGGTAGCTGGGAGCCCACAGGCCCAGGCAGCACCTTAGCCACACTGGGCAGGGATGAAAATACAGATTCTTTAAAAAAAAAAATCGCTCTGACAATTTCTCATAATTTCATGCCAGCCTGTCCCTGTAGATTTCTGTTTTCAGGTGGTACTTTTTAAAATATCCCATCTCCAGAAGCTAGTCTGAGATATTCGATTAGCCACAGATCTGATACTACTACTGATCTCTATCATACTGGCCCGTCAGAATGTCAGAACATAGAACAGACAAAATAACCCAACCAGCCAGAACCAGTCCCCACGGTCCACAGACTGTTAAACCTCCAGACACTCAAAACTGTTTCTAGGTTCGTGGCCCAGTGGTAGAAGGCTTGCCTAGACTCCCCCAATGAAGAGCTGGGAACCTGGCTTAGCACAGGAATGTTGGTCTAGCACACACACAAATAATAGGGTTCCATCTCCAATACAATAAAATGGAAACTGGGGTTGGTGAAGAAGTAGTAGGGAAAAAAAAGTGAGTTTGGCATCTGAGCATATGCCTTATTTAAATATAATTGACATGGCTGGGGGTGTGGCTTAGTGGGTAGAGAGTTTGCCTAGCATACACAAAGCTCTGTCTGTCCCAACCCCAGCATCTCCTAAACCAGGCATGGTGGTGCATGTCTCTAATTGCAGCACTGATGGAAGCAGAGGCAGGAGGATCAGAAATTCAAAGGTCATCCTTGTCTAGTAGAGACTTCAAGGTTGGTACGGGTTACAGGAGACTCTACATCAACAAAGCAAAGCATGGTAAACGAACACAGTTGATAGCGCCTTTCTGCTGAGGTGGCTGAGACAGGTTGTAATCAATGGACACCTGTCGATTTCGAGAACATCCCCCATTGGCTTGTGACCTCTTAAGAGGAACACAAAGGAGTTAACGAAGCTTTACAGATTCCAGACTCTAAGGGGAGAAACTGCAAAATGTCACTTTTGTGTGGCTGGATGCAATCCTTTTCTTTCTGTATATTCGGGGTTTCTTAAAGCATGCCAACGTAATAGAGCCAAATCACAACTCCCAGGGCCTCAGATGTAATCTAGGACAAAGAAGACAACTTGTTTTTAATAAACTCTACACACAACCACTTCCTCCATCACGTGCCACTTTGTTCTTGAAGAGTAATAATGTTTAAAAAAAAAAAGTCCATTTTTGAACGACATTCAGCGTTTCCGGAGTGGATGGCCTAAATTTCAAAGTGTGAGCCGGCAAAGTTATTTTTAAACCTGTTTTCACAGCCTCCTCTTGTGTCCCAGCTTGTCTGAGTCCCTAGTCTAAGGCTCAGGGTGAAACCATGTCTGAACACTGTTTGGTTGAGCTGATGTTCCCGAGGAGCAGGCTGCCCTGCTCCTGGGAGTAAGAGGTTAAACTATCTCCAGGACTTCATGCACGAAGAGAAGAGACTTGTTTATTTGTTTTATATTGCTGCATAAAGAGTTGGTCCAAATTCGTAGACTTCGGAGGCTGGGAAGATGGCTCAGAGCCTGGGGGCCTTGCTGTACAAGCGTGAGGACCCAAGTTCAAATCTCCAGCACCCAGTTAAAAGCAGGGCTTGAAGGTGTGTGTTTGTAACCCCCAGCACTGGTGACGGTGGGGACGGGAAGATTCCTGGAGCTTGTTGATCAACCTGCCTTGCTTAAATGAGATCAAAGTTCAGGGTTAGACCCTGTCTCAAAAATAAGGCAGAGAAAAATTGAGGAAGACAAACGGTGCCAACCTCTGGTCTCCATATACATGCATACGCATGCATGCACACAAATTCACACAAACATGCACATACGCATGCGCGCGCGCGCACACACACACACACACACACACACTATATCAAAGGTAGGATAAACATAAACAAAATAAAAAGAAGTGAGGTGGTGGTGCATGCTTTTAATTGTAGTACCCTGAAAAGTGAGACAGGAGTATTAAAGGTTCCAGGCCAACCTGGACTACAATGGACCAAGGGAATGGCTATGCTTAAGTAAGTATATACCGTAGGCAGTCAGTAAGTTCCAGTTATTTCTTTTACTGGCAGTCTATAAGGTTATGTGGGTCACAAACAGAGTCGATGAAGCTATTTCCAAATGGCAGTGATAAGGTCACAATCCCGTTCCTCTTGTGACTTAGAACATTACCTTCTGGTCTCAGCACCCAACCCCTAGAAGAACCTAAGAGTGGGTTCATACATTGTCAGGGAAGCATGGGATCCTCTGTGAGCCTGGCAAACAGTGTAAGTGATTCTGCCAGGGCAGTGACAGAGATGGAATAGTCAGGCAACTCCCTCAATGACGCCCCATGAGCATGTACCAAAACAAAGATAACGCCTGATGGGGATCATTCCCTTAGTGCCTCATAGTGCCTTCCGCAGCCTGGCTTGCATCGCCTCTCTCCTCCTGAGGCTTCTGTTGACCGTATTCTCGAACATGAACTGTCAGCAATTGCAGCCAAAGTGGGGTTTTGCAAACACCTCTCAGAAGCATAGCCAAAGAGGCCAAGGGCACGGGTCTCCTGCTGAGGGATGGCCTGAATTTGTTGCTGCAGATCAGGGACACAGTCCATGATGTTCTAAAACAGAGCTTCAGCACAAAAGCAGGATGCAGAAGGTGCAAGGCAGAACTGCAGGGAAAAAGGTAGCCTTCGCAATAGCAACTGGACTGGCTGGTTCTTGTTGACACAAGCTACAGTGGTTAGAGAGGAAGGAGCCACAGTAGAGGAAATGCCTCCTTCATAAGATCTGGCCATAAGGCATTTTCTTAATTAGTGATCAGTGGGGGTGGGGTCGTCCCAGGGTTGGTGGTCCTGGGTTCGATAAGAAGGCAGGTGAGTAAGGCATGGGGAACAAGCCAGTAAGCAGCTCCTCCATGGCGTCTACATCAGCTTCTGCCTCCAGGTTCCTGCCCTGCTTGAGTTCCTGTCCTGACCTCCTTTGGTGATGAACAGCTATGTGGAAGTGTCAGCCAAATTAAGCCTTTCCTCCCCACCTTGGTCTTTGGTCATGGTGCTTCATCGCAGCCATAGAAACCCCGAGGAAGAAGAGCTACTAACTTGGATGTGTGGTTCAGAGTCCTGACAAAGGGATGGGGCCCATCCAGCAGCAGCGAGGCTACAGGAGTGCAGTGGACGGCCAGGTGATGAAACTCATGGCTAGCAGAGCTCAGGAAGCCCAGCCTCACTCAGGGATTGTATTGTGCTGTTGAGGATGGAGCCCAGGACCTTGACATGCCAAGCAAGTGCTCTACCACCTAACCAAACCCCAGCTCAGCCTTCTCTCTTGTTACACAAAGCTTTTCTTTTCCTGACTTGGCCCCAGAACTCAATTTCATACCATTCAACAACAATCCCTTTGTCTACAAATTTTCCTTCCATTCCATTTGGGATGGAATTTGTGGCATTGTACGTGCTAGACAAGTACTCTATCTGTGAGCTATATCCCGAAACAACTAGTGTGTGCATGCGTGTGTGTGCTCGCATGCACGTGTGTGCATGCATGTATGTGCAGAGTACAAAACACCTTTCCAGAGCTGATAGCCAAAGAGGCCAAGGATGGCGGGGTGGGGAGGGGGCTCCTGCTGAGGGATGGCCTGGATTTGTTGCTGCAGATCAGAGACATAGTCCATGAGGTTCCAAAACAGAACTTCACGGAAGCAGGATTCAGGAGGTGGAAGGTAGAACTTTCCACCACGAGTCCCAAGGATTGAGCTCAGGCCCTCAGGTTTGACAAGTACCTTCATCTGAACCATCTTATTAAGTTCATCTTTATCTTGTTTCTTGGATTTTCATTGCTTATTTATTTTGTAGTGCAGGAGATGAAACCCAGGGCATTGTATCACTGAGGCATATCCCCAGCTAGCACATAATTTTTTTCTTGGTTTGGTTTTGATGTTTGAAGCAGGTTTCAAGTAGCCCAAGCTGACCTCAAACTTGATATGAGACAGAGTATGACCCATGTGGTGGTTTGAAAGAAAATGGCCCTTAAAGGGAGTGGCACTATTTGGAGGTGTTGTCTTATTGGAGGAAGTGTGTCACTGTTGGGGGCGGGCTTTAAGGTCTCTTTTGCTCAAGCTTCCCTCAGGGTGATTCAGTCAACTTCCTGTTGCCTGTAAGAAGCAGCACTCTCAGCTCCAGCACCACATCTGCCCACATGCTTCCATCCCCCCATTCATGATCATAATGCACTAAAACTGAACCTCTGAAACTGTAAGAGCTCCACTCCAATAAAATGTTTCCCTTTATAAAAGTTACCATGGTCATGGTGCCTCTTCACAGCAATAGAAACCCTAACTAAGACAACTTGAACTTCTGATCGTCCTGCCTCTACTTCCTACATGCTGAGTTTACAGGTATATACCACCATGCCTGTTTTATATGGTGCTGGGATGGACCTCAGGGCTTTTTGGATGCCTGGCACACACTCTACCAAATGAACAATATCTGTGGCTCCCTGATAGCAAAATTTTAAGTAGTGCATAAGACCAGAGAATGGGGCTACTCAAAAACAAGTAGAAGGAAGTGTCACCCTGAAGGGGTAGGAGGGGCCCAGACCTAGAAAACATCTCCTGCTGATCCTCCCCTGGGCTTCACCTCTGTGCACACAGACCTTGGGCTGGACTGGATGGGAGATCGTTTTTCACTTGGTATAAGATCTATTTTCCACCACTGGGAGCCTGGAATCAGTGAAAGGGTATTGACAAATGTCTGATTTTTCAGTAAATGTAAAAACAAACAAGCAAACCGATGACTCTATCATTTCCTTGAGCAGCTTCTGACCATCGAGAGACTAATCCCAAACAATCGCTTCTGTGCGGGGCTCCCCTCCCCCTGCTTCTCTCTCTCTCTCTCTCTCTCTCTCTCTCTCTCTCTCTCTCTCTCTCTCCTTTCAGCCCTAGACAAAGATTTCTCATGTCATACGTCATTTATTCCAGCCATAATTCTATCCAAGTCACCTCAGCAGAGAGTCGTGCCAGAGCATCTCTAGCATGTGAGACATTGGGGTGCTGGAGACCTGGGTGGCATCAGGTCACAGATGCTGGCCAGAGGCATCTGTGTTCCACCAAAGAAAAAAAGCTAAAGCGTTCAAATGTGCAGGTATACACCCACCCGTGCACACAGAGGCCAGAGAGGGTCGTGGGAAGTCCTGCTCTATCACACTCTATTTTATTGTTTGGGGACAGGGTCCCTCACAAGTCTGGAGTCTGATATCTTTTAAGAAGGGCCCCAGTGATACTCTTACCTCTGCCCCCTCACCTCTCCAGTACCAGGGACTATAAACATGTGGCCCCTGGCTATGTACATGGGTTCTACAGATTTGAAGTCAGTTCCACTCTTTCTTAAAGGATTATATTAATTTTATTTTTAATTATGTGTATATGTGGGGAGGGGATATGCGCATGTATGAGCACAGGTGCCCGTGGAGTCCAGAAGAGGCCAGAGGGACCCTGGTGCTAGAGTTACATTGTGAGCTTCTCTGACATGAATGATGAGACCTGGACTTGGGTCCTCCAGACAAGCAGTATACACTCCTAACTGTTGGGTCATCTCCCAGGCCCTACTGCTCTCTTTAATTAGCATAATGACACAGGTTGCTGAGCCTTTGAATGCTTCAGGAGCCTGAGCTACGTTCTCATGGGTCCCAGATGTGATTAAGGGTTGACTACGAGCACAGACTTAAACTGCTAAATTGAGTTGGGACCTTTTAGTAGATTCCAGCTTCTCTGTGCCTCTGTTGCACCAAAACATCAAGATCATTGGGGGCAGTTGCTAGACTCACAGCCAGAACAGAAACACATCATAGATGTCCCCAAGGTCGCACGCAGATGAAGTTCCCTCGTTTGACCTTGCTCTTCAAAACCCACTGGCTACCAGAGAGTGGAGCTCACAGCATGGCCTTTGGCCAAATGGTGGGGCCGGCAGCTGCTCAAATCTGCTGTGACTGAGGCAAGTGCCAGAAAATGCTCTGGGAGATGACTCAGGGACCCAGATTGGGCCTGTCTTATTGTCACCCCAAGACTGTTCAGACCAATGCCACCTGCCAGCAAAAACAAGAAGAGCCTTCCAAGGGGGGCCTGGGCCAGTGAACAGTGCTCTATTGTAACTCTTGACTCTCTGTGGCATAAGCCAGAAAGATAGGAGTCAGTCACAGCACTGGGTATTAGGCCAGATTCTGGGTGATCTTCCTGGTCACCTTCCATAGATGTAAAATGGCTACATCACTCCCAGAACCCAAACAAGAAGACGAGGAAGATGTGAACTTCTATGGTGGCCCAAGCCTGAAATCCCAAGCTTTGGGAGGCAAAGGCAGGAGGATCTATCTTGAGTTCAAGGCTAGCATGAGTTATGAGTAAAAACCTGTCTGTGAAAATGAAGTGTGTGTGTGTGTGTGTGTGTGTGTGTGTGTGCGTATGTGTGTGTGATGTATGTGTTCCGTGTGTGCGTGCATGTGTGTGTGTGATGTATTGGTGTGCGTGCGCGTGTGTGTGTATGTGTGTGTTTGATGGGACCATCCACTCTCACTGTCCACCACTCTTCCACAAACCTGGAAGGATGCCCCAGATGAATGACCCCATGCAGCTCTGCTGGACCCAGTAGGGACTAGGTAAAATCCTTCTGCACAGACTGTCTGTGACCCTATCTGGCCTTAGGAGCTTGTTACAGCCTATCTTCAATTAGTTGTGCCAGGCTAGCAGAGACCTGGCAAGAGAGTTGCTCGGCAACAAACTCTGTCTCCATTCCATCCTCCCTTAAATGTTACAGTCTCACCAGCTACCTCTGGGCATTGGCCTGGCCAGATGGGCTGGAAACACGTAGCAAAAGACAAAAGCAACAACCTAAATCCATATGCCCAGGTCTAAGTTGAGAAATGCAAGCAACAGCAAGAAAACAAGTTAAAAAGCAACGGTTCCCAAAGAGAACAGGCTTAGATGGCATTCAAGACACAGAACTCAATAGAGTGATTGTAATCATGTTCAGAGAAGTTAAAGAGGCCAGAAACAGACTTTCTGGGTGAACGGAGACAGAGGACAGGGACAAACTGATTGAAGCTCAAGAAAACACAAAATCAAGAGCACAGCTACTCATCTCATGGTGGCCAGGAAGAGGAGAGAAAGATGGCAGAGGGTGGGTTGGGGGAGTCAGAAAGAGGAAAAGAGGTTGAGGAAGAGGAGGGTCTCTCTTTCTCTCTCTCTCTCTCTCTCTCTCTCTCTCTTACACACACACACACACACACACACACACACACACACACACACACACAGATGACATAGGTTGGGCATCTCTATCCTGAAACGGTGAAACCGCAAATACTCCAAAATTAAAAGTTTTCTGAAGGTCAACACGATTCCACAAGTGTAAAATTCCACACCTGCTCTCCTGTGATGGTTCACAACCCAAACCCAGGTGAACTAAAAGTAGTATGCAAATTTATCTTCTGGAGGTACTGGGAGTCGTCTCTGTCAGTCAAGGGCCCGCTACATACCCAAGGACATTGGATCAACCCAGCACCTCTGTAAGGAAGATGCACGTGGTAGGGTAGCATGTGCTTCTCATCCCAGCCTGGTGAATTAGAGATGGGTTCTAGGCAATGAGAGACCCTGTCTCAGAAAACAGGGTAGCACAGTGTCCTAGGTCGACCTCTAGCCTCCATATAAACATACACATGCATGCATACCTACCTACACACACACACTCTCTCCAACATACACACATACACACATGCACACACACAAAAGAAATAAAAATACCTTCCAGCAACATATAGGTGTTGTGTTGAAGCACATATAAGAAACATTGCATGTATATGTAAAATGTATATAAAACATTAATGCACTGTGTCTTTTCAATGTGTATCCTGCCCCATAGTTTCTCATTGTGTATATGCAAATATTCAAAATATAAAAAAAATAAATCTAGCAGGGTGGTGGTGGTGCATACCTTTAACCCCAGCACTTCGGAGGCAGAGGCAGGCAGATCTCTGTGAGTTCGAGGCCAGCCTGGTCTACAAAAGCTAGTTCCAGGACAGTCAGGACTACTACACAGAGAAACCCTGTCTCTAAAAAAAAAACAAAAACAAAACCAAAACAATAATAATATAAATTTAAAAGCAATCTAAAGTCGAAAACAGTTCTAATCCCAAGTAATTTAGTGTAAAGGTTATTCAACCTGTATTGGCTAAAGAAAACACTGAGAGTTGGAAAGGTGGATTGTGATACCCCGAGGAACGGCCACCCAAAGAGAGCTAGTGCTAACCTTTGGAGCCTGTCAGAGTCATCTCATGTGGAAGCAGTCAGTAGATGTGGCGATATGAAGGCCCTTGGCTGACAGGACTGACTTGCCTGAGCCGTGTGGACTCTTCTAATAGTTTAAATACAAAATGTTTCCCACAATCCTATGTGTTGAACATGTGGTCTCCAGCAGGTGGTGCTATTTTGAGAGGTTCTAGAAACTCAAAGAGGGTGGAGCCTAGCTACAGGAAGTAGTGCACTGGGGGCATGACCTTGGAGGTGTGTTATCACTAGACAGCACTTTCCTGTCAAGCTCTCTGATTCTTGTCTGCCATGATGTGAAAGGCCCTGTGTAGGTGGAAGTTTCTGTCCTGACCGGTCCTACAACTGTTCAGTCCCAAATAAGTACACAGAGGCTTATATTAATTATAAACTGTTTGGCCTATTGCTCAGGCTTATTACTAACTAGTTCTTACAACTATAGAATTATACATAATTCTATATTTGGCCATGTGACTTGGTACTTTTTCTCAGTAAGGCATTCTCATCTTGCTTCCTCTGTGTCTGGCTGACGACTGTGTCTCTGCCTTCCCTCTTCCCAAAATTCTTCTTGTCTGGTTACCTGGCTACCGGCCAATCAGAATTTTATTAAACCAATATGAGTGACAAACCTTTACAGTGTACAAGAGCCCTGCTAGGACCTCTGCACCATGGTAACCAAGGCCTCTGGAACTGTGCACAAAAAGAATCCTTCCTTTCTCTCTAGATTGCTTCTGTCAGATGTTTGTCACTGTGATAAAACATCACTAACATAGCCCTGAATGTGATCCTATTCTGTTCTAAAGAGAGAAGAAGTCAATAGACACCCGTAGGAAAAGGAAACAGGCAAAGAGGAAGCCAAGACTTGAAGACCCTGGCCTTGAAGAACTGACGCAGTGGGTGAGAGCTGAGGAATGCCTGGGCACTAGGAGCTGGAAGAGACAAGGAGCAGATTCCCTTCCATGGCAGCCAGTGGGAATGTGACACCGGGGACACCTTGGCTTTCACACAGCAGTGCTGAAGTTGGGCTTCTGGCAAAACTGTGAGCAAATACATTTCTGTTATTTGATCCACAAAGCATGTGGTAATTGGTTACCATGGCTACAGGAAACCTATACAATGGCTTCTAAATCAGAAATAAAGGCCTCAGATTCCTTCACTGAGACTACGAAGGAGGTGGGTTTCCCTCCTCACTTCCTGACACACCCCTATTTCATATTAATGTGCATACACACACACATACATACACACACACAGAGACATACGCACACTGAGACCATGGAGGAAGAGTCTTCCACCTCATTTCCTGATGCATACCTAGTCTCATAGTACTTCCTGATACACACACCTCTCTCACATACACACCTATTTCATATACAACCTATTTCATATACACACACATGTGTGTACACATACATTTTGAAATGATGAGGAGAGAGTATTTCCCAACTCACCTTCTGAAACTCACCTATTTCATACACATGCACACATGTGCACACACACGCGCACGCACGCGCGCGCACACACACACACACACCAAGCAAGGTCTTCCCTTCTTACCCAGCTGTATCTTGGAGGAGGACTTTGGAGCATGTTCCAAACTGAGGTCTCCCAGGACCACTGTCTCTCCTCTATTGAGTGAATTACTTCCTGTTTATACCAAGAAAACAGGAGCCTAGAGAATAAGGCATGTCACGGGGCCACCACCATGGTGGCTCACAGCCAGAAACCCCAGCACACCAAAGCCAGCAAAACCTTGACCAATGTGCTACCATACGGACTCAACCTGACTCTCTTGGCCAAACACAGAAGTCTGCACTGGCTGTGCTGCTCAGCAAATGGCCCATAAAAAATTCACGGCTGCAGCTGACCCTCATTAGACTGTGTTTCATTCAATTAAAAACATCCATCCCAGAAATACATGTTTGCTTAACAGGCAGAAATGATGTGGGAAGCCTCATGCTGCAACACCACCAAATCAAATCAAATGGTGGGAGCCGACAGAATGAAGCCATCAGGCAAAGGAGCAGGAGGGATAACGGAGGCCCCTTGCCAAAGAGGCATAATCAATGGCTTACGGAAAAAGAGTCGAGTGCATCTAACTGTGTGTCCACAGGAGAGTGGGAGAAAAACGGCAGAAAGGTGGTTCGTCAGAGCATCGAATGGAAGAATAAGTCAGCATCCAGATAGCCCAGGGGATTCCCCAGTGTTTACACCTGAAGATGTTAACCACAGACCCCGAGGCGGGTCTCCCAGGCTAGAGGGACATGCGCACCCTCCGCTCCAGCTTCCAGCACACAAAGCTGTGTGCTTCTGCTGACTTCAGAGAGATGAGCGGCAAAGGAAGACATTCCAGCTTCATTTCCAAACGAGACCTGAAAGGACCAGAAACCCTTCCCCATCTGTCTCCTTTATTTAGTTACTGGTCTCACGGTGACAGAAACACCTGAAGGAAGAAGGATTATCGTGGTTCATAGTGGAGGGGATGCAGTCCATCCTGGTGGCAGAAGTTGCTCAAGGGGCAGTTTCAGACTTAAGTGGCTGATTACGTCATAGCAGCTGTTAGGGAGCAGAAAGAGAGAGCTGGGACCAGACAGAGAGCCAGCCTTCAACCCTGAAGACCCACCTCCCACAGTCCACTTCTTCCAGCTAAGCCCCGCCCCCTAATAGTTCCATCCTCTCTGCAGTCAGCACCACTAGCTGAGAACCTAGTGTTCCTCCTACACATGAGCCTATGAGGGACATTTCACAGGGAAACCACCATAGCTGATGACCTCACAGGGCACATTATAAGTCATTTAGTATTGCATAGGTACCGAATAGGAGAAGCCCACTTCATCTTGTCCTGAGAGGATATAGGACCGATAATGATTAGAAATGAAGGAACTCGCTGGGCAGTGGTGGTGCATGCCTTTAATCCCAGCACTCGGGAGGCAGAGGCAGGTGGATCTCTGTGAGTTCGAAGCCAGCCTGGTCTACAAAAGCTAGTTCCAGGACAGGCTCCAAAGCCACAGAGAAACCCTGTCAAAAAAAGAAAGAAACGAAAAAAAGAAAGAAAAGGAAAAAAAATGAAATGAAAGAACCTCCATCCCCCCCCCCAACCTAAGCAATCATGAACTCAAAGTTTGGTGGGTTTCAAAGACTTTTCAATGCTGTCTCAAAAACAATCTATGTGCACCCCAGGGTTCCCAGGCCAGCCCTTGGGAAGGACAAGATGAGTGTGTCTTTGTGTGTTTGCCATTGCTCTAACAGAACACCTGGGTGTAATCTTTAAGACAGGTATTTGTTTAGGCTCACAGCCTGTAGGCCCTGAAGCCCAAAACGAGACAACTGCACTTGCTGAGGTCCAGGTGTGGCTTCAACTTGTGGTAGTAAGGATGAGCTGGACTATGAGAGGGTAACAGAACACAAGGATAGGGTTAACTTTTCCTGGGGAGACACCCGCAAACATCTACTCATTACGGATAAGGCCCTGACGACAGACCAAAGTAATCTCTCCACCAAAATCCAGCTCAGCCAGTGAATGAGCTTATTTGGTTTATGTAGAGAGCATGAGGAAGGGGTCACAGGTATGTGGGTGACCCCAAAGTGGCTGCATCACCACTTAGTCCCACCCCATCATAGGTGATGATCTCATGAAAGATGCACCTTGGAGTCCCCCTTTCCATTAACCTTCCACTTCCTAGATATTTTAGTATCTCCCAAGATGCCTTGCAGCCTTGCAGTACAAAGGAGTAATAACTGAAAACCCAGGTAAGGGTCATGTAAATTTTCCTGGATCTACCTGAGAGTGTCAATATAGCTCTATTACTATTACTGTAGACTGAGATACCTCTAGTAAGTCTCAATTAGAGACCTAATTGCCATGGTTATCAGGACATGGTACTCTCTACTCCAAAATGACAATCTTATGACTGAAAGAAAACATACCAACCCACTCCTGAGGTAACCAACCCAGTTTTACAAAAAAGATATTAATCCATTCCTTAGGACTTGACCCATAATCTCCATACACTTCCCACTAGTGCCCACTCCCTAAAACTGCTGTATTAGGAACCAAACCTCCACATGAATTTTGGTGAAGACACAGCAGAGTGGTGTAGATACGATATCAAAACCACAGATCTCTAAGAATGTACTGGTACATAAATAATATTAATGAGGTACCTCTTGCCCACTCCTGTAAAAATGTTAAGGTTTCCAGAGTAGTGCTATAGTATCATAGAAGTAGTTTTATCTTAAGTAATTTTATTAATATGCAATATTTCATAAGTAATATAGATTTGACTTAGAAAAACTAAAAACAAAAATCATAAAAAGGGTTTGGGTGAAGCATGAATCATTCTAAAGTTTTTGTCTTACAAGAGGATCTAAGGTCAGTTCTTAAAACCCACGTGAAAAGGCCACATACGATGGCATGAGCTCGTAATCTCCTTCCTGGGGAGGTGAAGACGGGGACTATCACTGGCCAGCCACCAAGACTAGACAAGGCTTTGCGCTTCAGGCCAGGGAAATACCTTTTCTTCTAAAAAGGTACACACCACTCCTGAAGAATAAGACCTAAGGGTATCCTTACAATTCCATATATATGTGAACATATGTGCTTGTGAATACACACACACACACACACACACACACACACACACACACACACAGATAGAGAGTACTCGAAAGCCTTTTACTTGGCTGGGGGCATGTTATGGTCATGTGAGGGTAAGGCCTAAAGAGGCCAGAAGAGAGAATTGTGTCTCCTGGAGTTGCAGTTATAGACTGTAGTTACAGAATCATGTGTGGGTGCTGGGAATTGAACCTGGGTCCTCTGCAAGAGTGTAATGTCCTTTTACCTGCTGGCCATCTCTCCCAGCCTACACAATGTTCTTTTAGATGCTGTCATACTTATCTTACCATGGTATAACCTGTCTTTGTTCTAACACATCAGAATGCTATAAACATTGTTTGTTACGTCAAAAATAAACATCACCATCACCATTTAATGGCTGCATAGTATGCTGATGCATGATTATGTGGTAATTAATGTAACAGACTGCCCTTATTGGTCACATTCTCCCAATATCCAAATGTTTCCGGGTATTATTAGCACTAGAGTAGCCTGTGTATGTTCCCTCTGTATACTTAGTGTAACACAATTGTATACTTAGTGTGACAGATGTTTTCAGTAGTCAACTGAATTACATGTGGACTTAATTAAAACCCAAACGACGAGGCACACCTGTGAAAGATTTTTTCTTAATTAAGTATTTGAAGTAGGAAGACCCACTTCTAATCTGACCTATGACCTAGAAAGTTGTACATCTACATCTTTTGAGATACGGTGCTCCACCTTTAATCTGGACCACACCTTTTGCTGGCAACCTGTATAAAGGATACAGAAGGAAGACCATGGTTCTCTCTTTTCCTGCTTGCTCTGGCTCTTGCTAGCAAGTCCATTCCTTCATGGGCACCGGCATTCACTCCTTTCTTCAGGATTCTGGTGTATACTGAGGACTAGCTGAGACATCCAGCCTTGTAGACTGAACCGGATTCTAGGACCTTCTGTTGGTAGACAGTGTTGGACTGACTGGTTGAATCACAGCCTGTAAGTCATTCTAATAAGTACTATCTCTCTCTCTCCTATCTATCTATCTATCTATCTATCTATCATCTATCTATCTATCTATCTATCTATCTATCTATCTATCTATCATCTATCTATCTATCTCCTATCTATCATCTATCTATATCTATCTATTTATCATCTATCTATCTTTCTCTTTCATCTATCTATAGATTTACATTTAAATATAGATATAGCTAGATGGATAGATGATAGATGATTGAAAGATAGATGATAGAAAGAGAGATAGATAAATTCATTCTAATAATTTCTGTTTTTCTACAGAGTCCTAATGCAGTGACTTTCTTGAAATAATTTCCCAAGATACAATGTCTTGATCTAAAGGAAGCTGTGTTATTCACCTCAACAAGGCATTTCTGGAAGCGTCTTCAGTGCCACAGTACTGTACCGCTCTGTGCGTGGAGACTACCATGCAGCCTTATTTATTGACTGAACTTAATTGGCATTTCTAACCGAGAGAAGGCCTGTGGCGGGGAGTTTACAACCCTGAACATCTCAGATGTCAAACAAAGGCAGTTTCCTATGTAATTTTTGCCATCATTAAGCAGCAAAAAGCTCTTTCTGGCGCAGAAAGAGAATAAGATGTGTTTGCTTCAAAATATTTGCAGATCGATTCAGATATAATAAACCATCGCGCATTCTGCCTGCAAACCTAAGGTAGAAATGCACATTTTAAAAAAAGACCATATTAGTTACTAACAAAGGTGCCAGGAAAGCTTTGCAAATTGGCTACAGTCATAAAGGGAGTATTTCGGTCCATGAGTGGGCTGTGTTGAAGGAGGCTATAGCAGTAACTCAAACAAAACCCAGAGAGATTCATTGGGTTTGCTTCCTTCAACCAAGGTTGGCTTCACTCCCGGGCTCTTCCCAGAGATACTACAGCGATGACTTCTCTCTGAACTCAGAATGACAGAGTGGCTGCCACGGAGCCAGCTGCCCTGTTTTCAACACGTCATTGTCCTAGGAAGGGGGGACCTGTCTTCTTGTTGCTCCTATCACAGTGTTGGGGTTTGGATGTGAAGCGCCCTCCACCCGAGGCTCCTCTGCTGAGGGCATGGTCATGGCGTGTGTCCAGGAAGGAAGGGTATCTCTCCTCTCTGAACCCTCCTCTTCCTCAACCTCTTTTCCTCTTTCTGACTCCCCCAACCCACCCTCTGCCATCTTTCTCTCCTCTTCCTGGCCACCAGGAAATGAGTAGCTGTGCCCTACAATGTGTTCTCTGCCATGTTATTTTGCCTCTGCTTGAGCCCAGGAGCAATGGAGCCTGTCTGGTGAGTGAAAGAAACCCATCCTTGCGGTGTATTCAGCAGTTTTTTGTCACTGCAGGGGGAAAAGGCTGACTAAACTGGAAACAGTGGTTCTCCTTTCTGGCACTGTTGTCATAGCCCATGTTCTGTTGCTGATCTAGAACCCCGAGGCTAAGTGGTTGAAAAAGAAAGATGTTATTTGTTTCTCGGTTATGGAGGCTGGGAAGTCTAGAATCAGGTGGCTACATCTGGGGAGGACCTCATCTTATCTCAACTCATGATGGAACGCAGAAGAGAAAACGACACATGTAGAAGAGAAGACATCAGAAATAAGGGTTGTGTTGTGCCATGGTGATTAGAAACCCAACCAGCTCCCTTCAAAATTGTCAAAGATGGACCAGCAAGGCTGCTCAGTGGGTAACCAGCGGGAAGAGCTTGCACCAAGCTTGACAACCCGAATTCGATTCCCAGTACCTGTAGAAGGCACAGCTCAAAGGAAGGATATGACCGATGCCTGGTCACCCAGGATGCTGAAGTGAATGCTATCTGACAACTTGGTGATATTTTGGTTATTCTATGGAGCCAGCCTTCCTGAATTGCCCTCTCATTCTGGGCATTTATACAGGCCCCAATCCTGAGCTTTGTTTCTCCGTGAATAGGACCTGTCCCTGTGAAAGAGGTCCCGATTACATGGCATCCTCCACCAGTAGAATCTATCCTGATGCTTATTATAGACCCCTCCTCCTTAGGTCCTTTTTTTTTTTGAGCACTGTTTATCAGTCAATAGAACTCATACTGTATAGGTAGTAGAACATTATTGTAAAGGCTATGGGTGTTTTGTTACGACGCTAGGGAGTCTCTGCGTAGCTATGCCTAGAGCTTCTTGTGATAACTGCCATGTGGAAACCTTTTCCCAAAAGTTTTACTGTGGTGAGATGTGTAAGAAATAAATCCCGAGGTCAAATTCTGGAAGTTTCGACCCAATGCCAGCAGGACAGAGAATTCTTCATCTCGTGCGGATCATTTCCCTGCCAGCCATGAGGCTTGCCAGGCCCCCAATAAGTACCCATATAGTAGAAGGAGAAAAATAATTTCTGCAAGCTGTCCTCTGACCTCCAAATGGCTTTAGATGACAACGTGTAGCTTTGTCTCCATCCCTGACACCACTGACACAGAGAAAATGAAGAAGAGATTACACACAGGAGTCAGACAGGCTTTCTCTGTGTAACTCTGGCTGCCCTGAAAATCGCTCTATGAAACAGGCTGGCCTCAAACTCAGAGAGATCCTCCTGAGCGCTGGGATTAAAGGCGTGTGCCACCACCACCGGGCCCAGACAGGAGTTTTCAAAGAAGGGTTGGTGGAGGAGCAGCAGAGAGGGTCCCAGCAGACTGCAGAGGGAGATGCGAATTCATGTGTAGGATCACCTGGAGGAGGCTCAGATGCTGAGAGGATGTTGTGGAGTTGGGGAGAGACCAAAGCATCATTGGGACAAGCGAGATGGCTCAGCAGGTAAGGACACTTGTTATGAAACACAGCAACCTAAGTTCAATCCCTGAAATGTGGAAGGAAAGAACAGAGTCTAGTAAGTTGTCCTCTGACTTCTACATAAGCCATGGATATGCACACAGTGTACACATAAATAAATACATGTAGTATTTTTAAAAGAACAGTTGCTAGTCTGAATGGGGAATGGCTATACCCCTAGTCCTCTGCTGTTGCTTCTATGATTTGGGTCAGCCCCCTAAACGTCATATAGTAAAAAGTAGGTCATCTTCCCTACTCTTTACTTTCCTCCCTCAACCGACTCACTCTCCTTTTTTCTTCCCTGTCCACTTTCCTTTCTTTTCCTCGTTCTTTCTTTCCTTCTTTCTTCTTTCCTTTCTTCCCCCCTTTCTCCCTCTCTCTTTCTTTTTTTCCTTTCTCCCTTCCTTCCTTCCTCTTCATCATCATCATCATCATCATCATCATTATTATTATTATTATTATTATTATTTCTGGAATGTGCAGCTTCTTGAAACAGGGCCTTACATAGGACAGGCTGGCCTCAAACACACAAGCCTTCTGCTTCAACCTTCTGAGTTCCTAAGATTACAGGCATGTGCTACCCCACACAGTTCCCATTCTTTATTTTTACACAGGGTCTCACTAGGTAGCTCAGGTTGGTCTTGAACTCCTGATCTTCCTGCCTCTGCCTCTCGAGTTCTGGGATTACAGGTATGCACCATCATGCCTAGCTATGCCTTCTAGGGATTAGCTTTGGCACTAGTTTTTTTTTCCTCTTTGTGTGACCAAATACCTGAACCAGGCATGTCATAAAGGAGAAAAGTTTATTCTGACTCATAGCTTACGGGGCTATGTGAAGGGACGAGTGTGAGGCAGTGGTCACATCGTTTCTGCACTCAGAAAGCAGAATGTTAACAGGAAGTAAGGTCAGGCTAGAAAGCCTCAAGGCCCACCTCAGAGTGATCTACTCCCTTCAGCAAAACCCCTCCTCTTAAAGGTTCCACAGCCTACCAAAACAGCGCCACCAGCTGGGGCCCAAGGGCTCACATAGACAAGCCTGTGGGGACATTTCACACTCAGATCACACCAAGGCCCACCTTGATGACTTCAACTAACTTTCATTATCTCTTTAAAATCCCTATTTCAAAAATCAGTCTTATTCTGAAGTATGGAGGCTGGGCATTAATATATAAACTATATGTTATCATATGTTAGAAGCACAGTGCAGCTGGTAACTTGCTTGCCTCGCAAGCAGAAGTATTTGAGTTGGCTACTTAGAGCCATGTGAAGTAAGTTAGGCCTGGTAGCTCATGCTTATAATCCCATCCACTATTACGGAGGTGGAGATGGGTAGATTCCAAGGACTTGCTGGCCAGTTAGCCTAGTTTATTTGGCAAGTTCTTGGCCAGTGAGAGACACTGTCTCCAAAGTATATGAAAGACAGGGCTTGAGAAATAACATCTGAGGTTGGCCTTCACACATACATGTACACAGTGGCCACATGCACTTGCACACATACACACACAAATACATATGCACATATACATACACAGATGCACACACAAATATATTATGCACATGTGCACACACAAATATACATATATTTTGTATATGCATTTGCACATATACACATGCAAATAAATTTTGAGGCAGATGCAATTCAAACTACAAAAAACCCAGATGGGCAGCCACCACCTGCCTGAGCACCCATCCCTAAGGACAAGGCACTTCTACCCCACAATGCATAGGAAGCTCCCAACATCAGCACCTTCCTCCTAAATCCAGGAGAAACAATGCATCCCCAGGCATCTGAGGACATAGTAATGAGATCCAAAATAAATTACAAGGAAGTCAGAAAATTGCATCTCAGACATAGAAACACCTGAAGTATGCAAAGAAATTGAGAAATTTCATTGCACTGGGAAAATAAGATTAAAAAATAAAAACCAGCAAGAAAGCTAAAAGCCAAGTGGAACACACTGGAAGCAAATATTTACCATTCAAATAAAATATAACCAAGGATTAATATCTGGAATACAAAATAGTGACAACAAGCGACTCGGCAGATAAACAGACACGAAATGGGAACAAAGAATTCTCTGCCTGGCGCGGCACTGGCGAGAGAACAACAGGCAGGGGTCTAATCTTCTTCTATTGCCGTAATAAAACAGTCTATCCCAGTGGTTCTCAACCTGTGGGTTACGACCCCCTTGGAGTAAAATGACCTGTTCACAGGGGTCTCCCAAGAAAACACAGCTATTTACATTATAATTTATAACATAGAAAAATTACAATTATGAAGTCGCAACAAAAATAATTTTACGGTTGGGGGTTTCACCACAACATGAGGAACTGTATTAAAGGGTCGCAGCAATAGGACAGTTGAGAACCACTAGCTGCTCTAACCACAACAACTTGGAGAGGAAAGGGTTTATTTGACTCACACTTCCAGACCACAGCACGTCATTGAACAGAGCTGGGGCAGGAAGAGCAGAGGCTTGGAGGAGTACTGCTGACGGGGGAGGGGGGAGTGGTGGTGGCTCATCTTGCTTTCTTGTACAACCCAGGGACACCTGCCCAGGGGTGGCACTACCTACGATGACCTGGACCCTCTCACATCAA
This sequence comes from Microtus obscurus, assembly GCA_963919715.1. NCBI lineage: Eukaryota > Metazoa > Chordata > Mammalia > Rodentia > Cricetidae > Microtus > Microtus obscurus. Next base: position 6,494,310 of record CAWTZC010002533.1, on the reverse strand, counting down.
TCTTTAATCAAGAAAATATCCCCCAAAGCATTGCCTATCTAGCCAGTCTGGTGGAGGCTTTTCTTAGTTGATATCCCCTCTTTCCAGAAGACTAAGGAAGTGTCAAGCTAACAAAAATCTAACAAACATACTTAGCTAGATTTTATATATATATATATGTATGTGTGTGTGTGTGTGTGTATACACATTTTCAGGTCCTATGAATATATATATATATATATATACACAGTCCATGATCACCTTCCCACAGTGGGCTGGGCCCTCCTATGTCCATTAGCAACCCCCACACTCTCCCCTAGAAGTGCTCACAGGCCACTCTGATCTGGACCGTCTCTCAACGGAGATTCCCTTCTCAGGTGGCTCTCGGCCGAGCCAAGCTGACAGTTGAATCTAACTAGGCCAGTGGTATCTATTGCCGTTTGACATGGACATAACTTCTGAGTGAGAACCCTATTTCTAGGTTTCTATGTGGAGAAACACTATAAATAGCACAGAAGGGCTGCAGCAGGGATGGTAACTACAGTCATGGTTGAGAGAGGACGGAAATGGAAGCATCTCAGTGTCCATCAGTAGCAGGTTGGTTACGTAAAGCTCAGACAAGGTACATTCTGCTGCACAGCCTACGATAAAACATGGTGGTGATCAGAGCTATTCTAACAGGCAAAACTATCGAGACAAGTTGTCAGGCTCAAAATAAAAGGGGGAGGAGCTAAAGGGCTGGGACCAAAGCTCCATGGTAAAATACTTGCTTAGCATGTGTAAGACCTCAGTATTAATCCCTAGCAGTAGCCCTGGCAAAAACACCAACAACACCCAGAATGGGGTAGGTAGCAGAAAGTTAAGAAATATCGCACATACTAGGGTTAGAAAGATAACTCTATCAATGATTCACAGGACCTGAAAATGATTTTCAGAACCCATGCAATGAATGAATGGATAAATAAATGAATAACTAGCTAAACAAACAGATAAAAGTCCAACATGATGGCTCAGCTGGATAAAAGTGTTGTCACCAAGTCTGACGACCTGAGTTTAATCCCTGGGACCCACACGATAGAAAGAGAAAAAACTGACTCACGAAAGTTGCTAGCAGACTTCCATATGCACCTCCGTGTGTGTGTGTGTGTGTGTGTATGCATGTGTACACACACACACACACACACACACACACACACACAAGACACAGAGACAGACAGACAGAGAGACAGAGAGCTGAACATGGTTACCCCAAATTGGAATCCCAGCACTGGGGACGGGAGGATCCCTGGGGCTAGGAGATAGAAGAGTGGATAAAGATTTTGTCACACAGCACGAAGAACAGAGTGTGAGTCCAAAGAAGCTACATAAAACCATACATGCCTGGTGGTCCACCTGTGATCCTGGCATCTAGGAAGCAGGTACAAGTAAATCCCAGGGTAGGCTGGCAGGCTAGACTGACTAGCCAAATTGGCAAGTTCCAAGTTCAGTGAGAGACAATGCCTCAGGAGATAAAATCGAGTGTCTTGGAGAGAGATGCCTGACACCAACCTCTGGCCTCCACACATAAGCCCACACATGCAAGCAGGCATACATATATGCACAGGACAAATAACATGCAATAAAATGTATCACAAAAATCAAAACTAATGGCCCAGACATACAAAGAGCTTGACAGAGTCTCTGTCATAAAATTATGCTGCTGGGATTTTATTATCTAGGAGAATTAGAAGCAAAAGAAAGCTATCTTTAACACACAACTGAGAAGATTAGGTCAGTGGGAAATTAGGAGGCATCAAATGAAAGGAGAAAATTTCCTTTCCCTGACTGTCCAGTGCTGCAGACTGAACCTCACCAATGGCAGATAGGAGCTCTGTCACTGAGCCATCTCTCCAAACCTGGAAGGAACAGCTCCAATATGATTGATAATATTCCGCATGTCAATAAGAACAGGGAGGTAACTAGAGGGCCCAAGAGATGGCTCAGCAAGAAAGAGCACCTGTTGCTCTGGCAAGAGGCCCCAAGTTCAGTTCCCAGCACTCACGTTGGCTTGTTTACAACCACCTTGAATTTCAGCTCCAGCAGACTTGATGCCCTCTTCCGGCCCCCAGGGGCACCCGGGCTCATATCCGTGTACTCACAAGACATATAATTAAAATTCAAGTACATCTTTAAAAACAAAGAAAAGTACCGATGACTGAAGTCAAACCCTCTGGCCACGTGTGAATAAAGGCTACAGAAAAAAATTTTCACAGTGATGCATGACCACAAAATCTGGTTATTGATAGATATGGAAAGGGGAGCTCCAACCAAAAGTGGAGAAAACAAAAATGCATGACAGGATTAGGTCTGATAAAGGGCAAGTGACAGCAGGAAGCATCCACTCCTGAGAGCCAAGCACAGTTACATAGCGCGAAACAGTTTAGTCCAATGATAATTGATATGTTCCCATAAAAGTTTAAAATAGAAAGCCAATGAGAAAGAAAAATTCAAATAAAATATTAATGGGGGGGAGCGCACTTCTGAAAGAAAAAGAAATTGTACATGTATAGGCACAGAGACAAAGAACTCTCTTGACCCTGAGAACGTTACAGGGCATTTTAATAGTGCTAAGGGTGTGGCACAGTAATTCTTTTTTTAAATCTCTGTGTATGTATGAGACCTGTGTGTGATTTATATGTGTGAGTGGGGGCACTCATGTGCTGTGACATGCCTGTAGAGGTTAGAACATGGCCCCAAGTACTGATCCTCACTATCAACTTTATTTGAACAAGGTCTCATTGCTATTGTGCCCACTAAGCTAGGCTTCCAGGCATGCCCCGATTCTGCTCCCAACTTATAGCCATGCTAAGATTACTGATACATAGCAAATATAATGTCTGGCTTTGCCAGGCTCTGAGAATCTGAACTCAGATCCTCATGTTCACTTGGCAAGCACTGAGCTATCACCCCAGCCCTTGGCAAAGGAGTTCTGACGAGAAGAACAGCGGGCATGCGATGCCCTGTATCCTGTAAGCATGGCAGTGTAGTAAAGAGTTATGTAAACAATGGACTTCTTCTGTGTTTCCTTTTGGAAAGTGGGGGAGAGGGAATGTGATGTGTGCTGTGCTAGCCTATAAAATGTCACCTATTCCATAGCAAAGCCACCCATACAGAACAGAGGATGACTCTTTTAGCAGCACTATATGAGTTTTTAATTTTTAATTTAGTTATTTATGTGTGTGTACATGCACACACATGTGTGCATAAGAGTGCAGTGCTTGAAGCCAGAAGAGGGTTGAAACACTGGAGTTGCAGGCAGCTGTGAGCCACTCAGCTTGCATGCTGGAAACGAGATTTGAGTTTTTGAGAAAATTAACCACTGGGCCATCATCCCTCCAGCATCTGTAGTCTGAGTTAAACACTGTCACAGAGGAACCCACTCCACTCTGCATGGCAAACAGTCACGCTTACTCTTATCTACCACCTGTGGACTGTACACACCACTCACAGTCCACCAGAGAGTCCTTGTAATGAGGATGGCTCATACGTGCATCTCACGGGTGAGAAAACTGAGAGACAGGGAGGTTTGTTAACTTGAGGGTCATTGAACTTTGGGAGGGTGGAGTCAGGTTCAAGCCCAGACAATCTCTTCTTCCTGCTGTACCACGGTTAGGAACAAGGCCAGCTGTGCTGATGCTCATCTCTAGTTGCAGAACTCAGGAATCTGAGACAGAATGAAGGACAGCAGCATGGTCCACATAGAGCTCCAGGCCAGCTAGGGCTGTGAAGTGAGACATGGCTCAAAGTGGGAGAAAAAGAACTAACCTAAGAAAGGGAAGAAGGGGAGGAGGGAGGGAGGGAGAGAGGAAAAGAAAGAGAAGGAAAAGGAAAGAAAGAAGGAAAAAGAGGAACAAAGGAAAAGAAGAGAAACGATGGGGAGATAAGGAGGAAGAGACAGGGAGGGAGGAGGAGAAAGAAAAAAAGAAAAGGAAATGGAGGGAGCAATGATAAAAAGGAGGGGTAAGGAGCTCCAGAGATAATGGCTCTAAGACTTTCTGCATATCTAGGGAACTGATTTACCAATTGAACAGTGGAAACATCCATCTACAATGGCAAACTTTACCCACTGCCTTATACACTAATTTCATAAACTCAAGAATAAGGGCTTTACAGTTAAAACTCAACTCAGACACACAGACCTCAGTTGAAACTGCTTCCTGTTATTATGCAAGCCATAAATAACCGCAAGGAGGTTCCATCTTAGCCACAGTCTCTCCACACAAATAAACAGTCTCTCCACACAAATAAATACATGCAGGATTCAGAACTTTTACAAAAATTATGCAAGTCAATACAGGACAAGTGCACAGGACCTAGCACAGAGAATTTGCTAAGCAAACCTTAGCTATGCAGACTACTTTCAGCTGACAACTCTCAATTGTGTCCCAGAAGGTCAACTGTCAACTAGACTGGACTTAGAATCGCCTAGGGGTATGTCTTCTGAGAGTGTTTCCAAGGAGGTTCAACAGAGGAGGGAAGTTTCACCCTGAATGTGAGCAGAGCCATCCCATAAGCTGGGACTGAATAAAAAGGAGAAAGTGAGCTGAGCACCAGTCGCAATGTGACGAGCCGCCTCACACTCCTACTGCCATGCCTTCTCTGGCCATGATGGACTGGGTGTTCTCAAACTGTGAGCCACAATAATATCCTCACTTCAGTGGCTGTTTGGTCACAGTGATGAAGAAAGAGACTTCATAGCACTAAGTGCCCACTTAAAGAAAACGGAGAAAGCATACATTGGGGACTTAACAACACACCTGAGAGCTCTAGAAAAAAAAAGAAGCAAACACGCCCAGGAGGAGTAGAAGACTGGAAATAATCAAACTGAGGGCAGAAATCAACAAAATAGAAACACAGAAAACAGTCCAAAGAATCAATGAAATGAAAGAGACTTCAACAGATCCCTAAGTCAGAAGTGGATGACCTGCAGCCCAAACCTGGCCAATTCCTGTCTGTATGAGATCCACAAGCTAAAAAGAGTTTTGCATATTAATTTTTGCATCCAATGAAGAATAATATAATCTTTTGTTTTGGGGAGCGATATCTGCTCTAGGCCCCTCTCCCCTCACCCTAAGACACCAAGAATTTGTTCAAGCCCCTATGTAAAAGGTGTTATATTTGCATATAATTTGTATAAATTATACAATATATTTGCATGTAATCTATCTCCTGTTTACTTTGAATTAGCTCCAGATTATTTAGCATACCTAATATAATGTAAATGTATGTAAACAGTTGTGATATTGTATTATTTAGGGGACAATGATAAGAAAGATCAGGATTTGTTAGGCTTTTTTCCTCAGTATTTTCCATCTGAGGTTGGGCTTAGAGTTCCCAGCAACAGAGAGCTAACGGATATTTAGAGACATATGGAAATCATAGGAGATTCAATTTTTTTCCATCTAAAAATAAAGTTTTATTGGAATGGGGCCACTGGACTCCTTTGTTTACACAATCTACAGAGGCTTTCACGTGATGTGGCAGCTATGTCATCGTGACAGAGACCATATGTCCCTTAGAGCTAAAAATACTCCACCCTAGCCTTTAGAAGAAGTGTGCCAACCCCTGACCTGCCAATTATTAAACAAAAGCAGCAAGTCAAGGACTCATAAATCAGTTATTTGTTCTGCATGAATATAATATCATAAATCAAGATCCCATTCCTGGAAGGCCACATCATGTCATGAAAATAATGAACTGGTTTATACCAGAAAAGAGAGACAAATAAATGATTTTAAATGTTGTGCATACATGGACCCAGACATGATACAAAGGTTATGCTATAAGTGTTTATTTAAGTAAAGGCTGGTGTGCAGGCCCATTATCTCACAACTCAGGAAGCTGAGGCAAAAGGATAATGAGTTCAAAAATGGCCTAGGTACTTTAGTGAGTTAAGGCCAAAAGAGGTCCCTGTTTCAATTTTTTTTAAATATTTTATTTTTATTATTTTATTTGTTTAATATTTATTTTATTATTTTTAATATTTATTTATTATATATACAATATTCTGTCTACATGTATGCCTATAGGCCAGAAGAGGGCACCAAACCTCATTACAGATGGCTGTGAGCCACCATGTGTTTGCTGGGAATTCAACTCAGGACCTTTGGAAGAGGCAATGCTTTTAACCATTGAGCCATCTCTCCAGCCCCCTGTTTCATATTTTTTAACAAAAAAGAAAGGAGTTCATGTGTCGCTCAGAAGTTCAGTTCCTACCCAGAATTCCCCCAGGTTGGGGCTAGGGGCGTGGCTCATCAGTAGAGCCTTTGTCTAGCATATATTAGGCAGTGGGCTTGATCCTCAGTACAGTTTCTTTGGGGAGATTTGCTGGTATGGTTCAGGCTGAGTGAGGGTTGTGATTACAGGAAGCTATGGGTAGAGCCCCACCCCCAACATCCCTCCATCATTCTCCTCGTGCCGTAGGTATCTGTTGTATCTTTTAGTTAAAATGACATCCGTAGGTTCTCCTCAGTGCTTGCGTACACCTACAGCTTCAAATGTCTCTGTAGGACAAGACGTGGAAAGAGAAGTACACTTCAAAGTCTCTACCATCGTTACCATTTATTGTTGTTGTTATAATTATTGTCTTTATTACTTGAGGTTTAGCTGATATAGGGTTCCATCATGTAGCCCAGGCTGCCCTCGAACTCATGGCACTGCTGCAAGTACTGGGATTACAGGCATGCAGCACCAAGGCAGCGGTTGGTGAGTCTATTTCAAACAAATGCTGACTCAGCTTCGGGAGCTCAATGTGTCTTCCATTTTAACTGGACTCACAAACAGTTCCCCTATGGCCGCTAACTGATGACACGGACCTCATTCCTTGTCTCCCCCCCTGCTAAACTCTACGCCATAGTGACTCTCTAGGTGACACATTGTCTCCCCGCTCCCAAGGCCTCTGCTCAGGTGATCCATGGGGCATAACATTCACCCTCCCATCCCCCACCCCATCCCAGCCCCAACCAGCTCATGCCTGCTCCTCCTCACTTTTCCAGATGAACAGCTGTTTTATCATCAGTGTATACAGCAACATAAAACAGGGCAGCTGTCTTCCACATTGTGATAACAACAGAAAACAACTCAACTATTCAACTGTATGTGGACACAGTAGATTAGGAAGGAATTAAGAGGGTGGGACATGGTACTCCATGGTGTCAAAGGCAAAACAAAATGATCAAGTAGACACAGAGGGTTTTAGGGGAAAGGAAGGTCATTGGTGCTGTATTAAAATCCTAACGCCTCTGGTTTATGGAAGCTATAGCTTGAATATGGACCCCCACAGGCTCAGGTGTTTGACCACTTGGTTCCAGGCTGGGGATGCTGTTATCGTAGTTGGATAAACTTCAGGAGGTGGGGCCATAGCTGGAGGAAGTGGATCCCTAGGAGGAGTGGCCTATTTCCTGTCCTATCTCTGCTTCCAGATCCTCCCAGATACAAGCAAGCACGGTCATCAGCCAACCACTAAATATTTCCAGAAGTATAACGTAAACCTTTCCAATTATATCTCCTAAGAAATGTACTTTTTTTTTTACCCCTCCTTTGTCTTGGCTATTTTTAAAATACTTATTTATATGTTTTAATATAATGTGAAAGTTTAAAGAGCAAAAAGGAGAAATATTGCTATTTAGGAAAAGGGAGGGATAAAAGAGGAAATTCTCCACCAAACACAAAAATACACTGAAAACAAAAATTTCATAAGCAGTGATGTTAGCTTAAAACCAAATCACAGACCACTAAAACAAGAGAAGCTTCCTAGGTTAGGAATTAAAAAATAGTAGGGGTTAAATACTAATCCATGGTGTCTAGCCTTGGTTGTCATGGTGACAAGGTCCTGAGCCTCCTGGGAGACACACCTTTGGGTGTGTCTGTGAGGGACTTTTCTAGATTAGGTTAATGGAGGAGGGAAGATGCACCCTCAAGTGCTATAGACTGGGGTCCTAGACTGAATCAAAAGGAGAAAGCCAGCACCAGCATTTCTCTCTCTCTCTCTCTCTCTCTCTCTCTCTCTCTCTCTCTCTCTCTCTCTCTCTCTCTCTCTCTCCTTCCTGACTGTGAGTGCCACGTGAGCAACTGCAGCACACTACTGCCACCACACCTTGGCCACCATGATGGTGGCCACGATAGACACTTCCTCTCTTAAGTTGCATCTTGTGAGGCTTTTGGTGACAGCAACGAGAAAGTAATGAATACAGTACCAATTCTACCACAGTATAATAAAATACAGCTTCATACATTTACATCTAAAATGAAAGAATAAAATGAAGAAACATTAGCTTAAATCCAGATTCAGTCTAAGTTCATCAACAAAGCGTTGCTAAGTACAACAGGTCGAATAGGAAGAAATAGACTGAAGCAAAATTACATTCTTTTCTTAACTCCAAGTTTTTAAAATTATAATAACAGAAGCTTCAGAGGAAAAACAAACATTCATTCAATAAATATGTGTGTTCCCATTCTGCGGCAAGCATTATTACATGTAATTTTAGAGAAATTAGCAATCTTAAGAATGCATAAAAATACACAGAAAGAATGACAATATCAACGTTAGAAAAATCTGTGTACATATTACAAATGCACTCGGGCACAGAGAACACATAAATAGCTCATGCAGAAGAAAACCTTCTACCAGCTTCTAGAACATATGAGAACACATGAATGCAAAGTCTCTTTGTTGCTTTGAGCTTGTTTTTGTTTGTCTGTTTTTGCTTTTGTTTGAGACAAGATTTCACTGTCCAACATTCACCTCAAAATCACGATGTAGACCAGGGTCACCTGGCACTCAGTGTCCTACTACTTTAGCCTCCCATGTGCTGGGTATGCAGATGGGAACCACTATGCTTGATTTGTAAGCCAAGCTTCTTTATTATGACAGTAACTGGACATGGGTTTAACGGACGTATGAATTAAATGCCAGTCCAAACGGTATGCATCCTATTTAAAATGTATTAAATTAGTGTTGGGCATGTAGGTCAGTGGGCAGAGTGTTCACCTATCCTAGGTTTCATCTCAGCATAACAGAGAATGAAAATTTAACAGTAATAAAAATAAACTACCAGATTAGAAACCACAAAGAAAAAAAAATCAGGCCAATTTTGGCAGAGAGATCCTCAGACTGGCTTGATTCTTTGAGAAGAGAATATACCTGGTTATGAGGAATAATTAAAACTAACAGTAATAACAATAAACACAGCATTCTGCACACGTGAGTGATTCAGAAGAAGAAAACTCAGTCCTTTCCATGTCTGTGTTACAGATGTTACGTAGGGGAGCACTCAGTATTTTAAAAGACAGAAATGACCTACTATCCATGGGTAGACAATGGGACAGTAATAATGATATATCAAACAGTGAGCAATTGTGTCATCACAGCCAGGCAAGAATGAGAAAGGACATTTACCACATGATGCTAAGGAAGAATGCAGAAATAATCTGAATAGCCATAGTGATGACAACCACGCACATAGCTTCATGCATTCACGGAAAGATGGAAGGAGGGGAAGAAAAGAGGGAAACGTGGTGTTTTTAACCCAAACTCATAGCTCCAACTTGGTAAACACTTTTGCAGGGTGACGAGCCATATACCACGATTACAATCAGCTTCTAGTGTCTAGAAGACCATCCACACAAGCACAAGGTCTGAACGGGTCAACAGAACCTATGTGAAAACAGTCAGGAGGGGTCGCTCAGGAGCCTGATCCCCATCACTGTGAGGACAGAGTCAGGAGAATCCCTAGGGCTTGCTAGCCTCCAGGAGAGCTCCAGGCTCAATGACATACCTTGTCTCCGAGGAATATGGCAGAGAAGGATAGACCAGGATGCCCTATGTCCTCTCTGGCATCCCCAGGCACGCACATACACCATACTCACACACATCCACATACAATACAAAAGCAATTTTTAAAAACGCCAGGCTTGGTGGCACATGCTTGTGATCCAAGTTCTAGGGTGGTTGAGACAGGAGGACCCAGTCGACACAAATTAATCAGTGAACCCAGAGTTCCAGCGAGAGACCCTGTCTCAAGTAACAAAATGGTTAGTGCCTGAAGAATGACACACAAAGTTGACCTCTGGCCTCCACAAGTACATACATGCACATGTATGTGTACATACACATATGTATGCACTCAAGGGAACACACACACACACACGCAGTCTCTAGGAATCATTAGAAAAGTTCCTATCAGCAGACACGTAGTCACCCAAATTATAGTCTTAAATAGCAAGAAATACCACCAAGCAGCTGGTCCATGAATCCCAGATTATTTCTAGAATGATCTGTAGGGATGTACACGAATGTGGGTGCACAGTAAAGACAAATGCGGATAGAGAATCCATCACTGTAGACACACCATCCCAACATATCATGCCCGAACCACAAGGCAGACTTACAGAAACAGACGCTGCTCTTTTAAGACAGCCTGATACAATGACAGAGCTTGCTTCAGCCGCAGGCTTGCTCGGAGAAAAGCTTCCTGCCATCAGCACCATGAGGCTCTGAAAAGCTTCTCCGGGAGGAATCGATTTCAACAAAAGAGATCAGGTTGGAGACATTTGTGCCTTTACTTCGAGAAGTCAGCACATTTCCCAAAACATTTTCTGAAGAGATGTGTGTACAGGAAGGGTCAATATTAATCTAATGGATTAAACTATTAGTTCGGCTCACTAGAACTAATGTGTGAGAGTGCATGTTTCGTTTCCAGAAAGAGACGGAACAGGAGCTTTATTACAGCCCAATAATCCTCCGACTAGAGGAACATGGTCTGCGTTTTCTTTATGTCCTTTCAGTCTAACCACATTTAATGTTGGGTGAATGGACGGGTAAATGGGTGAGTGAGTGGGTAGGTGGATGGATGGAGGAAGTGGATGAAGAGATGAAAGAGTGGGTGGGTGGGTAGATGATGAATGGGTAAACAGATAAAAACAGTATGTATTGTTACATACAAGGAAGGATGGATGGTTTTGGATGGATGGATGGATGGATGGATGGATGGATGGATGGATGGATGGATGGATGGATGGAGTGAGTAAATAAATGAAAGTAGGTAGATGAGAGAGATGATGAATAAATGATAGATAAGTCAATATAGATGATAGATAGGTAGGTAGATAGATAGATAGATAGATAGATAGATAGATAGATAGATAGATAGATAGATGATACATGCATACACATATACACACATACATAGATATATATAAGCATACATAGACACATACATACATACATAGAGGATAGATACATTGTTAGATACACAGATACATAGGTTATGAACCCTAATCTGCAAAGACTTCCTCAAATAACTTATATGGACCAGTGGGCTTTAAAAGTGAAAATAGTAAGACCTATGGTGCTCCTAACATGAGCCAAACAAGGGAACCATGCAAAGGCTTAAACGTCATCCCACGGGAAATGAATGATCTTTTGTGAAATTTTCAAGGAAACACTGAGAGCTTCCAGCCTTGTCCATTAGGCTCAGTCCCCTTGGCCGCTTCATCAGAGTTCAAGTAGCATCCTGAAGTGCTTAAATGAGTCTCTCTCGACAGAGAAGAGACGTGGATCTCAGCCAGAAACAGTTACGCTGGTACGAGGCTGCTGACCAGTGCAGGAATTCTCCCAGTATAATCTGAGAGCAGCAGTAACTGGAAACAATTTAGAAAGGTGAATTCGGTGTTAGGGGTATAACTCAGTTGGTAGAGCACTTGCCTGGCCGTGCCCAAAGTCCCAAGCTCTTCACCCAACACCATGTAAATCACATTCAGTGGTTCACAGTAGTAGGAGGTAGAGGAGGGAGGGTCAGGAGTTTGAGATCATCCTTGGCCACACAGTGAGTGTGAAGCAAGTCTGGGCTACATGAGACTCTGTCTCAGGAGAGAAAAGAAAGAGAGGGGAGAGGAAAGGAAAGGGAGGGGAGGGGAATGAAGAAAGGAAGGAGGGAGAGAGGGAAAGGGAAAGAGAGGGAGGGAGAGGGAGGGAGGGCCGGGCCATACTTAGACTCCAGATCAACAGAGAGTGTGTCTATAACCCAATGGCTAAAGGAGCAGATACTAGAAATCTAAAGGTTTTATGTTCTTAAAGTGGCAGCCATGGAACCACCAGACCTTTATTGATCAGCCATCGCCTCTTGATGAGACAGCAGAAAAGAAGTGTACAGCCCTTACAGAGGGCTACCATGGAATTGTTCTCAATTAGCACAAGTTACATCCCAGAGAAGCCAGTATTTTCATTCTCCTTTTGTCGAGATGAGGAGCTAGCATATACGACTAAAGGGACTGGGGAGACAGCTCATTGATGTGCTTGTCCCATAACCACGAGAACCTGAGTTTGGTTCCCCCGGCAGCCACGGGAAAAGGTGGGCAGGGTGATGCATGACTATAACTACAAGGCTGGGATGACAGAGACAGGAGGCTCTCTGAGGCTCTCTGGCCAGGATGTCCTAGTCTATTTGGTGAGAGCCCTGCTAGTGAGATACCCAGTCTCAACAAATGCATACATACATACATACATACATACATACATACATACATACATACATCATACATACATACATACATACATACATACAACCAAAAGATAGATGGATGGATTCCAAGGAAAAACACCTGCCCTGTCCCATGGCCTCCACACACACATGTTCCATGCACACATACCTGCATCTGCACACACATGAGCACACAAAGATATAAGCTGATCCATATATTCGCACACCGTATTAAGTAGCTTAACCAGCTTCAAACATAGGTGTGGGGGCTAGAGAGACGACTCAGCAGTTAACAGTGTGCCTGTCCTGATCTTGCAGAGGACCTGAGTTCCATTTAAACTGGGAAGGGGAGAGAAGTTCACGCCTAAGAACCTAGTTTCACAGGTGAGAAATGAAGGTACAGTGAGACACAGGACTGCCCAGGGTCACACCACATCCTTACTAGTAAGCAAATGTAAGTGTTGGGTTCTTCTTCCTCCTCCTCCTCTTCTTTCTCCTTCTCCTCCTCCTCCTTCTGATTTTTTGAGACAAGATTTTTCTGTGTAGTCTTGACTATCCTGGATATCTCTCTCTCTCTCTCTCTCTCTCTCTCTCTCTCTCTCTCTCTCTGCATGAGTGTGTGCATGCATGTGTGTGTGAGAGAGAGTCTGTCTCTGTGTGTGTGTGAGAGAAAGGGAGAGAGAGAGGGAAAGAGAGAAAGAGAGAGAGAGAGAGAGAACAATTTCCAGGAGTCTGTTCTCTTTTTTTACTATTATGGGTCTTAGGAATTTGAACTTGGGTCATCAGACTCAGTAGCAAGCACTTTTACCCACTGGCCCCAGCATTAGGTTCTGTCTTACTTAAGGATGAGTCACTAAGGAAGCTCTCTTCCTTACCTACTCCTTCCTTCTCCATCTTCCAGTTGCTATAAGGAACTTTAGTTGATCTTGACAATCCAACCCCGTGTTCCCTCTTCCCAGGTGGATGGGGACATAATAGCTAAAAAGAAGCATGTGACAAACCCAGGAATTTTTGCAAAACCTATTTCCCTAGGCACAGTGCCCTATTGCAGCAGCTAGGGGCTCCTCGGGAAACCTCCATGACCTTCAGACTCCTCAGTCGTAAAATAGACAGCCTAGTCACTCGAAACTGCTCTGAGGGGTTCCTTTTATTACTGAGAGCACATGTACAAGAAACGCTCCGTATCTCTAAGATACCACACTGATACCAGGATCCAGTCTGCTTTGTGCCAGCACAGATGGAAGGACAGCAAAACACGCATCCTTCTGTAACAGCACACGGACCAAAACACATTATCTTATTATTCGCTTGCTATTCCTGTAACTCATTTCCCAGCTTTCATTCTTCCCTCTGACAAAAAGAGGCAAAAAAAAAAAAAATCAATGGAATAAGAACGCTGCTATTTTCTGATACAAATTAAACTCCACATCCAAACACAAACAGAATAGCCCAACAGCATATGGGTGTGCTTTCTCGATCTTACCTCCTGAGGGAGAAATCAGCCAGATGGCAGGGGGTGTTTCAAAAAATAGGGGTGAAGATGGGGGTGGGTAGGCCTGATCCCCAGGCTCTCGAGGGAGAAAGGAAGGCCTCAGAATCTGCAGTGACTGTTTCCGTAAATGAGGACTGGCCTGATTTCCAGGCTCTGGAGGGAGAAGGATCCTGGCATTTATGAAAAACCATTAGTGAGGTCAGATCTGTGGCATCAACTGAGCCAAATCCCATAAGTTCCGCATTCACATCCAAAAAGGTACCTGGGCATCGGTTCACATCGTTCACGTCAACAAAGCGGAGGATTAATGAGCAAGATACAATCTGCCAACAGCTCTGAGTACACACACACTGGTAAAGTGGGGGCTATTAACATCTTACAGGTCAACAGCTGCACACTACCTCAGAAATAAAATACTGGGTTATGTCAATCAAGAAGACTTCAAAGCCCAGGGAGAGAGATACCTTCCCTGCCCACCACAACAGCTAAAATGGAAAAACTAATACCACCAAATGCTGGCAAAAAACAAGGAGCAACTAGAATGCTCACATTGGACTTTGTTAAACTGTAAAGCAGTTTAAGAGTTAAACAGCCAACCTACCTATGGCTCAAGGATCCCACACCCACCTTAATATTTATATAAGAGAAATCAAAACTCAAATGTTGTGGAACATTATTTTAGGAAGTGTTACATTTGTTTATGCTATGGACTGTTTAATGATGCAAAGATATATCACATTCTTTTATGCTGCATTTGTTTAACTCTGTGAAGCTGTGATATTTTGCCTGTCTAACACACCTGATTGGTCTAATAAAGAGCTGAATGGCCAATAGCAAGGCAGGAGAAAGGATAGATGGGGCTGGCAGGCAGAAAGAATAAATAAAAGGAGAAACTTGGGAAGAGAAGACCGAGCAACAAGAAAAAAGGAGGAGAGGAGGACATCAGGGACCAGCCACCCAGCTACAAGCAAGCCACGGAGAAAGACGCAGAGAAAGATAAAAGCCCAGAGACAAAAGATAGACAGGGCAATTTGAATTAAGAAAGGCTGGCTAGAAAAAGCCAAGCTAAGGCTGGACACTTATAAGGAAGAATAAATCCCCTCCCGCCATGTGATTTATTCGGGAGCTGGGTGGTGACCCCCAAAGAGCGAAAGAGTAAAAAACAACCAGCTACACTCAAATATGCAAGTCATGTACAAAATGTCCACGGTAGAGGCCAGAGGGGTGGCTGGGCAGTTAAAAGCATTCATTGCTCACCCAGAGGATCCAGGTTTGCTTCTCAGCACCCACATTTGGGTGGTCCACAAGTGCTTGCAACTCTAGTTCCAAGGAATCTAACACCCTTTTCTGGTCTCTGACAGTGCCTGTACACACACACACACACACACACACACACACACACACACGCACGCACACGCACAGGCATACACATAAAACACGATCTGGCCCATCAGGTGAGCAATGGCTGGAGTTATCCGATAAATACACTGTGATCCACCCATACAGGGAATGCTAGTCAGCAATAAAAAGAAATGAGAGTGGGGCCGGAGAGACGGCTCAGAGGTTAAGAGTGCATACTGCTCTTGCAGAGAGCCTGGGGTCAGTTCCCAGTACCTATAATGGCAGTTATATAACTATAACTCCAGCTCCAGGAGCTCTGAGTTCTGATGCAGTCATTATTCTCTCTCTCTCTCTCTCTCTCTCTCTCTCTCTCTCTCTCTCTCTCTCTCTCTCTCTCTCTCTCTCTCTCTCTGCCTCTGCACTCATCATACTCTCTCTCTCTCTCTCTCTCTCTCTCTCTCTCTCTCTCTCTCTACACACACACACACACACACACACACACACACACACAAACACAATTAAGATTAAAAATAAAATTGAGAAACAAGATAATAGTCATCAGAGGAGCACTCACTTATCCTGGCAGACTAGCCACCTGTTGTTTTCTAAATAAAGGTTTATTGAAACATAGTCACGCTCAGTCAATTACATATTCCTACAGCTACTTTCTTCCCATGACAGCACATTTAAGTAATTAGTACAGAACCTCGGTGGCTGCCAAATCTAACATACTTACTATCTGCTATGCTATAAAAACTGCAGAACTCTGACAAAAATAAAAGGGGAAAACACGCTCAATGGGAGGGGGAGAAAAATAGAGAAACAAGAAACTACGTATCCCAGGACTCATTCTCGTGAAGTTCTTGACAAAACTAATTAACAGGTTAAAAATACCAGAATGGGGTTGGGGAAACAGCTCAGTTGTCTGCCTTGCAAGGAAGAGGATCTGAAATCTAACCCCAGAACCCACAAAAGAAATTCAGGAGTGGCAACGCAGGCCTATAATCCCAGCAAGGATAGGGGGCAAGGACATGAGGATTGCTTTGGATCCCTAGCCCTCCAGTCTATCTGTCAAAAACATAAGATGAGGAAGACATCTGAAGTCAGTCTCTGGACCATGTGCATGCACGGAGAGAGAGAGAAAGAGAGAGAGAGAGAGAGAGAGAGAGAGAGAGAAAGAGAGAGAGAGAGAGAGAGAGAAAGAAGAGGAAGAGGAGGAGGAAGAGGAGAAGAAGAAGAGGAGGAGGAAGAGGAGGAGGAGGAGAAGAAGAAGAAGGAGAAGAAGAAGAAGAAGAAGAAGAAGAAGAAGAAGAAGAAGAAGAAGAAGAAGAAGAAGAAGAAGAAGAAGAAGAAGAAGAAGAAGAAGAAAAGAGAATTAGAGAATTTCTAGGGAATTCACTTGTTCTCTACATGGCTAGAGTACGGGCTACATAATATGCACTTATCAACACAGATCAAATTACACACACACACAAGATCTATGGATTTTTAGGCCTCACAGTGACAAGAATTTGTAACCACAGCACCGGGGAGCAGGAGGATGTGTCCCAGGTCATTTTCAGCTTCTTAGTGAGTCTGAGGTTAGGCTGGCCTACATGAGATCTTGCAGGAGGCAAGTATGGGGGGCCTGTGAGATGATTCAGAACCTGAAGACATTTGCTGATAAGTCTGAAATGGGAAAATGGGTGGGGAGCTTTAACTGGGGACAGGGAGGAGGAGGACAAGGCAGAAGATGGTGGGAGGAGGGAGGAATAAATAAAATTAAGAATGTTTAGAAAAGGCATAGGAATCATGTTTTATATTTATCTAAGATTATATATAGTACACATAAAGGCACTTGTTCACACACATACACACACAGAGAGAGTTTAAATGAAGTTATGCTACTTGGGGTGGTAATGTTATCCCCAAGAGCCATAGATTAACAAAAACACCACTATCAAGATTGAGAAATCTCTTTTGGAACTGTTTATCTAGATAATTCAAGTGACTCCTGAAGCAATGCAGGCCCTTGGCTGCCTTCCAGTATTTGAAAGGAAGTCCCTGTTTCTGAAGCCAGCACACACTATAGACACAGGACTTGAGGGAACTGAGGTAGATAAGACTTGAAAGCCTCCTCTCTGAGGACTAGCTTTCACGGTATCAGAAGATGCTACACAAACTGCTGAGAGAGAAAAGCAATCCCAAGTTCTCTACCCAGCTGTGGCACCTATGAAGCACGACACTGACCAGCATGATGAGATACCCTTAGAAGTGCAATAGTGGCCCTCGCACCTCTGCAGTCACCAATGACTCTCTATATGGACTTAAGATGCGCTCAACAGTAGGGAAGTTGTACCCTAGTTCTGGAAACCTAGCCAACTACTCATGGCTAGTGAGGTCATGGGTCTTAGGAAAGAACTTAACACGGCCACGTTTGATAAACCATTATAATTTATTACTGCATTCTAAATAATTATACCCACAGGTAAGTGTGGCTCTCACCTCTGATCAAAGGAGCCTCTTTTTCCCACAGATAGAGGCCACTACAACAAGCTACAACTGGTTAAAATGCAGAAAACCACAAATCGTGGGGAGCCTAGCCCCAACTGGGAACATTGAAGAAGAGAGAGTGGAAAGATTGGAAGAGTCAGAGACTGTGTCTTCTAGATATTACAGGAAAGCTACACCCATGAAATCTTAACTATATGACTTCCAAATCAGGACCTGGACAATGACAACACCAGTTAACATGCTAATATGGATGGGGAAATTAGAAGAGGTCCTACCCCTTAGGTGACAGAAGGAGAATTAATCTTCCCCTAATTGGTTATTCAATACTAAACAGTCATCCGTAAAATATATATACACACAAGCAGCACTAAGCAGACTTAACAGGTCATATTTATATATTTATTTGTGCATATGTGTAACAATGGTAATTAAAGAAATTGAAGTCACAAATTTGAAAGGGAGGCAGGGGAACATGGAAGGGCTTGGAGAGAGAAGAGGGAAGAGGAAATGATGTGATTATATTTTAATTAAAAATAAATTAAATTTAAAAAGGAACATCAGAGTTTCAACCTTATAAATTGCCCTTTATTACTCTCAAGCCAAACTATTAAAGAACATTGTAAAAACCATTTAAAAAACACAGGGACCTGTAAAATGACTCGGAACATAAAGGCACTTGCTGTCAAGCCTGGGGACCAGAGTTCAACCCCCAGGACCTGCATGGTAAAATGGGAGAAGTGGCCCCAGCAAGCTGTCCTCTGACTTCCACACACAACTATGGATTTCATTATTTAAGAAAATTACATGTTAAGCTAAAAAGTCAAAACAGTTTATCGCAGGAAAGCCAGGGTAGGTTCTTTCTCTGCCCTTTGAACTCTAAGTAGCCCCAGCTTCACATTAATATTTAATATTATCTTGTGCAGATGTTTTTCAATAACCAGTTGTTCCTCAAAAAAAAAAAACAATCATGTTCATATTTATTTCACATCCAGTCTTTGCTCAAACATTCCTGAAAGACACGCCCAATGTAGTTTAAAAGTTCAAGTCCAAGAGGTTCAGGGGAAGCAGTGTAGAAGCTAAGTCAACCCTTCTCCTGGTGTCCTAACTGAGACAGACCTTAATGGAGCCCCTGGGAGAATGCCCAGAAAATCAACGCTAATGAGGTGTCTCTTTCTTCCTGCACACCACTTTGATGACCAAAGGCCCTCTGGCCTCCCTTTCTCTGAGTGTGTCTTCTCTCTAGGGAGTGACATCTATATCTTAGTTACTTTCCTAATGGCAGGGACAAATGGCTGAAAGAAGTAACTTTTGAAACAAGGTGGAGCCACCAAGATGGTTCAGTAGGCAAAGAAGGCTGCCACCAAGCCTGGTGAACTGAGTTCAACCCCCATGATCCATATGGAGAAAGGAGAGAACCGACTGCTCCAAGGTCTCCTCTGACCTACACACACACACACACACACACACACACACACACACACACACACACACACACACACACTTCCCAGACCATTAAGTGTATTTTCCATTTAAACTAGGCTACCTCTCCATTAAAGCCCTTCCCTATCCTCACAGGCCCCGTTTCTTATGAGATACGCTTTTGGCTAGGGACCTTGTGATGTGTCCAAAGCAATGGCTATTTCAATGTGTAAAGTGACCTGACCCTCCACGGGAAGCACGGTCATCCATCATTTTCTGACATCACCCAGGACAAGTACAGCCTGTATTCCGGCCAGCAGGGGTTGATGGAAGCACACCCTGTACTCCCCAAAGAATCCCACAGTGGAAGATGGATGAAGGGTGGAGGGGATAATATTAGAAAGCTATTTCAGAGGCTACTTTGAAAACGAACCACTGAAGCCAAATTCCCAACAACGATATAAATAAGCAAAGGAGAGACAGACTGCAGAAGAACTCGAGGTGGGGGAGGAATCTCTACTTAGTTTCTCTCAAGGTTCTCTGAGGGGAGGTGTATGTAGGTCTGTGCCTCTGTGTGTGCATGCATCCATAACGTGCACGAATGTGTGTGTGCATGCATGTGTGTACAAGTGTGTGTGTATACATGTAGAAGCCAGAAGACAAAATCAACTAATACTTCTCAGGTGCCTCTACCTTGTGATTAAGATATCGCTGACCTCGAACTCAGAGTAGGTCAGCTGGTGGCCAGTGTTCATCCTGGGGAGCAAATCAGTTTATTGAGCTTGCTTGCAGAGCATGGGTGAAGGGTTTCCTAAAGGAGCGTAGGGGACCCCCAACAGTAGCCCTGGGAAATCTTCACCCAGAATAGATGATGTCTTCCTGTTCTAGCTTGCTCCCTGTTGCTGTGATAAAACACCATGACCAAAAGCAACGTGGAGAGGACTAGATTTATTTCGTTCTATTTCCAGACCACAGTCCATCACTGAGGAAAGTCAGACAGGAACCTGGAGGCAGGAACTGGATGAAGTAGAGGCCATGGAGGAATGCTACTTACTAGCTCGGTTCCATGTCTTGCTCATTCTATTTTTTTTTTAACAAGCCAGGACACATGACCAGGCACTGCCATGGTGTGTGGGGTCCTCCCACATCGATCATTAATCAAGAAAATGCCCTCCATACTTTCCCACGGGCCAATCTGATGGAGGCAATTCCTCAATCTGAGGCTCCCTCTTCCTAGGCAACTCTAGCTATGCCGTGTTTACAAACACTAACCAACAGAGCGCACCTTCAATTAACCTTCCCCAGGGTATATTTTCCAGGACCTGCAAGATCCAGAGCTTCTAAGCACACATGTAATTAGGGAAGAACTGTATTCAAGTGGCTTGGAAGAGTGGCAAGGATCTCAGATGAGTGTTCAATGACCCTCCCTAACCCCTCTGTGAGAGAATGCTAACAGTCAACAAGCCCAACCATGATGGACTTTTACAAGGAGATACAGTTGGTTCGAATCCACCTGTGTACATCAGGAATCCACCTGTGTACACTTCTCTACCATAGCTGCCTTTTTTTCCCCAGGAATCAAACTTGGGTCCCATTGCTTGTAAGGCGAGAACTTTACTGACTGAGCCACCTCACGGGCCCCGATATTCTCATACCCTTTCTCCCAGATCTTCTTACTCAATTGCCAGTTTTAAGTAATCTCTCATGATTCGGGGATGGCTTCTCTTTGTATATCCAGTACCTTTCTACACTGCAGCTGGGATCATTTGTTGCAGAATCAAGTTTTGTTTTAAAATGGTAAAGGTAGAGGCTGGGGGAAGTGGTCCAAGTGCTCAGATCACTTGCTGCATACGTGTAAGGACTGGAGTAGTTCAGATGCCCAGAAACTACAAAAATGCCAGGTAGGCATGGCAGCTGCCTCTAATTCCAGCTTTGGAAGGCAGTGACAGGGGATCCCAGAGCAAGCTGTCTAGAGAGACATTATCCAAATGGGCAACTGCTGGCTTTGAGAGACTCCTCAATGAGTAAGATGGCAAGAAACATTGAGGATGACCCCCAACATCCACCTTGGTCCTCCACATGTATAGTCATATAGATACACACACGGAAGTGGGGAAAAGCATGCATATACACACATGCACATAACACACACATTAAAATAGTAAAGAGTGAAATAATATATTAAATCCAGAAAGAAACAGAAGAGGATAACTGGAAGGGGGAGAACGAAAGACTAAAAAGATGGCTTACTGTATGTATGTCCACAGAGACAGAGTTGCCAGGTTACAGCATGCTTGGTCTTTCTTGCCTTAGGGAAAATAAATGTTTTCCCAAGACATCACCAGTCTTGATATAGAAGACCAGGTTGGTACATTTGTTTGTACAGGTCCAAACCCTTCTTTCATTCAGTACTAACTAGAAAAGTAATTCCTACCAACTTCCACATTAGGAGATTGAGTCTGGAGTTCCCATAAACTACAACCATCTTCCCTTTCCACTGTCTCCAGCGCTGAACAGCCCAGTAAAGGCCAATGGAAGATGAACAGCAAAACTGGTTGGCACTTAGGATCAAGTTCAAGGTCCCATTCGCTAACCACAAATCTAAAATACCCCAGTTTGTAGTCACAGAGCTCACATAAGATAAAGCAGAAACAGCAAGAGACTTGGCCTGGTCCAGGAGGAAGACTCGATCCTTTTAAGGCTGCAGCAGAGGTGAGAGAAAGCAGAGACCATGCTTTTATGAAGAATCTGGAACCTCAGGCCCTCTCCATCCTAGACTCTGGCCCAAGTGTCCCATTCTCTAGAAGAAAAGCAGGTAGTGGAGATAAAGAATAGAGAATATGTCACTCAGTCTCTGTTACTGCAACAAATACCCAGGGCTTATCAATGGAAAAGATGCCTCAATGAGTAGAGGCTCTTGTTGCAGAGGCTGATGACCTCTGAGTTCTATCCCTGATGGAAGGAGAAAACCACCCCTACAAGCTGTTCTCTGATCTCCATGTGTACCTTGGTACTGTACACCCCCACACATTCACACTCCTCTATATACACACATACAATTAATAAAATATTTAAAGTAAATAAATAAGGAAGGAAGAGGGAGGAAGAAGAAGAAGAAGAAGAAGAAGAAGAAGAAGAAGAAGAAGAAGAAGAAGAAGAAGAAGAAGAAGAAGAAGAAGAAGAGGAGGAGGAGGAGGAGGAAGAGGAGGAGGAGGAGGAGGAGGAAGAGGAGGAGGAGGAGGAGGAGGGCTGGAGAAATGGCTCAGTTGTTAAGAGTGTATACTGCTCTTGCAAGGATTCAAGCTCAGTTCCTAGCACACACACCAGGCAGTCATAAACACTCAACTACACATAATTAAAAACAAAGTAAATCTTGAAAAACAAAGGAGGAAGGTTTGTGCTGGCTCACAGCTTTAGAGACGGCAGTCCCATGCTTTGTGGCCTGCGGTGAGGCAGCATACCATAGTGGCAGTTCCCAGCATGAGAAAGAGAGAGCATGAGCTATAACCTCCCACTAAGTCTCCTCTTCAGGGGTCCACCATCTCCCAACAGCACCAAACTAGGACTGAATCTTTAACACACAGGGGCTTGGGGAAGGGTAGTGATAGCATTCCAAACTGAAACTCTAACAAAAGGGATGCAGTTGTACCTTGTAGTTTGAAATAACAAAGTAAAATTATCGCATATATATACATAGATGAGCTGGCAATTAAAAAGTGAATTTTAGTTTTTATGACCAAATATTTCACCACACACACACAGGCATGCATGCGCATGCACACACACACACACACACACACACACACACACACACACATTTTATCCAACCACCTTTTGATGAACATTCTCTTGATCACTATTCTATCGATACAAAGAGACATCATGACCATGGTGACTTTTTTAAAGGAAAGCATTTAATGGGGCTGGCATACAGTTTCAGAGGTTTAGTTCATTATCAGCATGGCAGGAAGCATGGTAGCATGCAGGAAGACATGGTGTTGCAGTAGTAGGCTGAGAGTTCTACATCCAGATCCACTGACAGTGAGAAGAGAATGACACTGGACCTTAAAGCATTCAAATATATGAGCCTACGGGGGGCGGGGGGAACAATTCTCATTCAAACTACCACAGACCTAGGCTGCTTCCACACATTGAATATGCAGACATTTCTAGACTGAGATTCCTATACACATATACCCAGAAGTGGCACAGCTGCTTTGTTAGTTCTTACAGAGGAACATTTGACTCTAGCCTAGGGGAGATCTCTGAGTCGGGTCTCAGAGTCTTCATGAACAATGCTTGGAATTCATTCTCTCCCATGAGAACCACAGCGGATGGGGAAGTCATCTGAAGAATGGATTGGAAGCCCTTCAACTTCAAGCACAAGCATATGGGAGAATATATTACCTAGGCTGGGTAGATCAAGGAATCAAGGGACAACAGCAAAGTCTAGGTCCAGGCCAATGAGTCTGCTTGGTGTTCTCAAGAGCTCCTTGGGACAAGACTACTTGAAGTGAAATACATGCAGTATTCAAAGGAGCTGTTACTACTCCCTGTTCCCACCCCACACCTCAGCTTGCCAGCCCTGAACATGCTGAGCTGTTCCTTCACGTAGAAGCATTCTTTTCTAAATAACTCAATAAAACTCTCTAATAAATTGGCATGGTGGCCAGAATATGCTTCCAGATGACACATAAGATCATGATTCTGCAGTTAGCTAGAGAGCATATGGAATCTCAAGAGGACCCCACCCCTCACCCTGACAGCTGCTGAAGCCTCCCAGCTCTGCCTTCACCATGACCCAGAATCTGGTCTAACAGTTGAACACAGAAAATATATGACAGGGGACATGGCTTTCTCAAAATGTTACCTATGGGGCTCTTGAAACATGGTTCTTGGTTGTGGTGCTTAAGTGAGCCATAAAGTAGATTTCAGATAGATAGATAGATAGATAGATAGATAGATAGATAGATAGATAGATAGATAAAATTTTAATTAATGATCCCAAAGATACCCCTGACAATACTAGGTGAAAAGTCTCTGTGCAAAATCCTTCACTACTACCAGCTCCAAGCAAAGAGCAGGTAGGAGAGTTTATTAAATGGGTCCTTGGCTTTGCACAGCTGATTCTCTAGGTGCAGCCCAGGGCCAGTGGCCTCACCCTGGTATTTGCTGTTAGTCAAAAGTATAAATTCAGGCCAACGAGATGGCTCAGTAGGTAAAGACACTTGCCGCCAGGTCTGATGACCTGAGCTTCATCTCCTGAGCCCAAGAAATGATGAAAAAAGAACGGACTCCACAAAGTTGTCCTATAACTTTCACATGTGTGCCATGACATGCTTACCCACACCCACTTCATACATGCACTAGATCAATTTTTAAGTTTTTTTTTTATAATGCAGATTTGGGAGCCGCCCATGACCTGTTGAATCAGAAACTCCACCAAGACACAGGCAAATAAATTATGCATTAAATGTAAATTATTACAGAGCATAGGGAAGATGATCAAAACCCAGTTACTAGAAGACAGAAGGAAATAGGGATTGCATTACTCAGGGAAAGGGGTTCAGTTTGTGGTTTAAGCCAGGAAACACACTGTCCTCCTTATCACCAGTGGATGGATCTATTTTAACGTTATTTAGGGAGCACTGTCTCTGTATATGTTGTGCTGCTGTGACAAAATACCCAAGGCTGGAAACTGAGGAGGTGAATCCATGGATGAAGTACTGGCCATGAAAGAATGGGGATCTGAATTTAGATCCTCTGTACTCATGTAAAAAAAATCAGGCATGACAGTATGTGGCTATAACCCTAGATATCACACATGCCCGCCCCTATACAATTAAAATAAATCAAGCTGTGCATAGTGATATACACATTAATCCCAGCACTCAGGAAGCAGAGGCAGAGGCAGAGCCAGGCAGATCTCTGTGAGTTCGAGGCCAGCCTGGTCTACAAAGCAAGTTCTAGGTCAGCTAGGGCTACACAGCAAAATACTTTACCAAAGGAAAAGATTTTTTTAATTGCTAAAAAGAGAGGATGGGAAAGGTTGGAGAGATGGCTTATCAGTTCAGAACACTTGCTGCTCTTGCAGAGGAACTGGGTTTGGTTCCCAACACCCACGTGCCAGCTCACAATCATCTGTAACTCCAGTCCCAGGAAATTCAATGCCCTCTTCTGAGCATACATACATGCAGGCAAAACACACATACATATAAAAAGCTAAATTAAGTTAAAAAGAGAGGAAGATAAGAGGGGTTTTTGAGCTCCCAGGCTCAGAAGCTGAAGTCTAAGTTTGGGTGGTTCCATATGTTTGGAGCCTGGTGAGTACTTGTGGCTGTGAAATGTGAGAAGAGACAAAGACAACGAGATAAAGGCAGAACAAGATCCAGAGCTACAGGGAAAGGCGGGCCGTATGGCAGGAGGGGAAAAGCAGAAGGCTGATTTGAAGAGGAGTCAAGATTGCTGTTTTCCAATGACTCCCTCTGTGGGGAATTAAATCACTCTTACCAGATCTAACAACCCCCAAACCAGATTTAATCCTTTCAGGTGGCCATGACTTAATCTCTGTCCATGAGGCCCCGCCCCTCAGATACTGCCACCTCCAAAGATTACTATATCTGCTTCCAGGGCAGGAGCCTTTGGGGGACAAGCCACACCCAAACCACAGCAAACATTATGTGTCAATCCTCCCCCCCCCCAAATCACAGGGTCTGTTCAGTGAAAGAATAGATAGAGAGGGTTTTCTGGGGACTGGGGAGATGGGTTAGTCATAAGGTGCTCATAAGGTGCTTATCACACAAATACACAGACCTGAGTTCCATCCCATAGAACCCACAAAAAAATGCCAAGCACGCAGCACACACTTGTAATTCCCATGCTGGGGAGGTGGAAACAGGCAAATCCCTGGGTGATAAGCAAGTCCGGCCAAATTGATGAGCTCCATGATCGGTGAAATACCCTATCCATAAATAAATAAATATGAGAACAATTGAAGGGACGCCTAATGTCAGTCTCCACCCTCCACATGCATGTGCACACACACATGCACCTACACACATATATATACACACACACCACAGAGGAAAGCATGCATACACGTCGTACATACATACACACACAAAGAAATCTCAGCGTCAAAGTTAGAAACCATGTAAAATAGCCAGATAAGAATTCTAGAAATGGAAAGAGCACTACATTAGTTGGACAAGATTACTAAATGATGGAAACCAGCAAAGTAGTCATCAAAAGTCAGGATAATCAGTAGAAATTGTCACTTTAAAGAAAGAAAAGCGGTGAGTGCCTTTAATACCAGCACTCAGGGAGGTGAGGCAAGTGATCGCTGTGAGTCTGAGGCCAACCTGGTCTACAGAGCAAATTCTAGGACAGCCTGAGTTGATACACAGAGAAACGCTATCTTTTAAAACAAAAGAAAGAAAAAAGAAAAGAGAAAATAGAAAGGAAGGAGGAAGGAAAAAGAAAGAAAGAAAGAAAGAAAGAAAGAAAGAAAGAAAGAAAGAAAGAGGAAGGAAGGAAGAAGAGAGAGAGGAAACATTAATATCAACAGAGCTTCACAGTTCTCTGCCTGTGTGATGATACCAATCAACTCATTATATATGTCATTGTGATTCCAGAGGAAAATGGGGAAAGAACTGAGCAAAAGAGATGAAGAAATATACCTACACCTTCAAGTTTGTTGAAAATCAAATTGATAGATACAATCTTAATAAACCCCAAGCAAGATAAATATTAAGATAAACACATTTTAACATCTTGAAAATAGAGAGGGAAGTGACACATTACATACAGGGGAACAATAACACAGGTAGTAGTGAATTTCTCATCCGAAGCTACGGAGGGCAGAAGACAGTATAATGATGGCTTTTAAAGTCCTAAATGACTCCTGTATACTGCAAAATAATCCATCAAATATGAAAATGAAATAAAGCTGTCACAAGGGAGCAAAATTAGAGAATTTGTCACAAGCTGAATTACACCATAAGACTTTCTAGGGGATGTGGAAATGGCTCGTTGCTTAAGAGCACATACTCCTCTTGCAGGGGACCCACGCTCATTTCCCAGCCAACAGTCAACACCAAGAAGCCCATGACTGCCTGTAACACGGGGTCCAGAGGGATCTGGCCTCTGTGGGAACTTCACTTACATGCATATACCCTACATCCACATAATTAAAAATAATAAAATAAATCTTGTTTAAAAAGTCTAAATGCTAAGGGAATCTCCTCTTTCTAAAGGACTGGTACCTCTAAATATTATCTCAAAGAAAAAGAAAGGAACACTGTGGATGGCATGTACCCAGAAGTCTCTGGATTAACAATAGGACTATATATTTCAAAAGGTCACTGAAGTCACCAAGCAAGCAAACACTGTATTTTTTAGTTAATATAATTTCTTTAATTTGAGTAGGACTAAGTACATATTTTATATCAATTTTAATGTATTTTATAGTTCTATAACTCTTTCCAAAACATTTCAAGAAACAAAACATACATTTTTTGAGTTTCCCGTGTGTACAGTCTGACCCTATATTCTACTCAGTGTTGCATATACAATCTGTCAGGCTAGATTCAATTGGATGCCCTTACTTCTCTTGGTAAAGGAAGGGCAGAAATTCTGTATGCTGTGATGCTGATAGGAAACCCAGAGGCAACAATAAAGTCCAGTAAACACATATTGCCCAGGCTCTGGCTCACAGACATGTGTCTTCAGTAACTGGAGTTTAGAAACGGTAGCCCAAACATCTTCCTTCCTGCAGACAAAACATTTTAGGGTGGCATATTGATTTTTGTTGTTGTTGTTGTCACTGTTTCTATTGCTAGGATAAGATATCCTGTCAAAAGTAACCTCAGGAACAAAGGGTTTTCTTTCAGGCTTGCAGTTCTCAGCAGAGGAAGGGCAGAGAAAGTCCATCATGGAGGGAAGGCATCTCTACAGAAGCATGAGTCTGGCTGGCCACAGCCTAGTCAGAGCCATTAGTAGGAAGTGGCTACGAAGCCTCAATCCCCACTCCCAGGGACCCATTCCATCTCCTGATGGCTGCACACAGCACCACCAGCCAGGGACCAAGTGTTTAATTAAACACATGAGCCTATGAGGGACATTCCTCATTCAGATCCCAAGAGGGAAAGCTGGTGACGTAACTGCTTTTCTCATCATTGTAGCCACAAACCTGACAAAAGCAACACAATGGAGGAAGGGCTTCCTTTGGCTCACAGCTTCAGAGGGCACAGCCTATCACCGTGGTAAAGATCTGGTGGATTTACCCAGGCTATGGTGATAGGGGAGTGTGTATGGCAGGAACCACCCACCTACGGCAGCCCAGGAAGCAGAGAGTACCTAGTTACGAATCTGCAAGGCTCGCCCCCAGTGATCCACTTCCTCCAGCCAGGTCTCCACTTCTAAAGGTTTCATAACTTCCTCCAACAATGCCAACATCTGGAGACCAAGCATTCAAACACGAGTTTGTACAAGGTGTTTCAGGGTCAAACCCTAACAGTCGGTCTACTCGCCATTTAAATTCTCTTAGATCTCATCATACCAACTCAACGCTGTGCTTCCGGATGAACTGAGTAACTCCAAGTCCTGACTGACTACCCTAACACCACACAGCCAAGCAAGTGCTGAGAGCCACTTCATTCCCAGCATGCTTCAGAACACATCTAAAGCTGGCTGCCTCGGCATGGGCTCAGAGTTCACAGCAGATTTCTGTGGAGAGCCAGTGAGACCAGAAAACCCTACTCAATCTGACATTATCCAAAAGCTTCTAGAAAATGCTTGTCCATTCTCATTGAAGCTACATCTGTGGGCCTATAACTCCCTAAGCTGTGTGCATGCAAGCATCCCCTAACGAATCAAAGAGACCCCAAACCAAACTCCTTTCTCAGTAGTTCCCTCTTTCTGGCAGACTTTGTCCTGTCAGTCACATTGGCTGCCCTCTCCTCTCTCAGATTCACAAAGCAGAAATCTAAGGGTTATCAGTCCTTGCTGTTCCTTGTCCCCCACATTCAACTTCCAAATCTAACTATATTTCCTTCTCTTCTCTTGTCATGAAATACCTGAAGCTCTATGTAAGTTGATCAAGAAAAAAATTAGCTAGCCCATATTTCTTGCATTCATTATTTTTCTTGCACTTCAACAAAATACTTGACAAGAACAACTTAAGGAAGAACGGGTTTCCTGTGGCTCACAGTTTGAAGGTGCACAGTCCATCATGGTGCGGAAAGCATGGCGGCAGGAATGTGGAGCAATGGGTCACATTGTATCCACAGTCGGCCCGGCCCGGTGCGCAGACGCGGCGGAACCTGGTGGTCCGGGAGTGCAGCAGACGCGGCGGAGACCTGCAGACACCAGCGAGCCGAGGAGGTCCACAGGGTGGCAAACGGTGAGCCTAGTCGTATCCCTGAAGACCCGCGGCTGGACACAGGAAACGGAGTGGGGGCACTCCCTGACCACCTTGATACCCCCCCCCCCCCGTTAGCCTGCGAGGGCTGCTACCCTCTGCTGGGGCTGCTCCTCCTCGCTGAGACCTCTCTCTCCCTGGCATATCCCAGATTGCGCCCAGGGTCCTCCTTCACTCCCCCCCCTTCCACTGGGCGGGGGACCACCAAATTTAACCTGTTTGGGCGCTGGATAGGGAGCTCAGAGCAGAGGGCACCGCGAGTTCCTCTGTTTTGGTGGCTGGCCTGCAGAGGGGTAGGCCTTTTCTTGGCGAGGTCCCTGGCAAACCAGGAGCCTGGTCCTGGTCCTGAAGACCCTTCTGAGTAGTGAAAGAGATCTTGGCCAGCGGCGGGACCCAAGAAACGGGGAGAAGGCATTTTGTAAGCAGGGCCCCTGGCCAGCAGGAAAACCCGTTCCTGCATTAAAAGACACATTAGACAATATCGATAGGACGAGATGGGCAGGCGCCAAGGCAAGAATTCACCCAACAATCTGAAAAGCAACATGAAAACACCAGAATCCAATGATCTCACAACAGAAGGACTTGAACACCCTAACACAGAAGAAGTGGGAAAAAATGACTTTATGAAAGCAATAGAGTCCCTTAAACAACATGTATCCACAGTCAGGAAACAGACCCAGATGAATGCTAGCATTCCCATTGCAACATGAATGCTAGCGCTCTACTTGCTTTCTCCTTTTTATTCATTTTGGAACAGCAATCCATGGACTGGTGCTGCCCACAATCAGGGTGGGTCTTCCCTCCTCAATGAGCTCAGAAGTTCTCTCACTGACATATGAACAGAGCTGTCTCCTGGGTGATTCTTGATCATGTTGGGTTGACAATAAGCATCAGCCATCGATGCTCGGGAGGCTTAAATCATCACACTGCCTTCTGATCACCTGCTGCATACCTCAAGGTCTATTCAAGAGCAAGAGACAACACAGCCAGACAGGAAGCTAGCATGAGGGGCAGAATCAGGGCATCCTTCCTAAAACAACATTCTCAGGGAACTGGGGAGACTGCTTTGTTAGTAAAGTATTTACTTTGCAAACATGAGGACCAGAGTTTGGTCCCTCAAAAAAAAAAAAAAAAACCCAAAGAAACAAACAAACAAACAAAAACAAAAATAAACCCCGGACGCCGGGTGGTGGTGGCGCATGCCTTTAATCCCAGCACTCGGGAGGCAGAGGCAGGCGGATCTCTGGGAGTTCGAGGCCAGCCTGGTCTAAAAGAGCTAGTTCCGGGACAGGTACCAAAGCTACAGAGAAACCCTGACTCGAAAAACCATAAGTAAATAAATAAATAAACAAACAAACAAACCCTGGACATTGTGGCTTATGCTTGTAATTCTAATCCTAGAGAGATAGAGACAGGAGGATCCTAGGACTTACTGCCCAGGCATCCTAGATAAACGAGTGAACGCTAGATTCAATAAGCCATTCTTTCTCAACCTGATGCTAACCTCTGACATCCATACACATGCACCTGTAAGCAGTAAATGCACACACACACACACACACACACACACACACAGTGCATGCATGCATACGCATGTGTATACACACACACATATCTCCAGAACTCAAGAGGTCAAAGCAAGAGGATCAGGAGAATATGATGCCAGTATAGGCTACATATGAAGACCCTGTCTCAATTAAAAAAAAAATAGAAAGAAAAGGAGGGAAGCTATAGATGAGTGAGCAAGGGAGACAAGGGTGTTCTCTCTCTCTCTCTCTCTCTCTCTCTCTCTCTCTCTCTCTCTCTCTGAAAATATCAGTCTAAACCAAATATAAAATCAAAGCAGGTCAAGGAAACTTGTGTAGAAACCAAGACACTCCAAAACTGTTCTGACTGTGTAATCCCCAGACGCCTACATTTCCTTGACTGGCTATGCCTTTACAAATTCCATCACCATAATTAAAGACAAGCCATTGCCCAAACCGGCACCAACAGTAACCCTCATCTTTAGCCCATGCAGCGGCGTGTATGGCTAATATAGTTACAAGTGACTCCGAGCGGTCCCTGGCAGCAGCCCAGAATCCTTCCCAAATAGAGCAAAAGCAAATAGCACAGGGGCTTCGGAGTCAGAAGAAAACAAAAAAAAATCCTTCGGCACAACATCGCAAATTCCATTACAGTGGGCTGCATGCTTGCAAATTGTCCAAAGAGATTAAAAAAGCCAGTCTCCACTCATTGTATATTCTATGATAGCTATGAGCAGGGATTGAGGAGAATGGAGCGGGGGACCTGGTAGTGATAATAAGCAAGTTCGCCTCACACAGTAACAGGCAAGTAATTGGAAATCAAAATTTTCTAATGAGAATACGCCTAATGAAATTTAAATTCTGTTTCTGAAATAATTATTCATACAGATAGCCTTTGGCCTACTTTTTCCCCTAATTCTCTTGGGCTTTGAGTCCCTCAAACTCACTAGGCATTGTAAGGGCAGGAAAATTCCAGATTCTGGGCACGGTGGCACAGTCCTGTAATCCCATCACTTGGGAGGTAGAGGCAAGAACCAAGAGTTCAAGGTCATCCTCAGTTACATACAGAGCCAGGACAACAACAGATATTTCTAAACCACAGTTTGTTTAAGATAAAAAAATAAAAATCCCATAAAGGCTTTCAATTAACTACATTTATTGGGAAATCACTATAACATTCTAGCACAGAACAAAACAAAATAAAATGGAAAAGAAGAACAAAGCAGTGCTGACTGTTTAAAATACCTATAAACTGGGACTTAAAAGATGGCTCAGTGCTCTTGAAGAAGACGCAAGTTCAGTTTCCAGCACCCAAGCTAGGCAGTTCACAAGCACCTGTAACCCCAGGTCTGATGCCCTCCTCTGACCTCTACAGGCTGCTGCAAGCGCATGGTGAATATTTATTCAGGCAGGTTCACATGCATGCACATAAATTTTAGAATAACTTCTAAGTAAAATACTTCTAATGTGGACCAGTGAGGGAATTCATTGGCAGGAGGATTGCCTGGCATGCACAAAGCCCTGGGTTCTATGGTCCCCCATTGCAAGACCAAAGAAAGCAGTAAAAGGAATTGTAGCTCAGTAGAAGGGCACTTGTCTAGCATATGAAATACCCTGGAATCAGCCCTTAGCACAATAAATATATAGACAAATAAGTACAATGTAGAAATCTGTAAGCCAAGGACTTTAGAGCCGGAGGCAGGAAGATTATGAGTTTGAGGATGGTTTGGGCTACCTACAGAAAGCTCATATCAGAAATAAACAAACAGTAAAAAGACAAGCTCTACCTATGGTGACGTAGATCAGTGCTGAAGTGCTTACCCAGCATGCAGAAGGCTCTACAGTTCCAGCCCCAGTACTGCAAGGGTAAAACAAAGTCTATTTCTGAGGATCAAAAGATCCCAGATCTCTGTCCCCTGAAGCTATCCATACCTTGCATTTAGGGGGAAGGACAACTCAGTTCCCAATTAGCCATCAGTATACTAATATTGATGCAGCAAGCACCCAGTTGTTATTTTAGATAGCCATGTACACAAACACACATGCAAGATTCAGATGGTGTTGTCAACACAGGGCCTCCTCAAACTGAGGCTGGCCTCAAATGTTTTCTGTGAGGCTGCCCTTACACCTCTGATCCTCCCTCCACCTCCCCAAGTGCTTGGGTTGCAGAAATAACTCTATCCCAAAATGAGCAGAGACCAAGGCAGTCAGAATCACTGGGTCACATAGAAAGCAGAGAGCCACACAGGACTCGGATCTACAGAGGGATCATCAAGTCATTAGCTGGACCTGTCCATGCAGGTTTGGAGAAACTGCCCCAAACCTGAGCAAAGAACCACCCCCAAAAGCTGGGAGGTAAAAGTGCCTGTGCCTCCCATGGGGACAGGAATGGTGTCTGCTGCCACCAGCATCCGGAGGCTGACACAATGACTTTAAACAGAAGCAAACTGAATTCAGCAGGAAATGGAAAGGCATGATGCCTCCCTCCGAGAATGAGACTGCATCCAAAATTCATTCGCAAGTGCAGGTGAGCTGGTGTATTGACACACGCCTGTCATCTCAGAGCTCAAGAGACACAGGCAGAGGATCTTTATGAGTTCAAGACCAGCCTGAGCTAAAAAGAAAAAAATCACCACAGAGACCACATGGGTCTCAACCTTTCGCTAAGTTCTTTGGCCTCAGCCTCTCATGTGCAGGGGTTACAGATGTAAAGAACCATGCCTGGCCTTTAGGTTTTGTTTTGTTTTTGGAGA
The DNA here is from genome assembly GCA_963919715.1 of Microtus obscurus. NCBI lineage: Eukaryota > Metazoa > Chordata > Mammalia > Rodentia > Cricetidae > Microtus > Microtus obscurus. Next base: position 6,460,369 of record CAWTZC010002533.1, on the reverse strand, counting down.
CAAGATCTTGCTATGTAGCCCATTCTGGCCTGGAACTCCACGTGTAGCCCAGACTGGGATCAGACTTGAGGCTATGCCACCTACGTCGGCCTCCTGCGTGCTGAGATCATAGACACGTACCACCAGGCCTCCAAGGGAGGCGTCATTAAAGGGTCCAACTTGAAACATGTATTAGAAACAGAACACGCATCTTCAAACTTGAAGCCTAGCGCTTCTTCCAGAAGGGTAGGTACTCCTGTAGGCACAGCGCCAGCTAGGCTACTCAGTTCAGAAAAGCAGGCTCCTCGTTAATACCTCTCTATTGCTCTGAGTGTTGGCCCCGCGGTATAAATGCATTATTTTCAAAGCTCTTATTTTTAAATATTCATCTCCTTGAAGTAGGTCGGTCTTTCAAGACCCAGCTCCTCTCTGAAGCCATCCCTTCTTTCTCTCCTCTCTCTCCTAATCGTGATGTGTGATGCATTCAAACATGAGACCTAATTCCAGTTAATTTTATCGATTCCTTCCACAGACTCCCGATCTCTCATGCAGATTCATGTTTATTTTGGAAAGAGAAAACAAAACAGCATTTTTTTTTCTTTTTGGAGAATGCCTTCAAAATGGAGGCGGCAGGGGGGAGCCACCATTATTCAATTATAAGTGAACTATGCAATATTGAAATCACTCACTAAAGATGAGATGGGCTTTAACCCACTCTAGAGCACAGCAAGCATCCTTAGTCAGTTTAATGTCATCTTTAAATGGCAATGAGGGGCTGGAAAGACGGCTCGGCAGTTAAGAGCACTTTACTGTTCTTGCAAAGGACCCAAGCTCAGTTCCAGGGAGGCTCACAAGCACCTGTAGCTACAGCTCCAGGGAAGCTAACACCCTCTCCTGGCCTCTGTGGATAGTTCACCCATATGCAACACCCACATGACAAATGAATATACAGACTTTAAAAATAAAATAAAAAGGGAATGAACAACTCGGGTGGTAACAAAATAAGGATCTTGCCAGGCGGTGGTGGCACACGCCTTTAATCCCAGCACTCGGGAGGCAGAGGCAGGCGGATCTCTGTGAGTTCGAGACCAGCCTGGTCTACAAGAGCTAGTTCCAGGACAGGCTCCAATACCACAGAGAAACCCTGTCTCGAAAAACCAAAAATAATAATAATAATAAGGATCTTGTCACATGCACACTCACCCTGACACCAAATTGCCTGACGGTGTGCTGGCACCTTTGTCCCCTCAATAAGCTTCATACTGAAAATGGAATACATCGTGCAGGCTCTGGGTATTTACACTCCTCCAGTATGGGCTTTCTCTGAAAATATTCTTATTATATAGTGAGACTGGTAACTAACTCCTTATGTAACCCAGGCTGAGCCCAAAGTTGCAATCCTCCTGCCTCAGCCTCATGCGTGCTGGTAATAACGGGGATTGAACCTAACGACCTCGCATATGCTAGGCCATGCTCCTTTGACTTTTTATTTAGTCATGTGTGTGTGTGTGTGTGTGCAGTTGTGTGTATCTATACACAAGTGTGTAAAGTACAGATTTAATGCCAGATGTCTTCCTCTATTGCCCTTCCTTGAGCCTACATCTCACCATTTGGGCTGGGTTGCCTAGACAGTGAGTCCCTAGATTCTGCCTGTCTCCTTTCCCCCAGTGCAGGGGTTAGAGGCACACCCCACCATGCCCAGCTTTTATGTGGGTGTTGATGATCCCAACTCAGGTTGTCATGCTTGCATAGCAATTATCTTACCCACAGAGCCCCTGAATCATATTTTGAGACATGGAGACTACAACTTTGAGGCCAGCCTAGGCTACAACAAAGACCATACTAGGGAAGATTAAATACATGGTGTCCGCAGGGTGTATTCTGTCTTCGGTATGAAACTCACTGAGCGAAAGGGACACTTTTCCTTCTGACAAAGTAAAAACTAGTGCCACCCTGACAGTCCTCTTCCCTCAGTCTCATACCCTATCAGTTCTATCTTCAAATTATATTTCAGGGGCACAGGAGAAGTCTCAGCCAGCAAGGTGTTCGCTGCGTTAAACACCCTAGAGTCTGAGTAAAAAGCCAGGTGCCGATAATCTCAGGGCTGGAAGAGTGGAGACAGCAGGATCCCTGGGGCCCGCTGGCCTGACAGCCTAGATGATAATTCATTATCATCAATCCATTATCATCATGGTGGGACATAGTGGCGAGCAGGCAGAGAGGGTGCTAGTGAAGGAGCTGAGAGTCCTACACCTGCAGGCAACAGGAAGTGAACTAAGATGCTGGGAGAGCCTTGAGCATATATGAGACCTTAAGTCTGCCCCCACAGTGACACACTTCCTCCAACGAGACCACACCTACTCCAACAAGACCACACCTCCTAACAGTGCCACTCCCTTTGGGGTCCATTTTCTTTCAAAACCACCACACCCACCTAGGAGAAGGCTCAGTGATTAAGAGAACTTGCTACTCTTTCAGAGGACCTGAGCCTCAACAGGAGGCTCAGCCACCTGTAGCTCTAGCCCCCTCTTCTGACCTTTGTGGGTACGTGCATGCATATGCATGCACACACAACCACACCCATGCACATAAACAAAAAAAAATTAGCAACAATAAAATTTTTAAATGGAGGGAAAAGTTTAAATCTTTCAAGACATTAAAGAGAGGAAAATGTTGAAAATTGGAATGTTGTGTGAAAATGTAAAAGCTGGAAATCTCATTTTAAAAAAATCTCAGTAATAAAGAGTTAAATGGTGCATATGGAAAAGTCTTCTTGGGTGTGAAAGACAAAGACAACTTTCTTCAAGTTATCAAGATGCATGCAGATCAACAATCGAACTCATCAACAGACAGGCTCCACTCTGAACGGCGAAATCAGAACGTGAATTTTCAAACAAATGCAAATGAATGGCATTTGGGGGTAAAAAAAAAAAAATAAAATTTGCACCTCGCTGGCAATCACGGAAATGAAAGAAAATGTGATTGTAATCTGTCAAATTAGCAGAGATTTGAAAAACTCTGATATCTATTCATTGTGGAGGAAAACAAGGGACCACAAAGACTTTACGCATGGCTGGCAGAAGTGGAGCACTAATGGAAAAACAGTTTGACAAAATACATCAAAAGCCTTTTAAAAGCCTCTACCTTTTGGCTTTTTTTTTTTTAAATCCACAGGAGACTATTTCCATTTGATATTGGACATTAAGCGCTCTAAAAAAAAAAAAAAAAGATTCGTGTCATGCCATTTCAAAGGATTTAAAAAGTATCTGCCGATAGCGAAAGATTGAATGAAAATAACACAGAGCACAGGGAATGTGCGCTTAGAAGCCTTTAATCAGAGCAATGGTTGATTTTAACTGTCAGTCTGATTGGATTAAGAAACACCTAAGGAATCAGTGAAGGGAACATCGGGGTGTGACCATGAGGCCATCTCCAGAGCCTGTTGGAGCTGATGGCTCTGACATAATCAATGATTAATCTCCTGATGAATTCATAACACAAAGGCATCGTTGGCAATTGGGGAAAGGTAGATGGTTCCTAGGTGGAAATTGGTCACCAGCAGGGGTGTCCCTGGGATGCTGTTTAGTTTTTGTCTTTTGTTTTATGGTGTATGTAGAGAAATGTGTATGCCCGCAGGCAAGTGCCTGCAGTGGCCAGAAGAGGGCGTCAGATGCCCTGACTGAAGTTACTGGTGGTGGTGAGCCTCCAGTCTGGGTGCTGGGAACCATTCAGTTCCTGTGAGAACAGTCTATGCTCTTAATTACTGAGCCATCTTTCCAGCTCTTGGGGCCCTCTATCTTGCCCTGGACTCTTTTCTGTAGCCTCCCATTTTTCCTCTGCTTCCTGTCTACCCTGCCCTCCCAGACATGACAGATACCTGGAAAATCATGGGCCAAAATGAATCCTCCCACCCTTAAGTTGCTCATGTGTGGTATTCTGCCTCGGTAACAGGAAAATTTAATAGAATAATACAGGGCAGCATTAATGATAACATGTTATTAGCAGTATAGGAGACAAACAGAAATAATGATAATAATATAGGGTGACAATGTCACAGTGTTACTAGCTGCATAGAAGACAAACACTGGCATTTATTTCACTGTGCTCTTGAAGATGCAATAATGTTTATCAAAAGAACAAAATATTATTTTAAGGCTGTAGGATTGTAACTAGTTTATTTTTGTGTTTCTATTTTTGCCGTTTTCCCAATTTACTAGAACAAATGTCTTAAATCAATAGAAAATTTCTCTTCCTCCCCCTCCCTCTCCCTCCCTCTTCCTCCCTCTGCCTCCTTCTCTCTCTCCCTCCCTCCCTCCTTCCCTCCCTCTCTCCCTCCCTCCCTCCCCCCTCTCTGTCTCTCTGTCTCTCTCTCTCTGTCTCTCTCTCTGTCTCTCTCTCTCTCTCTCTCTCTCTCTCTCTCTCTCTCTCTCTCTCTCTGCCCCTCTGGAGACAATGTCTCACAGAGCCCATGCTAGCCTAGAACTCTACGCAACAGAGGATGACCCTCAAATTCTCATCCTCCTGCCTCCATCTCCTGGGAACTAAGATTACAGGTGTGTACCACCACTTACAATTTATTTGGTGCTGAGGGTGGAACCCAGATCTTTGCACAACTAAGCAAGTGCTCTACCAGCTGGTCCAAATCTCCAGCCCAATAGAAAGTTTCGTAACTAACCCACCGCACTGCCTGGCATCCCACATCCCTGCTAAGCATAGATACCCGCAAATGCCCAGGGATGCTTCCGCAGCTTCATGGCTGCTAGACACCTATTGGGCCTGCCTGTGTCTGCTCTTGTCACTTGCCTTGTGCACCTGCCAACAACGTTGCCATCCCCCCCACCTCCTCACGCCAGCTGTGCTTGTTACTGTAATTATATAATCGTATTAAATTACATAAACCGATGACATTATGTGTGATGGGGGAAAAAAGATGGTAACTGAGTAAAACCCAAGTAGAACATTTTGGAAAGATGGAAAAAGAAATGCCCAGACTAAGAGGGTATGCCTAAAGATTTGGAAAAGTTCATAAAATGTACCCATGGTTTCTGCCATGGCATCATAGCATCTCCTGGGAGTCCAACCCTGTTGCTCTTAGAAACTGTGACATGATATCATCTCTGTTACATGAGCATCTCTGTTCAGAGGGATAACAGGCAATTTAAGAAGTGTAGCTCAGAGGCTGGAAAGATGGCTCAGTCACGAAAGTGCTTGGTGTACAAGCGTGACCACCTGAGTTCAGTCTCCCAGAACCCAAGTGAAAAGCAGGGCAAGCTGTACGTACTCGTATAATCCCAGCACTGGGGAAGTAGAGACAGGCAGATCACTGGGGCTTGTTGGCCAGCCAGCCAATTAGAGATCCTGTCTCAAAAAAGACGTAGGAGCTGGGAAGACAGCTCAGTGGGTCGAGCCTGATGATTTGAATTCAGTTCCTGAGATCCATGACAGAAAAACAGACCTTACACCTGCAAGTCACCATGACACATACTTGCGCTACACACATTAAGTTTTGGGGTTGGGGGGGAGTGTTGATGTTGTTTTAGGTCGGAAGTAATCGAGGGTGACACCTGAAATCCACCTTTGGCTTCCACACATATGAAACATACACACTATACACAAGGACAGTGATACAGGACAAAACACCGGCTAAGGGAACAGTGTTAATAGAGGAGGGACTGGTACGAGGCTTGCTTTGTCTGAGTGAGCAAAACACTTCCCAGACCAAAGAGACTGAAACACTTAACCAGACGTCAGTCCCGCCAGCACTGCCAGTACCAGAGAGATGGAAGAGAGCACAGGATGGCAGCAGACATGGCATGCAGAAAGGGGAGTTGACACCAACCGGCTATGGATAGCTATTGGGTTTGAAGAGAAAGATTGAAGGCATTGACTTATCAATCAAGGAAATCAGTACTGCAATGAACCCACAAAGGAAGCCCCAAAGGAGGGGGCATATTCAATTTAAATAACATAAAAGAGGCTAGGGGTGTGGCTCAGGAATGGAGAACCTGGCTGGAATAATACCACCATGAAGGGCTGGGGTGTGGCTCACTGGTGGAACAATTTGCCTAGCATGTATAAGACCCTGGATTGACTCCTCAGCAACAGAGAAAGAGAAAGAAGAGAAAGGGGTGTGGCACAGTTGGTAGAGTGCTTGCCAGGAAGGCAAGAAGTCCTGGATCTAAGCACCAGCATCCCAAGGACCAAGCATGGTGTCACACTCTTGTTTATGATCATAGTACTCAAGAGATGGAGGCAGGATGATCAAGAGTTCAAAGCCAGCCAGGGCTAGATAGGGACTTTGAGGCTAGCCTGGGCTACATGAAACCCTGTCTCAAAAAATAAAAGAAAAATCCACTAGAAGCCAGAAGCTAGAGCACATCACTCAGGAAACTGAGGCAGGAGGATCAATTGTGATCATGAGGTCATGCTGGGCTACATAGAAAGATCGGGGGGGGGGGGAGAGAAAGGGAGGGAAGAGGGAAAAAAAGGAAGGAAGGAAGGAAGGAAGGAAGGAAGGAAGGAAGGAAGGAAGGAAGGAAGGGAGGGAGGGAGGGAGGGAGGGAGGGAGGGAGGGAGGGAGGGAGAAAGGGAGGGAGGAAGGAAAGCAGACAGAAAGGAAGGCAGAAAGGCAGGCAGAAAGGAAGACAGGCAGGCAAGCCACAAAACAACCCACTAGAAGTCTTGATTTACATTCCTCGTAAATACGAGAATCTTTGTTCCATAGCAGCCTTGGGGAAACTGACCACGTTTACAGATGCAGTGTCAATAACTGCCTGGGTATCAAACTCTCGGGCACACAGGCTGTTTCTCAGGAGAAAACGACTTCCATATCTAGAAGGGTATCTTCCCAGATCACAGTGGCTGCCGCCAGACTGCAGGGAATACCTCTGTTCTGACCCCAACAGTCACATAAAAAGCTAGGTGTGGTGTTATATGTTTGCAACCTTAGTGTTGGGAGATGGAGACAGGAGGAGTCCAGGCAGCCCAGCATACTGGGCAAGTTCCAGGTTCTGTGACTGACTGTCAAAAATGACATGGAGAGCGGTGAAGGGGAATGCTCAAGGTTGACCTCTGACCTCTACACACACATGCATGCACACACGCATATAGACATACACACCCGTGACAGTCAATCACAACCGTCTGGTGAAGCACAGTTCTGGGTGTATCTGTGAAGAAGTTTCCAGAAATCATAGATCACAAGGGCTCTGAGATAATCAATGGATTCATCCCTGGATGGATTTATTGTGTGACAGTATGATTAGGATGGAGTTAAAGAGAGAAGGTAGGTCCAATTGGAGAAAGTAGGTCACAGGAGGCATATCCTTAAGGCTACATCCTACCCTGGCCCGGTCCTGTATCCCTCTCCTATGCTTGCCATCTGCCAAGAAGTGAGGACCAGGCTCTGCCACATCTTCCCACCACGACGTTCTGCTCTAGTACATAGGACCAAACCACCATGGACTGAACCCTCTGAGGCAGAGCTAAAACTAATCCCTTCTGCATCTGTTTCCTGTCCACCACACTGTGAAGAAACACCTCTGCCCCACCCTCCGGCCACCATGATGTTCTGCCAAGGTGTGTGGAGCCAAGTGACCATGGACTGAACTCTCAAAATAGATACCTCCCTGTGAGAGGTGTTCATGTATTTTTGCCCAAGTGATACAAAAGAAGCTAGTCCAGTCTCCAAAGGAACTCTTACCTTATACGGTTCAAGTGCCATTTATCTGAAATACTTGGGATTGGAAGCACATAATATTTTTGAATATTTGACTGGAATATACCAGGCAAGGGGCTGAGAAGATGACTCAGGAGGTAACATGCTTGTACAACTGTCATGAGGACCTGAATTCTGTCCCCATAAGGTATGTTTCCAAACTCAGGTATGGTGGCATGTACTTGTAATCCCATCTATGAGGAGGCAGAGAAGGGAGGTTCCCTGGGACTCACAAGGGCCAACAGACCCAACGTCATGAGCCCCAGGCCAGGGAGAGATCCTGTCTCAAAAGAACACTAAGGTGAATGGTATCCAAGGAATGATAGCCAAGGTTGCACACTGACTTCCAAATGAAAACATAACTGTATATGGGCACTCACCCACATACTTTCACCTGTGTGTGTGTAGACACATATATACACACAAACACAAATGAATGTACTACTTGAATATGTGTAACCCAGACTCCAGAATCTGGCATGTCAATCGCCCAGAAAGTATCAGATTTGGGTGCTTATCACATTTTGTATTTTCAGATTTTAGATGCCCAAACCTGTACTGGTAAATTTTGAATCTCAAGGCTGAGGGAGCTGGGGACTGGAAGTTCTTTCAAAAGTTCCCCATGTAAACAGGAAAGTCAGTCAAGCATGAGAAGCAATAGCTTGTTACATCCCCTGCACTCCAGTATGTGCACACACACACACACACACGCACATGCCCACGCATGTGCTCACTCAAACAGAATAAGAATTAAACAAGAGATGCTGTCATTCTGGAAAAAGTGATTTGTTTCCTCTGCAAGGAGACCATAATTTAAACCAGTTCACTGCGTCATCAGAATAAAAGAGAAGACTGAGGTATATTTTATTTAACCCCAGAGAGGAAAATCTACTGTGTGTTTACTGTGTAGGCACATCTAAAAGCAGCAAATGGCCCACTATTTGCACACTTGTCTATTTGCACACGCACACAGGACACGGGTAAACATAGGGCAACTTCCTCAGTCACTCTCTACCGTGTTTCTTGCGACAGGATCTCTCACTGAACTCAGAGATCACCAATAGGCTACACTGCCTGCCCAGTAAACTCCAAGCATGGGCCTGACTCTCCCAACCTCTCCAGCAGCAGGGTCACAGGTACACAGCACCACACCCAGCTTGTCCATGAGTACTGGGGATCCACACTCAGGGTTTCATGACTTTACTGACTAAACCTCTTCCACAGTGCTGTAGGATAATGCTCTTATACCCTGTAAAGATTTGTGACTCAAATTGGTTTAATAAAATGCTGATTGGCCAGTAGCCAGGCAGGAAGTAAAGGCAGGGCGACCAGACTAGGAGAATTCTAGGAAGAGGAAAGGCTCAGTCTGCAGTCACCACCCAGACTCAAAGGAAGCAAATTAAGAATGCTGCACTGAAAAAAGGTACCAAGCAACATGGCTAAACATAGACAAGAATTATGAGTTAATTTAAGCTGTAAGAGCTAGTTAATAATAAGCCTGAGCTAATTAAAACTGATTAATTATATAAAAACTGTTTATAATTAATATAAGCCTCTGTGTGTTTCTTTAGGACTGAATGGTTGTGGGACCAGGTAGGACATAAACATCTGTTTACACCACAGCCCTCAGAGACAGGTCTTTATGTCACATAGGTATGAGAGTGTACAACAAGAAAAAAAATCAAGGACAAGATGTAAGTCCCAAGTCCTGGTCTCTGGCCTCTCTCTTTGGAGGCCCCATCCCTGTGCCCACCAAGTTTTGACTCCTCCCTGGAGGAGTGTCAAGACTGCCCACCAAAATCTTGACCACTCCCCCAGTCTATTTAAACGCTTTCCCTTGTGGTCTCTTTCCTCTCCCCTAGGTGGTGGTTGCATTGCTGCTTCCCAGTTTCCCCTAGGGGCCACCCAAGAGTGCAGGAATCCCATTAAATCTGGATATTTTTAAATTTGGCTTGTTGTGATTTGGCTTGATTGGGATTTTTGCATCAGCAGAGAGCTTGTGTTAGGAAAATTCCTAACACAAGATACTCACTAAAGGTCTGTTACCACCTACGTCTTCCAGCTGAACACTCACTACCTGGCCTCTGCCCTGAAGTTTCCACAACCTCTCAAAACACCATCATCCTCTGGGAACCAAGTTTTCAACACATGAGTCTGAGGGAGACCCTTCACGTTCAAACTGTAACAGCAACCAAAGTGATGTCCATTGGGATGAAGTCATCGAGAGACAGCCCCATCCTCCGATCTGTATCCAGTAGTGCTCCACAGTTGTCCAGGCCAACTGCCAGAGACTTGGCTGCAAGACATCTGAAATTCTTGGCTGGCCTAACTTCCCCGGTAGTAATCAGGTTTTTTGCCCACAGTCCAGTGATGGCAGGTGAATCTAAGACTTGCCAGAGAAACTCATTACCCATTTTTATGTCCATATAAAGCCTTTAGTACGGTGACTGGTACATTAGACAAGTGCCCAATAAGTGCCCTCTGTGGTTACCTTTATGACTGCTAGTGTTGGTATCAGTGCCTTCATCAGCAGCAGTCAGCTATTTCTTATGTTTTAAAGAGGAAAAAAAATCCCCTTATTAAACACAAGGATACTACTCTTTTGCACCAGTGATTTATTGCTGTGTAAAAAGTTAGCAGCTCAAAACAAGAGCCACATTTATTTTGCTTATAAATTTGCCATTGGGTCTAGACTTGAAAGTGGGGACATCTGGTGTCTAGATTGACACTTGGTATCAGTTGAAAGAGTCTGGGGGTTCTGGGAGTCAAAGTGATAGGAAGAGCTATCTTGTGTGTCTGGTGAGTGGGCAAACACTGACAGGTTAGCTCTTTGGAGACCCCATCTCTTTCCAGGCAGACGTCCAACATGGCTTTCCCAGAGAGCTGCCAGGCCAGAGGTTCTTTGTGAGGCAGCCTCAGAAATCATGAGACAGTCTTTCACTGAATTCTGTTCACTAGAAGTAAGACACTAAGGCCAGAACATAGGCACCTAGAAGGGGACTAAATGTCACCTTCTGATCAGAAGAATGTCAAAGAATGTATAGATAATGTTTTGAAAACCATGGGGAAAAAAAATCGCTTCCTGTTCCTTTAGATCTACTTCCTAAAGATGCAGATCTGGAAGCTGAGAACTGACTCGATGGGTAAGAGAATTTGCTGATTGATCTTGTAAAAGACTAAAGTTCTGTCCCCAGCACCTAAATCAGGTTTTTCACAATCAGCTGTAACTCCAACTTCAGGGAATCTGATGCCCTCTTCTGGCCTTGGTGGGTACTGTACTCCCATGCGCACACACACACACACACACACACACACACACACACACACACAGAGAGAGAGAAAGAGAGAGAGAGAGAGAAATACTTTAAAGATGTAGATATGACCAGATCTAATCATCATTTACACTGAAATGTACTTATCAGTAAATACATCTTACATATTTATTTAGTGAATGTATGTGTACATGCAGGTATATATCCATTTAAGTATGTATATGTATGCAAGTGCATGTAGATACATTCGTGGGGGAGGTCAGAGGTCAACCCTAGATATTATTCTTCAGGAACCATTCACCTTGCTTTTTAAGGCAGGGTCTTTCATTGGTCTGGAGCTCACCTATTAGGTCAGAGTGACTGGCTAGTATGCCCCAGGGAGCCTCCTGTATCCACTTCCTCAGCTGGAATTGCAAGCATCTGCTACCACATCTGACATTTTCACCTGGGTTCTAGGGACCATAATCAGGTCCCCGTGCTTATATAACAAACACTTTCCCAACTGAGTCATCTGCCGGGCATAAATCTATCTTTCTGATTCCAGAAAATTTCAGAACATGAACACATTTCTCCATTATCTAGATTTTTAAAGGGGACGAAACTGAGCTGTGGGGGACTACTAGTTTTGTTCCTTGGAGGCCATAACTGTCACCATCACAACATCAATAATGCTATTCTACAATCTTCTACATAAAGCTACTTTTAAAGATATTTTACAAACTTACTTTGTAGAGATTTTGTTGCATTTGTAGGGACAATGGTTGCTCTCCAGATGGATAAACTTAGACTCACCAAGGCCACCCGAATGTGTTAGCTGATTTTATTTTGTTGTAAACAAACACCTGACCAAAGCAACTTGCAGAAGGGAGGTTTATTGTGGCTCACATTTTGAAGACACTGTCTACCAAGGCAGGAAAAACAAGAGCAACAGCAGGAAACAGTTGGTCACCTGTATCCAGTCGGTGATGGATGCTGGAGCACCACATAGAGATAGATGCTGGTACTCAGCTCACTTTCTTTCTTTTTCTTTTTTATTCCGTCAAAGATCCTAGCCCATAAGATGGTGCTGCCCACATTTGGGATGAATCTTCCTTCCTCAGCTAAACCTCCCTAGAAATGATCTCACAGACATATCAAGAGGTGTGTGCATCTCCTAGGTCATTCTACAACTAGTCAAGTTGACGGTGAGGATTAACTATTACTGTGAATTACCCCAACCCAAAGCTTTGTCTTGGCCTTCTGAAAAACCCAAATGGAAGTGTGAGATTCTTGCATAGTCTCCATCTAGAATGTGTCCCAGATGCCCATGTGTTGGGGGCTTGATAAGCAGACTACAGCACCATTAGGAGGTGGTCAAACCATTGAGAAACAGGACCCAATGGGTGAAAGTGGGGTCACCGGGAGTGCCCCTGAAAGAAAGATTGGATTCCTAGACCCTCTCCTTCACCTTCTCCCTTTCTCTTTAGGCCATCCATAATCAACTTTCTCAGCCGCATATGTCCTCTATCATGTTCCTGCTTGCTAAAGGCTCCAAAACAGTGGGCCAACCAGCCATGGTTGCTGGCCTCAATTATTTTATCACAGCAATGCAAAGCTGACTAATACAGACTATATCTAACTTCAGGACCCCTTCATAGCCCATTGCACAAAATGCCCTGGACTTTAGGTGGTTTTGGTAGGAGCTATATAGGTTCAAGTAACTTCTCTGATCCTTGTCTGGAATTCAGTGTTATAGAATTTTCAAGAGAGAGACACTTCTGAAAAAGTTAACTTCCACTTTAATGAAAACATAGCTGTGAATGCTATATCCTTTATTGTGTTGGGGGGAGGAGACCAAACAGATTAATGTCTCCCATGACCCCCAAAGAGAAGCAGGAATGAATAACGGTGCTTCAGGATGGGGAGACCATGAGACATGGACTAGCTTTAGTTTTGCAAGCTCAGATATGGATGAGGAAGATGAGAATAAAGAAGTTAAAGAAGCCAGATATGTACAGTGCCTCCCAGCATGGGGGGGGAGGGTGATACAGAAGGATTCAGAGTTCAAGGCCAGCCTGAGTATATCTAATTTCATTTCTGTTACTGTGATGAAATACCCTGGCCAAAGTAATAATAATAACAACAATAACAACTTAGTAGGGAAAAGGATTTGTTTCAGCTCACAGGCCCAGGTTACTGCTGTGTAGAGAAGGCAAGGTGGCAAGAACCCAAAGCCACTGGCTACATCACACTCAGAGTCAAGAGCAGCGAGAAATGAATGCATGCATCCGGGCTCCCTTGCTTGCGCTCAGGTTGACTTCTTGACTGTGATGAAGTCTGAGACCCTCTGCCTAGGGAATGGTGCTGCCTACAATGGACTGGGTCTTCCTACATGAACTGATTTAGATTAAAACAATCCCCCACAGGCGTTTGGATGAGTTAGTCCAATGTAGACAATCCCCTATTGAGATTCTTTTCCCAAGTGAGTCGAGGTCGCATGAAATTAACTGCACTGGCTAGTTTCATGATGACTTAGCAGAACCGTAGTCATTGGGAGCAGTGACCCTCAACTGATAAAATGCCTCCACCAGATTAGCCTGTGGAAACCTGTGGTACATTCTCTTAACTAATGATTGATGTGGGAAAGGCACGGCCCATTGTGAGTGGTACCACTCCTGGGCAGAGGGTACTGGGGTAGATAAAAAAGCAGACCAAACAAGTTAATAAGTAGCCTTCCTCCATGGTTGGTAATTATGTCCCGTCTTCATTTTTCTCTAGGTTCCTGCCCTGACTTCCCTCAGTGATGGACAGTTATCAGAAAGTGTTATATACCAGAAATGGAAATAAAACCCTTTCCTCCCCAACTTACTTTCGGTCATGGTGTGTTATTGCACCAATAGAAACCCTAAGATACTGACTTTTAAAGCTAGCCATTATACAAAGCTACAAAGTTCAAGGCCAGCCTAAGCTAGAGTGAATTCAAGGCTAGCCAAGGAGCGAAGAATCTTGCCTTAAAAAATAAAAAAGAGCTTAATTTAAACCACCCACTATAACCACTGCTCAGCTTTTGTTCTCACATCAAATTGCTTAAAGAGAATAAACAACGCCCAAGTGTTTTTACATCTTCCTGAATATTCACCTTTAGCTAATGAAGGCAAAGAAATCATTCCTGAGGTTTGTATACTTTCAGAGTCCTCTCTGCCCCTTTATTCAAAAACTCCTGGAATCAGTTCAACCGCAGAAAGATGAGTAGGCAGGAAAACACAAACAAAAAAAAAAAAAAAAAAAAAAAAAGAAAGAAAAGGAGGGGATTTCAGAGAAACTTGGCAAATTAATAAAGTTTTTAACCTCATTAAAGAGCTCTTAAATATTATTCCCTGATCTCCGTTTTTATCTCTGAATGGATTTCGGTAATTGCTCAAAAGGCAATTGGGCAACTTTGGCACAAACTTAAATGTCTGCATGATTTAGGATGCAGAGACTGTAGCAGGCAGGGCTTCTTGTTTCTTTTTGTTTGTTTGTTTGTTTTTAATTGCTAATGCTTAAACTCGCCTTTCTGCCTTGCTTCATCTTGGAAAATGCCAGTTTCTATCAGCCATAATAAAGACAATACATATGTCATTTAGCTGTTATAAATGCAAACAGCCGGTCTATATCGCAGTACTTATTGTCACAGCTCCATGAGGAACAAAAGTAGGAGTGATCATGCCCCTGCCATCACTCTGCAAACAGGATGCTGGGATGCCAAGAAGAAACCTGCTTTCTTAAAGCCAACAACAGATTGAATACAGAAGTTGGCTTTCAGATAGGTGACTTTTAGGGCTGGAGAGATGGCTTCCTCTTTCAAAGCACTGATGCTCTTATAAAAGACCCAAGTTCAGTTCCCAGCACCCATGTTAGGCAGCTCATAACAACTGCAACACCAGCATCTGGGGCTCCAATATGCTCTTTTTAGACTACATAGGCACCTACATGTACAGGAACATACCCACACACAGATACACATACAAAGTTCACAATAATAGCAACGATAAAATTAAATTAAAAAGAAAACAGGTGACTCTCATTCCAGCCACTTTCTACCACCCTCGTCTATGTGCAACTCATTCTTTGCTGATCATACTGAAAACAGAGACTGAGTCCAGGGGAGAAAGCTCACTCAGTAAAGCGCTTGCCCCGCAAGGGTAAGACCTGGGTTCAACCCTCAGAATCTAGACTTCACGAACCAAACCTGGGTACAGTTGGCACACACTTGTACTCTCAGTGAAGAGGAAACAGAGCTCATCAGAATCCCGAATCCCGAGGCTCACCACCCAGCTAGCTTGGCCTGCTTCACAAGCAACAGGTCGGGGAGAGAGTCTAGATCACAGAACAAGACCCTGTAATAGAAATACATACTTAAGCCTGGCAACCCCAACAGATGGATACACGATCGACCTTGATGATTCCACTGGACGAATGTGCAATCAGCTATCCAAGTACTAAGGCTATGGAAGGGGGATGGGGTGGGGGCCGCCATAGAACAAGGCTTGCCTGAGGCCTGCAGAGCATTGCCCAAACAGAAGAAATTAACAATGAGCCTGTGTCAGCAATCCCACTCTGTTGTGCTAATTTCCTTGCAATATAAGCAAAGCCTTTTAATTAACTTAATATCAATTTCACTTTTCTCACATTTTATTCTAATTATGGGCTGGATTTAAAGCTCACACAGCATAATTTAGAGCCCTAAAATTAACAGCTTTACAACTTTACACTTGGGTGACTGCTAAGCCTGAGCATCATCCTGCCACAGGCTGCGGAGAGGGTTCACAGTCTTGCCTCCCTCCTGGCCACTTCCCCTCTGCAGCCCCAGGGCCAGCTGGCACCTGCCGAATAAATACTTCTTTCACACCTCAGGCTCAGTGCGTGCCCTGCAGCGGCGGGTGATGCAGACTGGAGCTACTGGTGGGAGTCTCCAGACAACTTATTTAAATCTCCTGAGGTCCAGCTTCCTTGCGTATGAGTCAGGACATAATGAGATAAGTAGGTTTGGCGGAGGAAATGCATCAGATGTTGTGGTCAGAACAAGAAAAGTTCCCTGTGGGTTCCTGTGTTGAACACTTGGTTTTCAGAAGGTGGAGCTGTTTTTTTTTTGGGGGGGGGGGTGTTATGTAACCTTCAGGAGGCGGAGCCTTGCTGGAGGAAGTACATCACAGGGGTGGGCTTGGAGGCTTTACAGCCTGGCGTGACTTCTTTCCCTCTCTCTATGTATGGATTCTGACTGCTAGGGCTGTGTCAGGCTCCCGCTGCCATGAATTGCCCACCATAAGGGTCTTTATCCCTCTGAAACTGTAAGCCAAAAGAAGCCCTTTTGGTCCCTGAGTTGTTTCTCATCAAGGTGTTTGTCACAGCAGCCAGAACAAAACTAGAGCAGATCTCAATAAAAAGTTGTGGAGTTGGATATAGTGTTTGCATACCTGCAGTACCAGCACCTGGGGGACCACAGCTAAGGATGACCCCTCACCTCCACAGGCAAATGCATACATATGTACTCACATACATATATGCATGCCCCCACACAAAGGAATAAAAAAGAAAGAGAATAGACTTAAAACCCAAGTCTTCTGGTTTGCCTTCGTATCCTTTGTACAAGGGAGGAACACCAGGAGAGGCTCATGAGCACACACCCTATACCTGGACAGCCCCAGGACACTCTAAAGTAAGTGCTAACCATACCATTAGGCCTGCTCTTTGAGGCTAGGGTGGAGACTCGTCTTGAACTCCAGTACATGCTCACTGTTGTGTAGTAAGAGGAGTGGCGGGCTGCGTCCCCAGCACCCAGCCGCCCACATGGCTAGCTTATTCCCCGAAATAATTACACGGAAACTGTATTCTTTTAAACACTGTCTGGTCCATTATTGGCTAGTTTCTACATATTGACCTAACCCATTTCTAATAATCTGTGTAGCCCAAAAGCTGGCTTACCAGGAATGATCTTAACCTGCATCTGCCTCCGGTAGGAGAATCATGGCGACTCCTGACTCAGCTTTTTTCTCCCAGAATTCTGTTCTGTTTACTCCACCCACCCAAGGGTGGGCCTATCGAATGGGCCTAGGCAGTTTCTTTATTAATAAGAAATCACTCCCACATCACTGTTGGCATGTTCCATAGTGACTTAAGGATGTAGCCACCCATCATCATGACAGAGCACTGTTACTCACGCATGGCGAAGCTGGGGCTCTGCAGTTAGGAAGGTTGTTATTAAAAGGGACAACTCTACCCGTGATGAAGGTGACTGTCATCTACATGTCACCAGCATCCACGGATGGATGGAAGAGATTGCTATGGGACAGGAAGGTCTATCCATCGGGATCTTGCATTTATTCGAAGTGTTAGGGCAGGGCAGGAAAGAGGAAAGAGGAAGGGGAGAGAGGAAAAGTGAATAAAAGAGATAACAAAGGTAACAGAGGTTCAAATTATCTTTTTGATTCTTCTTTTAATTTTGAGAGGAGGAGCTAGAGAAATGGCTTGGTGGTTAAAAGTATTTGCTGCTCTTGCAGAGAACCCCAGTTTGATTCCCACTGAGAATAAGAGTTCAAGCATCCAGGCTGGGAAGACCGTTCAGCCACTACAGTGCTTGTTGTACAAGCACGAGGACCTGACTTTGATCTGCAGAACCTGTGTAAAGGGGCAGATGCGGCAATGTACATCTGTAACCCCAGAACTGGGAGGTGGAGACGAGAAGCTTCCTGAGGTTCACTGGCCAGCCATTCTAGCTGTGTCAGTGAGCCCCGGGTTCCAGGAGAGACCCTGTCACAAAAACTAAACTGCAAGTCCAGGGACATACCTTCTATAGCAACACAAGAGACAGAAACAGGAGAAGTGCCCAGAAGATTACAGGTTGGCTACCAAATAACAAAAGAGACCCAACCTCAACAAGGTACAAGATGAGAACCCAACTTTCCAAAGTTATCCTTTGACCTACACATGTACTCTGGGTCATGCATATGCCAAGATGTACATACAAATAGGCCTTATCTTTCAAGGTAGAAATCAATTGAGGAAGACATTCAAAGTCAATCTCTGACCTCTATACCCATACATACATATGACCCTGCTCCTGCACACACGCATGTGGGTGGGTGGGAGTATATGTGTACACGTATGGAGAAGACTCCTGGTAGTCAGAAGCAGGTACCCTTGGAGCTGTAGTTACAGGTGTTTGTGATCCATTCCAGGAGATTGTGGGATCTGAATTCTTCTCCTCAAGATTAAGTAGCAAGCACTCTTAACTGCTGAGCCACCTCTCCAGCCCATCACATCCACTCTTAGTCTAACATTCTTTTAAGGAGCTGGTTAAAATCACAGACAGACTGAAAGTGACCCAACTAGCAAAGCTCTCGTCCTGCAAGCACAATCACTGGTTTCATGCCCAGAACTAATATAAAAGTCTAGGTGTATGGTACACACGTATAATCCCAGCACTGGGGTGCTACTGGCCAGCCAGCCTAACCTAATCTACAAGCTCTAGACAATTGATAGACATTGTCTAAAAGTAAAGGTGAACAGGAGTTAGAGGAATGACAGCCAAGGTTGACTTTAGCCTATGTGTGCGCACACACACACATACCTGTGTATACATATGCAGCCGGACACACGTGCAGTTATACACACATGAACATGTATGTGAACATACATTCACATGCACACACTGATGTTTCTAAGTACCATGCAAAGTCTAGGTAGGCATTGTCTACTCGTCTCCCTGTTTCTGGCATGTAGTTCACACCTAGTGGCAAGGACATGTTAACTCACCAAGGTGAGCGGCCAGCATCCATTGTAAGGAAGACTTGACATACAACAAGGCATCCCAGATCTCCTAGGGACCCCCTGAAACTACAGATCATGCCAACCCAGATGAGAATTTCCTCTCCATATGTTGATTTATTTCCACTATGTATTACAGTAATATAAAGCTAATAACCCCAATACTGTACACTCTGTTACAATGCAAACAAACAAACAAAGTCCTGGACTGGACAGGTGACTTAGAGGGTAAAGCACTTTCCGTGCAAGTTTGAGGACCTGAGTTCACACCCTATAAACCTACCCAAACCCAGGCACTGTAGTATATCTCTATAATCACAATGCTTCCATGGCAAAAGAGAAGGTGGAGGCAGGAGAATTCCCAGGAGCTCTCAAGTCAGCTAGCCTGACGTATGCAACAAGAGACTTTGTCTCAAACAGGGGTTGAAAGTGACACCTGACACCTGAGGTTGTCCTCTGACCTCCACATGAACACCTTCAATCACACACACACACACACACACACACACACACACACACACACACACACACTCATACACACTCTCGCTTACACACACACTCACACACACACACAGTATACCTATAATTAAACTCAACTAATAAATGAAGCAGAGCGATAGTTTAATAATGGTAACTAGTAATAAAAGAGTCAATTACAACAATAGACTGTAATAAACGTTATGTGAGCAGCTCCAACTCCCTCAATCTCTCTCTCTCTCTCTCTCTCTCTCTCTCTCTCTCTCTCTCTCTCTCTCTCCTTCCCTTCTCCCCTCTTTCTTTTTCTCAAAAGATCTTATTATACTACTGATTGCAAATGGCCTCTAGTAATTAAAACCACAGACAATGAAACCTTGGCTAAGGGGGTAGGCTGCTGTAATAGGCTGCCACTCCTTCTCGTAGGCCTCAAAAGTGCTGCCGTTGTAAGGCGAGGAGTGGGGTGATGAGAGGAGGAAGAAAAAAATGAAATAAAGGACAGCTCCAGGCAAACACACGAAAAAGAAAAGGGATCTCAAATTAGTCTAGGAGGTTTGTGCAAGCCACAGCCCAACACAAAATCAGCAACCTCCTTAAAACATTATGAGATTGATTTTGCAATATCTCTGTGACACAAAATTCTCATATGTGAAATTTTATAGATGCTATCATGTCACCATATCAAAGACAGGACATAGTAGAGCCCGTCAAGATGATACCCAGCTATAACCGCAGGAGCAGGGAGGCTGAGAAGGGAGGATCGTGTGTGAGGTCTGTCTAGACTACATCAGACCTGGTCTCAAAAAATAACAACAAAATATTAGTCCATGGAGTTCAAGAAAATTAGAGTGAATAGAGCCCCTACTTACTCCTCTGGGATCAGATAACCAGGGTCACACACTGCTATCAAACAGCTCCTGCTGTTGTCGGCTTGCTCAGAAGTACTTACTGAGTAGCTGCTGTGGCCCAAGACGCCTACCAACATCAGGAATATGATGGGGAATCATCCCACGGGTGTCTTTAAGCCAGTTGACATTGCCACAGCTGCCGCTAGCATGGGTATTCATGTGTATATCTGTGCATACATGCCCACAAATGTCAGCCCATGTGAGCAGTGTGCACAGATATGTAGGTGCACATGCTTATGTTTGTAAACGTGTGTATGTATATGTTGATGCCAGAGGCTAACTTTGGGGGCTGTTCCTCAGGCCCCATCCACCAGGCTTTCTGAGACAAGGTCTCTCACCGAGCCTGGAGCTATAATTACACAAGGCTAGCCAGATTGTGAAGCCCAGGATCTCCCTGTCACAATCTCCCCAGCATTGAGATTGCAAGTGCATGCCACCACACCCAGATTCTTTTTCAATGTGGCGCCTGAGGATTTGAATCCAGGTCCTCATGCTTGAAGAACATCAAGCAGGGCACCAACCGGACTACCACTCCAGCCCCCTATACCCTCTGTTTTTATTCTCAATTCATCCTGATATACCATGACCCCACTTTAGAGTGAAAAAGTGGAGCCACTGACCTAAAATCACAGCATTCATAACCTGACAGCTCTGGAAATGAAACCGGCCCTGTCTGACACTCTTCCACAACCTTTCTTCTGCAGGCGTCTTAAAGACTCGCAGGTTGTCTGATCTCAGCTGTCTCGGGGACTCAGGCCTCCCATGCCTGTGTTCCTTTTTCTCCTTGTCATTCTTCACGCTCACAGCTAAGCCTTCTCCCTTTTTAATAAGTAGTGTTCCAGTGTGGCAGCAAGCACAGGTCTGGGGCGGTTGGATCTCTTCAACGATGATGACGGTGATGATGATGATGGCGATGACAGCAGTGACTATGATGACGACACTAATGCTGGCTTCTTCCTCTGCTGCCCCCGAACTGGGCAGGAGGCAGCTGCTGCCCACCGACAGGGTGTCCGACACTCACACTGCTCAGGCCTGTCTGCACGTCCATGCTGTCCAAGAACAGAGCTCCCCCTTTCTCCAGGAGGAGCCAACTTCACCCAGATGCCAGGGAGAAAGGAAAAGCACCTGGCTCCACCCTCCCACCGCACCCCCTCACCCCCAACCCACCCCCAGCCTCCATGAATCAAACCTTCTACAACACTGGCCAACCTTGCCTCCAGGCCCTGCTGAATGTCTAGACTGAGCGTAGAGAAGACGTGCAAACTTGGCTTCACGCTAGTTTCCTCTACAGCGATTGGGGTTTTTGTTTGTTTGTTTTTGGCTTTGTTTGTTGATTTAAAGATTAATTTTTATGTATATGTATATGTATGTTTCTGTGTGTACAGGTGCCCTCAGAGACCAGAAGAGGTCGCTAGATCTCCCAAGGCAGCCGATCTCAACCTATCAGTCCCCAATCCTTTGGGAGTGGGGGGGGGGGTCAAAGGGTCCTTTCACAGGGTTTGCATATCTGATATCCTGCATACCAGATATTTACATAACAACACATAACAGTAGCAAAATTACTGCTATGAAATAGCAATGAAAATAATTCTATGACGGGGGCATCACTACAACATGAGGGGCTATATTAAAGGGCCACACACAGTATTAGGAAGGTTGAAAAACACTGCTCTAGAGCTGGGGGGGTGACTGTGAGTCACCCAGCATGGTGGAAATAGAACTTAAGTCCTCTGCAAAAGCACTCAGTGCTCTTAACTACTGAGCCACCAACCCAGCAGTTGAGGCTTTTAAAGATGTATTTATTACTCTGGTTTTATTTGTATGACTGTTTTGGCTGCATGGAGGTATATGCATGCCTGGTACCTGTGGAGGTCAGAGGAGGGTGCAGGATCCCCTGGAATGGAAGTGGCTCCTGGGAGCCAACCCCTAGTCCTTTATAAGAACAGTAAGTGCTCTTCCCACTGATCTCCCTGCCCGGCAGTCATACAGTGGTTGGGTTTAATACAAATATTGTCTTCTCCTTTAGTCCTCTCCACAAGGACATGCAGGTACCACTTAGCATCCAAGGTCTATGTAAGGATACCATTATCCTGGTAGGAAAGGGAAACAATGCTGGGTTGGGCTCTGCCACTCACCAAAGAACAGCCTTGGCCTGGGAACATCTCTGCAAGTCAAGTGCTTTCCTAGCATATGCAAAGCCTTAGATTCTATCCCAACATTAAAAAAAACAAAACCAAAATCAGAACCTGGTCATCGTGAAGCATACCTGCCACCCCAGCACCGTAGAAGTGAAGGCAGGAGGATCAGGAGTCGCAGGTCACCCTCAGCTATCTAGGGGGGGTTGAAGCCAGCCTGGGCTGCCCGCAATCCTGCTTTTTCTGGCTCTAACCTGCAGTCAAGAGAGAGCAGATTTTCCTCTGTGCCCACTGTGCCAACTCACTCTCCCTGCCTGGAGAATTTTGGCGCACAGCCCTTGGGTTATCTGGGAATGTTTTAGTTTTTGGTTTTTGTGATTTTTTATTTTTTTTTTTAAATTTTCCCTCTTCTTCTTTACAGTTTTAGACTTTGGCTCCGCCCACTCGTGTGGCTTAGAGGCAGGAGCAGGGGAGGTAATTTTGACTTCTCTCTATTTCCGCGAAGATTTTTCAATTTCTCCAAGCAACCCGGCTTCTATTCAATATCCTTCTGAAATCTAAATTTGGAAACTAACTCAAAATCAATTGCATTTCCTCTTACGACACAGCTGCCCAGGGCTGACAGAGAACAGGGCCGGAGCTCGGGTGTTCCCACTTCCAGTTCACTGTGCTGGGGATTTTAAGCGGGGAGCGAGGCTGGCATGGGTCCCTCCTCCTCTCCCCTCCACTCATCGCAATGGTCCTGTTTGAAGGGGGAAAGATATATTCCTAATCCTCCACTCTGCCCGCATCGCGGTGGATCACACCAGCTAAATCTAACAATATCTCTATTTCTCACCTTTCTCATCTCTAAAATGAGAGAAATAAATAAGTTCCTTAGAAGGTGACAGGAAACCAAACATCACGTGCCTCGTGACCGGGGAATTCCAACAGCAACCATGAAATCAGTGTCTGTGTCTATAAGAACCACCGGGCAACGGCTTTAACAGATTTTAAGAGAGTTTTGCTTTCTTCTGTATGATTCTTAAAAGATTTTTCCAGATGTCCTATAAATTGATTTTATGCTACAGAAAAGAATATTAAAACTATATTCATAATATAAAGTCATACACCCAAATATACTGATACTGGCTAGTGTCTAACCTGGTCTAGTGTCTAACCTGGTATACCACCTGACTTCCAAGCTCCTTGAAGAAGCTGGTTCCTTTAATTCAGGAAGGAAAAAAACTAGACCAACTTCAAGACAGTACAGGCAAGATGGGAGAGGCAGATAGCGAGGGCAAGGTAGGGAGGGCAAACTGGTGAGGGTAAGACAGGGGAGACAAGACAGAGAGGAAAGATGGTCTAGACAAGATGATGAGAACAACATGGTAGAGGCAATGTGTTGGAAGCAAGAAAGCATTGGCCAGACGGCAGAGCCAAGATGGTGGACGCAACATGGTAACAGGCAAAAGGGCATAGGCAAGAGAACTGAGGCAGTATGACGAAGACAAGACAGCTTTCTTACACTCAGTCTTCCAAGTTAAGTCCTTCCCAACCCCTCCTTTCGCCACACCACCCATCCCAGCCTTTGCAATCTGGAGGTTATTTTCTCTGTGGCTATCATTTCCTTTGTAAAACTCAGCTTCCATCCGGCTATCAATAAACCTCAACTGCCCACCATATATGCAACGCACAGATGGTAAGAGACAGGGTGGGATGCAGAAGTCTAAAATAGGGCCCCAGTTCTTTAAAAAAAAAAAAAGCCTTGAGTCATTTCTGGACTCCAAAGTTAAACCCACTGAGGCATCAGAGCTCGGGCTAAGACTGCAAAATGACCATCACTAAAACCTTGAACAGCTCAGTGCAACAGGACGGATGCCCACATAACATTTGACAACCCTCAGCCACAAGAGCCAAGCCTGAAAGCATGGACAGAATTGAGGACTATGCAGAGAAATCAGTATAACCAGCTCTTCTCAAAGACTGAGTTGCAATGTGTAGGCTACTGAGCCTAAGGCCAATGACGGGTGTCTCAGCAAAGAGCCAGAGGTGACGCCAATTATGAGTATAAAGATGGTGAGCCTCAGAGAAAACAGCCTGGGTAGACCTGTGATCCCAGCACTGAGAAGGTGGAGGCAGGAGGATCAGGAGTTCAAAGTCATCCTTGGCTACTTAGGGGAGCTTCAGGCTAGTCTGCACTACAGGGATCCAGCCTCAAGGCACAACCTCAAACAAGCAAAAACAATCAAGCAAGCCAAAGCCCAGAGGTTGGTGGAATTTCCATGAATTTCTCCTGTTAGAGCCCAGAGGCCACAGAAGGGCTTTAAGTAACCCAAATGTTTTTTTGTTTGTTTGTTTATTTGTATGTCTTTTGTTGCTCTGGAGATCAGACTCAGGACCTTGCACACACTAGGCAAGCATTTTGCCACTGAATTATACCCCTAGACCAGCTCCAAGCAACTTTAAAAATTCCAGCTTCATATGGCACCAAGGAATTGGCTATGAGCTGCTCTTGTGCCTCGTTCTAGCTGAGGAATTAAGAACCCTGAGCTGAAGGAGGTTGTCAGTGGCAATGGGTCAGGTGCACAGCCTTAGCCCCAGTGAAGCCCTGGTCACAGTTCTCTGTATACCAGGAAGAGTCCTACCTCCCCGCTCCCCCAGCCTCCTAGTACAGCAGGCAGCCTGGTATAATCAATGGAATAAGCAGTCCTCCAAACAAGAACAAAGACTGGTGCCCCTGAGGGCAGGGTAGAGATGGGGAGGGTTTTCTCCACATCACAGCCTTTCCTTGCTCTAGCCCTCCAGGTTGCATGCCACTACAAATCACACACAGGGTCCTGGACAACAGATCTGCCAAGTCCCAGTTTGAAGTCATAGCTTGTCCAGGAAAACTCTCAACTGGACGTCACTGAGCCAGCTCCCAGCCTTCCTCTTCTAGCTCCCCCACTCAACCAGTCAATTTTTTTCTACCTTCCTACCCATCCCACTCCCTGCCTGGGGAGTTTCACCAACCTTTTATGCTGAGACAGACTCATGTAGACCAGGCTGGCCTCCATAGGCAGCCAAGGATGACCTTGAAGTCTTAATCCTCCTTTCTCCTCCCTAGGGCTGAGCTTAGAAGTTGGTTCCACCATTCCTAGTTGATGCAGTGCTAGGGATAGAATTTAGGGCCTCGAGCAAGCTAGGCAAAGGCTCTACCAACTGAGCTACACCTGCATCTTCCTAGCATGGGCATTCTCTGCAAAGCAAAAGGCTCAGAGAAAGAAACCAGACCCAGAGCCCCTTAGAAGCAAATCTTGGCTTCTCGCAAGTCCCGCCCAGCCAGCTGACTTTGCAATCTCATTGTGCCGCCTGCCTTTGCTAGGTTTGGTATAGGCAGAGGGGTGTCTGATGGAGAGAGTGAGACATTCATTACAGGCAAAGTCTCCGATGCTACTCCCTGCCTTTTGAAAAGGAGCCCCTAGGACATGGAGCCCTGAATTCTGCATACACATAGACCCTGCAAGGGATTTTAATAAGTAATGTCCAGGCAGGAGAGTAGAACGGCAGCTAAAAGCCTCCGCCTTCAGGCAACAAGTTCCAGAGTCATGTTAAAGCCCTAATAGTCACTGGGTGGCTGCCAGCAAGTCTCAAAGGGACAAAGAAGGGCAGGTGCCTGCAGGGTCGTTGCAAATGCTAAGGGGGTCATGCATATCTGCTACCTTAAAACACACCCCAGAGTGGTCCGAGAAAATGACTCCATTGGGTAAAGTGCTTGCTGCACAAGACTTGGCTAGCATCTGCCTATAATCCTAGCACTGGGGAGGCTCAGAAAATATAGTCACAGTGGCTTCCTGGTCAGCCAGTCTAGCCAGAATGGCAGGCTCCCGGTTCAGTGAGAGACTGTGTCTCAAAGAACAAGTCAGAGAAGTGACTCTCAGCTTCCACACGTATGCGTGTACATATGCATTCCCACCACAATAAATAAATGAACACGTTAATTAATCAACAAGTACAGTACCACACAGAACTTTTATAATTGCCATTAAGAGGTGTGGCCATAATGTATTTTATGTCACTAATGGAAACTCTTACTAAGATGACCTGCTACAGACTAATGTGTTCCTGAATACAGCTTGAGAGACAGCAAGCTCTGGCTCTTTTCGGGGTGTCTTATGAATGTGCTTCTGTGGGTATTTATGCAGAAAAAATAATTTCAGCCTCCCAGCTCTCCTCATCTAGCCAGGCTGGCCCTAGACTTCTGGTCCTCCTACCGCACCTCCTGAGTGCTGAGAGCATGCTCTTCTGGTTGCTCTGGAAATGAACTGAGGGATTTAATCTTGTTCTGTTCATTTTGTCTTGAGGTCTTGGGAGAAGAGCTTCAACACGGCCTTGGTGGGCTGTCCCGATGGTCTGGTCTCATGACCTGCGAGAGGTGTAATTAGGGCCACAACTTCACACTACAGGTGCAAGTTCAGAGCCCCCCTGGAAACTAATGATATGATGCTAAGGGGACTATGACATCTTTTCATGATTGCAGAAGACTGCCCACATCCCTCTCATCAAAGGGCAAGAAGAAAGCTGTCTCCCCCAAGTCCTCGGCCACTTGTCCTGAGGCTGGCTGGCCTGTCACTCTCACCAGTGGAGACAGGTGAAGTCTGGTTCCCAACCCAAGTTTACACAGGTTATATGTAAACTTCACAGATCTGTGTAGTTCATTTATCAAACAAACAAAAAAAAAAAAAAACCTGTTATACTTTAAAACTCAGAGCCAGCCCGGGAGATGGCTTAGCAGGTAAAGGCAATTAAGCCTGAGGACCTAAGACCATCCAGGAACCCTGTGGTAGATGAAGAGAGTTGACTCTCCTAAGTGTTTTTTCTGACCTCCATATGTGGTCTGTGGTATGTATTCACCATCCCAAAATACATAACACACACACTTTTAAATTCAAAGTAGGATGCTGTAGATAGAAACGTGCACTTTGGGATCAAGAAGGTGGCTCAGTTGGTAAAACACTTGCCTTGTAAGCATGAGGAGCTTTGAGTTCGGTCCCCAAAGCCAACATTTTTTTAAAAGCTAGGCATGGTAGCATGTCCTTGTAATCCCAGAGCCAGAGGTAGAAACAGCTGGATCCCTGGGCATGCTGACAGACCAGCCTCACTCTGCGAGAACCACGTCAGTGAGAGACCCCGTGTCAAAATATCCAAGGTGAATGTTTCTGAGGAATGATATTCCAGGTTGACCCCTGCCCTCTATGTGCATGCGCATACACACACACCACACACACACACACACCTGCACACAGACCACAGACACATGAAAAGAAATCTGTGCCTTGTAGCCAAGAACAAGGGCTCTGTGGTCAACCAGCCTCTCAAGTACTACTTACTGACATCAGTACACAGGCAATGTGGTTTACTTCCCCCAGTCTGGTTTGCTGGGTTCTCCTGTGAGGGAGGGGCTGGAACCTCCCTGGACTAACGGTAATGTCCTACCACTGAACGTGCGGAGCTTGTAATGTCTCTCTAGTACACAGCCAAGAATTATTATCAGTCATTATAACAGCTGGCAGTTCTGGGCCATGGAAACATGCATAAGGTTGGGAAGGGAAGAAAGGGCTGGACGTGTGTACCAGCTCAGTCTTCTTTATACTAGACAGACGATGTGACACCGTGAAGACAGCAAGTGCACAGGGACCATGAGTCCCTTTGACCACATGGAAACAGCGATAAGCTCCACTGACCCTGCTCTTTTACGGTAACTCCTGTAGAATATTTTAGATGGGACAGGTTCTGGAGAATGCTACAAACCTAGATGCAGTGCCTTCTTGTTTGTCTGAACTTTGTGAATGAACATCTGCTTCCCAGACTCACCCAGAACTTGATCCTGGGTTGCTGCTTGGTTCAGAATCTCACCCTGCACCCAGGCAGAGGGAAAGGGAAGTGTCTGCCTTCTTAGTGGTGCATCCAACCTAAAGGGATACTGTACCCATTCAAGCCTTCACTTCACAAGCCATGACACCCACTTCGCTACCAGCTTCCCCATCAAACACCAGGCACTGACAGCTATTTCCTTCCTAGATGTCCCTAGCCTGCAGTCCATCCTGTCTAAGCTAGAGACAAGTCACAGGCAGAGACGGAGTCAACTGTAGTGACATGTTTCTAGCGTAAGACCAAACTTCCAGCTTGAGTGCATTATGGGAAAGAAGCAGGTAGTGGTTTCTACAATAGTCCCAGACACTGAACCGGAATGGAAGCGAGAAATCAGACTCATTCAGATGTCAGCTTAGAGTACACAGAGCACAGAGAGCCAGGGAGATCACCCTGTGCCCCCGCACGCACAGCGACCCACGGGCGTCAGCGCACGTCCTTACCATTAAGCTGCCGGTAGACGATGTCCTCCAGCAGCGACAGGCGCTTCAGGACCGCATCCTGGATGGGGCTGGCGCTGTGCGCACTGAGGTTAGCCACCTCTGCGCGAGGCCGGATCTCATGGAAGGCGTCTCCGCTGCGCACCGCGATAGGCCGACACTTAGCCAAGAAGATCACAAAGCCGGCCACCGCTATCAAGTTCAACACCAACAACACTTTGACTCTCCTCAGTGAAGCCATCAAACAACACGGCTGGTCCTTTCCCTGGACCCACGCCTCTACCAGCCTCACCTGCGAGGCGCAGGGCAGTCTAAGACCGTGCAGACCCTTCACACCTGACAATGGCCAGGAGTGGGTTAGGGGAATCCCAGTTGTTGCCAGCTACAAAACGCCGATGCTCAGGCGACAGAGACCACTGGAAAGACACAGCTGCTGGGGACCAATCGTGATCACTCTTATGGAAAGCCCCTGGTTTGCAAAAGTGTCCCTGAAATGCCTGCTTCGTCCACAGCACGCAGTCACTTCTAAGAGGCAGCAAAAGATAAAGGTCCCGGGGTCTCTCCCCGCTGCACCCAGAACAAGTCGTCTTTGGACTTTGGACCTCCGGAGACGTGGACCTTCAGGAACAACCCGAAGGTAGTCGGAATGCTCCCGAGACGTGGCGGGAGTGGCGCGCAGGTGCCTGGCTCCAGCTCTGCGCCCGCCGGCGGAAGAGCGCGCCACTATTGGAGTTGCACTGCTGACACTCCCGCAGGCGCCCGTCGCGGGGCTAGGACAGCGTTCTTCAGCAGAGGACCTGCTCCTCCGGGCGGGTGTCTTTGTTCAGCTCACCGGCCCTCTCCATCACTCCGGGAGGAGGAAAAGCCCGCTCCCGTTGCCCGCATCCTCCAGGCTCCGCAGTCACGCTCAAATCTCAATGACTCTCTCAAAGTGGGGGGGGGGGGGGGGGCAGCAGGAAAGGGGCGGGAGCAGGAACCCAGCGCTGCGTCCTCTCCGCCCCCACCCCGCCCGCAAAACTCACCAGTGCGCACAGCGCCACGGGTTACCGAACACGTTCCAAGTCCCCACACGAGCCTCCGGGCCTGCCGGACACACTGGCCTGTCTCAGGAGGTGGCGCGTCGCGAGGCTGGCCGGAAGGAAGAGTCGGACCTCCAAAGTCACACCAGTTTTCTACACGCTTCTCTAAACGTCGCGGGGGAGGGATGCGCGCTGGTGCCTCCGCCGCCTGGCACCACGGCCGGTGCCGCTCGTCCCAAGCCCTCAGGGGAACCAAGATCCGAGTGTCCCAATCACTGGACTCAATGACACCGCTGCTGCGGCACTGAGAGTACACACTGTCTCCCAGGGGGATGGTGGGATAGACCCGAGCAGCTGGGGAGACAGGAGGGGATGCTCAGGTGGTGACGGAAGGCGGGGCGCGGTCCCGAGGGGAGCGGCTGCGGCGCCGACTCCTCCTCCGCGGTCCCTTGGTCACCCTCTTCCCCGAGAGACAGTCGCCACCGCCGCTGCCACCCGCAGGCTGCGGAGCGCACAGCCAAGGGAAGCTGGCCCGCTCTTGCGCGCGCACCCGGAAAGGGTGGGGGCGTCAAGAGAGAGTGGGTAGCGCGCGGGACCGGGAGCAGTCAAGTCATGTTGGCTGCTAAGGGCTGCGAGGGACCCTTGGGGTTCTCAGCGCTCTCTAAGCGGGAGGGTTTGTTCCATCCCGGCAGACGAGGAAGACGTTCCTTTCTCTTGGCTAAGCTGCTCTGCTTAGCTTGGCCCGGAATGGCTAGAGGGAAAATCTGGCCTGGAGACTCGGATTCCGCTACTTTCGGAGCCAGGCCTTGTGTCCTTCTTGCTAGGGCGCTGGGAGACTTCTGACCATCCGAGTTGCTGCTTCTGTGCTCACCCACACTTCAGTAAACATCTTATTAGTAACACACGGATTTATGGCCCTAATGGGTCTCCACAACCTCCTTCTTTTCCGGAGACCCAGGAGTGCCAAAGACTGGAATCCAAACCTGCACTCTGATTCTTTAATTTGTTAGGCCAAAGAAAGAAACCAGGCTGCCAACAGATAGCTGAGTGAATTCAGGGGCTTTCCCTTCAGTCTTCCTACCCCATGAAAGTTTATTGTCGCTCCTTGGTTAGTTTTGTTTGGTTGGTTTTGGGTTTAGGCTTCTAATTTGGGGCAGGGTGAGGGAGAGTGGGTGGATTTGGGGTTTGGGGTTGGGATGTAGTTCTGTTGTTGAACTGAAGTTGAATGCTTGCTTAGACCTCAACTGGATCCCCAGTTCTTCACAATCCAGTCTTGCTGGTGGCAAACCTATGAGCCCAGCATCTAGGGAATGGAGGCAGGAGGATCAGGAACTAGAGATCTCCACTGCTGCAAAGTAAATTCCGGGTTCACTTGGGTTCCTTGTAAAGGGGAGAGGGGGTATTTTTGTTCTTTGTTTGTTGGGACTTTGTTGGGACTTTGCTGTTTCTTTGTTTATTCAGTCTCGCTTAGCCTGGGCTGGTCCCTAACTTCTGATTCTTGATGTTCTTGACCTCACGTCCCAAGTACTGGGATGGCAGTCACTGTCACCAAGCTGGGCTCTTCATTTCAGCAGAGAATTTTTTGTTTGTTCGTGGGGGATGTTTTCTGCTGTCGTTGCTTGTTATTTTAAACAACAGCAGCAAGCACCTTTACAGTTTTTAGCACTGGGATAAAAAGATACATGGAAGGCCAGGGGTGGTGGTTGAGTGTGGTCTGCTGCTCAGAGGAGACAGGAGGACCTTTTACTCAAGGCCAGGCTGGGCAGTTTGGCGAGGGTCCTACCTTCAAATAAAATAAAGGGAAAAATGACAGGGATATAGCTCACTGACATAGTACTTGCTGGACATATGTGAGGTCCTCAGTTTAATCCCCAAAGAAAGGGAGGGAAGGGGGAGCATGAAAAACCATAACAATCTTCATTTCTTTTCTAATATCTTATTCTTTTCTTTTTATTACATTGTTAGTGTGCACTGGGCATGTGAGCGTGTGTGCATACACACGTGTATGTGTGTGTAAGTATGTATGTAAGCCCACAGACACCAGAAGGAGGTATTTGATTCCTTGAACTAGAGTTACAGATGTTTGTGAGCCACTGCTGAGGGTGCTTGGATCCTATGGTGTTTGAATAGGTTTGGGCCCCATAGACCCAAGTGTTTAAATGCTTGGCACCTAGGGAGTGGCACTATCAGGAGGAGTGGCACTATCGGAGTAGTTATGACCTTGTTGTCTCAGAAGCTCAAGTCTTGTCAGGATGTCTCAGTTTCCTTCTACCTGTGGGTCAAGATGTAGAACTCCCAGCTACCTCTCAAGCACCATGTCTGCATGCCTGCCACCATGCTTCCCACCATGACGACAATGGACTAAACCTCTGAAACCGTAAGCCAGCCCCAATTAAATGTTTTCCTTTATAAGAGTTGCTTTGGTCGTGGTGTCTCTCCACAGCATTAAAAACCCTAACTAAGACAGATTCCAATTCCGCTTCTCCTAAGACAGCAGTAAGACATCTCTCTAGTTCCATTTTCTTCCATTTAAAAAAATACTTAGCTGCGTATGTGTCTGGGTGTGTATTTGAGCCACAGCCCACATGTGGAGGTCAGAGGACAACATGCAGGAGTCAGTTCTCTCCTTCTGCTCTGCACGTCTCAGGAATTGAACCCAAGTGGTCGAACTTGACAGAGAGCACCTTAACCTCCTTGAGCCAACTCACTGGCCTCCAGTTTTATTTTTCATTTCTTTGGAGCCTGCTCAACAATATCCTTAGGGTACTGAATTTTTATAATCTACAAAAAATGAGTACAAAAAAAAACCAGTTTAATAAAAAGCCATATCAAAAAACATGGAAAAAGCACTTTTATACATCCGTGAGATAAGAGTGAAGCTGGTGCGAGGAAACCCTGGCTTTCAAGGCCTTCAGATCATCAGGGACCCGTTGAGGCCGAGTCTCCCCACAGTTGTTCACTGAAGACCCAGGGCAGCCAGTGTCGTCAGAACCGCAGCAGAGGCTAGCTGGTGAAGGGCTGGAAGAGGTGTTGTTCTTACTCAATCCCACATTTGTGGGTCACCTTTCCTGCATCCTCCACCCTCCCAAGATACGAGACAACGTAGTCAGAATATAGCATACCATACTAATTTCACCACGGTTTTCTATGACATGAGAATCTTCAGGTATTGAGATGCAAGGGAAATTTGGTTTGGTTGGATTAGGTTTGGGTTTGGGTTTGATTTTTGACATAAATCTCACTATGTAGCTCAGACTGGCCTAAAACTTGTGATCCTCCTGCCTCATCTTCTCAAGGACTAGGGTTACAGGTGTATACCATCATGCCCAGACTGTGAACTGTTTATTTTTATGCAATGAAGAATGGATAGTCAGGTAGAAAAGCAATGGGATAGAGCAAAAAGACCTGCACTGAAGATAATAGATGGAGGGTGGTGCTCTACCACTGAACCACACCCCAGTCCCTCATTGGGGGATTCTAGGCAGGTGCTCTACCACTGAGCCACACCCCAGCCCCTCACTGGGGAATTCTAGACAGGGGCTCTACCACTGGGCCACACCCCAGCCCCTCACTGGGGGATTCTAGGCAGGGGCTCTATCACTGACAATACCCCTGAGCTTAGATTTCTTCTCCTATTTATTTTCTACCTATCAGCCCCACTTACCCTTTCTCTGTCTAGCTATTGACTGTTTAGCTTTTTATTAGCCCAATCAGGTGCCTTAGGCAGGCAAGGTGAAACAGCAACACATCTTTACATAGTTAAACAAAAGCAGCATAAACAAATGTAACATATCTTTACATCATTAACAAAAGTAGCAGAAACAAAGAAACAAATATAACACACTTTTACACAG
The DNA here is from genome assembly GCA_963919715.1 of Microtus obscurus. Classification (NCBI taxonomy): domain Eukaryota; kingdom Metazoa; phylum Chordata; class Mammalia; order Rodentia; family Cricetidae; genus Microtus; species Microtus obscurus. The sequence goes on along the minus strand of CAWTZC010002533.1, from coordinate 6,426,894 downwards.
TTCAAGTGATACTCCACGGCATAAACAAATGTAACACATTTCTACATAGGTAATACTCCACAACAACTGGAAGCCAGGTTTTGAGAGTTTATAACCTTGCCCCACTTCCTGTTCAGTTTCTCTTTGCTTTCTGTGTGTGGTTGGAGATGTGATATGTCATCTTCCAGATCTGACTGCCAGCTGTCACACCTTCCTCAAGGCTTCCGTGTCTGTCATAGACTCTCCACTGGAACCGTAAGCCAAATGAACTCTTCCACAAGTCTCTTTGGTCATCAAAAAGTAACAATATGGAAGTCTGAACTAGGGACAATAGGGATGTCGCTGTGAAGAACATGACTGTATTGGTTTTTGGAGGACCGTGGGATACTTTAGAAGTTTGAGCTGGGAAAGTGGATGAATGCTGTAAACAGAGCTTCACAGGTCCTTCCAACGGGAACCTAAATGACAGCTGGGCTCAGAGAAAATGTAGACGGTAGAGACCTGGATCACAGTGTTTCCAGGGGAAGTGAGGACTTTAACAGCAACTGGGCTAGAGGCCACTTGTGTGCTATTCTGGCAAAGAATCTGGCTGCCTTCCGACCCTGTCCTAAGAATTTAGGTGAAGCTAAATTAAAAAGTAACGAATGCCAATCTTTTACATAAAATGGTGTGGTATGAACTTTTTACATCATCCTATTTTCTTTTAAATTGTCTGTCTAAGGCAGCTGGGGTGGTGCATGACTATAATCCCAGTGGTTGGAAGGCTGAGGGAGGAGAATCATACATGAGTTCCAGGCCAGCACTGACTTCAGAGTGAGACCCTGTTTCAAAACAAAAATTGGAAAACCAAAATTAAAATAGAAAGGTTCTCTAGATTACTAATGCTAACATGATGTAATTGCTGTGGGAATCACTGGTGTCGCTTTATTTAGGGAACAATGATAAGGGAAATAAAGGCTAGTACAGATGAAATTTGTGTCTGTGATGTGTGTTTGGCACAGGATGCTTGTGGGTATCAGAGGGCAGCTTCTGGTGTTCTCACCTTTTACAGTTTGAGCCAGGGTCTCTTGTTTACTGCTGTGTATATCAGCTATCTGTCCTGTTAGCTCCTTGGGAGTCTCCTGACCCACCCTCCATCTCAGCATCTCAGTGTTGGGGGGACACTGTGTGCTATCATGTTCAGCTGTCGATGGGTTCTGAGGACCCACCTCAGGTCTTATTCCTAGACAGGAAGCACTCTACTCACCGACTAAGCCAACTCCCCAGCCGACCCCCCTTTTCCTCCTGGTATTTTCCATTTGCAGTTGGTTGAGTCTGGGGATCTCCATGACTGAGTGTATATAGAAGAATGTAAGTCGTTGAGTATCTGTTGTGAGCCCGCAGCTCTGAAGGCAGCATGGTGTCGAGAGAGCCAAGGCTGGCAGAACTACCGCATAGCTTCAGAGCGTGGTGGAGAAAAGACTCAGGGCAGAGACCCACATGTTTCTATGAACTAAGATTGAACGGATAGGAAAGAAATGAATTAAATCAGTTCCGCTCACCGGGTAAATTCGCAGGCCCACAGAGCAACATAAACTACATCCACATAGATGAGAGAGCATCACAGAGCCCTGTCCTTCAGTCTCCCAAAAGGGGTGGTGATGCTCCCCCAACGAGCAGTTCCCTCTGTTCTTATACCATCTGGCCCAGTCCTGTTAGAGAAACCAGCAAAACAACATATCTGTGTCTGAATGGCCTATCACCAGGAGGTGAGGGCTGTGTTCCACTTCTGTCACCAAGGAAAAGATTGGTTCTTGACTTTAAAAAAAAAAAAAAAAACTCGTTTATTTTTATTGATCATGTTGTGAGACACAGTCTCACTATGTAGCCTAGGCTTGCTTGGAACTCACTAGGTAGCTAAGACTGGCTTCAAACTCATGATCCTCCTGCCTCAGCCACCTGAGTGCTGGTAATCACAGCCATGTACCATCCACACTCGAGTGTTTCAAGATTTTAAGTTAGAAAATCTGAGGCCAAGGAAGGGAGAGCAGGGCAAATGAGACCCTGTCTCTAAAAAGAAAAGAGAGTGTGGGAAAAGATGGAGGATAATGAACAGAGGAGGGAGGGAGGAAGGGAGGGAGAGAGGGAGGGAGGGAGGGAGGGAGGGAGGGAGGGAGGGAGGGAGGGAGGGATTATTTCAGATGGATCCTCAAATTTTTCTTCTTTATGAAGTTCAGTTAAACTACAAAAATCTTTGTTCTGAGGCTATGATTCCCAGTGCAGTGTGCTCAGAAGAGTCTGGGTCATAGTTCTCTGGCCATCAATAATCTATCAATGGATCAATGACTGAAAGGACTATTGGGAGTGATGGAATTGTAGGCCTGTCCTGAGGTTACATTTCAGTAATATGTCCTGGGCTGGAAGATGGCTCAGAGGTAAAGTGCCTGCTGCACCATCCTGAGGACCTGAGTTAGGATCCCCAGAACCCACCTGAAGTCAGGCATGGAGAATCTGGATCTGTGATCCCCGCCTCCAACATAGAGATGGGATTGCCGAGAATAGAGAATCCCCTGATGTTCACAGGAGAGCTAGCCTGGGGTACACAGTGATGAGCAAGATGACCCCTCCTCAAACAAGGTGGAAGGTGACCCCAGTGCATGAAGTCCTCTGCCCTTCACACATGTGCTATAGTACATACATGCCATCAAACACACGTGTGTGCATGTGCGCACGTGCAAACACACACACATATCATTACGAATTTAAAATATTTAAAAATATAAAAAAGCAAAGTCCCAGCCTAGCATCCCATTCCTCCAAAGAAATCCTAACATGTGTCACTTATGCCCATCTACCTAGATGCTATAGCACAGTGATTACACATCTGTCTAGATGCTATGACACAGTGACTACACATCTGTCTAGATGCTATGGCACAGACTGCACATCTGTCTAGAAGCTACGGCCCAGTGATTACACATCTGTCTAGATGCTATAGCACAGTGATTACACATCTATCTAGATGCTTTGACACAGAGACTGCACATCTGTCTAGATGCTACGGCCCAGTGATTACACATCTATCTAGAAGCTATGGTCCAGTGATTGTGCATCTTTCTAGATGCTACAGAACAGTGATTGCACCTCTGTCCAGATGCTATGACACAGTGATTGCACATCTGTCCAGATGATACAGCACAGTGACTGCACATCTGTCTAGATGCTATGGCACAGTGACTGCACATCTGTCTAGATGCTACAGCACAGTCACTGTACATCTGTCTAGATGCTATGGCACAGTGATTGCACATCTGTCTAGATGCTACAGCATAGTGATTGCACATCTGTCTAGATGCTACAGCATAATGATTGCACATCTGTCTAGATGTTATGGCACAGTGACTGCACATCTGACCAGATGTTATGGCACAGTGACTGCACATCTGTCTAGATGCTACGGCACAGTGATTACTTACCATCCTTGTAACTATCCACTCATATTCCTGTTGCTTGGTGCAAGAGAAGTAAAGCTAAAAGCCATATTCTGTATCTGTGTAGTAGCTTACACAGTAACACTGGTTAAATGGGCGAAGAAATACATGAATAGGGGCTGAGGATGTGGCTCAGTGGTAAAGCACTTGCTATGCAAATGTGAGGACCTGAGTTTGATTCCTTAGGACCTATATTTAAGAAAAAGAAAAGAAAACTGGGCAGGTAGCTGTGATGAATAATTGGTTGTCAATTTGACTATTTCTTCTGATGGCAGTCCACATAAAAAGACATGAAAGAAGGAAGCTTTTTCTGTGTGTGTTTTTTTAATTTGTCCTCATTCTTGACAAATGATGTGGGGTCCTCCTCTGTATGATGTGAATATGTTTTATTACCATTGGTTAATAAAGAAGCTGATTTGGCCAATGGCAGGGCAGAATATAGGGAAATTCATGCAGAGATATAGGAGGAAAGAAGGTAGAGTCAGGCAGATGCCATGTAGCCACTCAAGAGGCAAGTAGAACAAACCATGAGCCTCATGGTTAAGTATAAAATAATAGAAATAGGCTAATAGGCCAAAGCAGCTTTTTTTTTTAAGCTGGTGATAACGCATATTTGCAGATACAGAGGGGAATCCCACATCAGAGAAGATCATCTATTCTGCCACTGGGGCATTCCTTCACGATTCCAACATAGACCAAAGACAGCCTTGTAGAATGAACATCTACAGGATTCTTGGCCTTTGCATCAAAAGACAGCCATTGTTGAACTAGTCATAACACAGCCTCTAAGCCATTTGAATAAATCCCATAACAGATATGTGTGTATATTTAATACATATATTAACACATGTATTTATGTAATGTATAATATGTATGCATATGTAGTTCATATGTAATATGTAATGCGATATGCATGCAAGTATATGTAATATAAATATATTAAACATATATATTTCAATGCTAATATGTATATATATGTTACATATATAATATCCTGTGTGAGTATCCTATGAGTTCTGTTCCTCTAGAGAACCTTGACTATTACAGTAACACATACCTGTAATCCCAGCACTGTGGAGGTAGAGACAGGAAAATCTCTAGAGCTTGCCTGACAGCCATGAAAATCAACTGATGAGTCCCAGGTTCCCTAAGAGACCACGCTGTTTGCTTGTTTGTTTGCTTTTGAGACAGTGTTTCTCTCTACAGCCTGGCTCTATCCTGGAGCTCACCCTGTAAGGCAGGCTGGCCTTGAACTCAGAGATCACCTACCTCTGCCTCCCAAGTGCTGGAACTAAAGACATGCACCACCGCTGCCTGACTTCTAACTACTCCTGGAATTACAGTGCATGTCATGAATTTTCTCCTATGGAGCAGGCCTTTAAACCAATCCAAGAGCAGTTTATTACTCCCATAACAGCAGTGCCACTGTTGCCTCAGTGGGCACATTTTGCATGGCAGGTTGGTTGGCATTGGAGTTTGCAGGGTCCACAGCTCTCATAGCATCTGTGGTTGCCTGGGCTGAGCCTGCACATGGCTGGTCCTATCAACTGCCAATAATGGATAAATGATGGCCTCATGAGGCCCTAATCCTTTTTATTAAACTATCGGCAGCTGGTAGACTTTGGAGGAGGGACAGTCATTGCCTTCATCAGCATACCCAAAAGAGTGTCTGCCAGGTTACAAGTGACAGTTCCAAATATGAGGCCACATAGACTGCCCTTGTTAAAATCAGCGTGTCACAAAACAAACAAAACAAAACAAAAAGACACGAAATAAGGAGTGTACGGAGGATGGAGATGACAGAAGTGGAAGGAAAATTAAAAAGAGTGGCCATGAGAGCCAACAGAATGCTTTATATGCAGATATGGAATTGTCAATGAAAAATTTAATCAAGGTAAAGAACAAGCAATGTTAATAATTTTAAAAGTAAAAGTCTAAGGATATGGCTCTCTAATAGAGTATTTGCGAGGCATGTGTGGAACCCTACATCTAATCCCCAGTATTGAAAGGGAAAAGAGAGGGAAAGGAAGAAAAGAGGAGAAAGGGGAGGGCAGGGGAGAGGGAAGTAGGGAGGAAGGGCAGAAGAAGAGGAGAAGGGAGGAGGATGGGGGAGAGAAGAAGACAGAGGAGAGGGAAAGGAGGGAAGAGGGAAAATACGTGAGCAGTTTCTGGTTGAATGGGACACCAGGCTTGCACTACAGGGGCTCATGCCTATGCTCCACCTGAAATATAGACAATTTGTCCTGGAATTTAGTTCTGCCTGCCATTATATATATCGAGACTTTGATTCCTATAAAAAGAAATACAAGAAATATTTGAATGTGATGGAAAGAGAAAGCCTCTTTGTGGCCAGTGCACAGAGTATGTGGAGGAATTTCTTTATAGATATTCATAAAACCAACATAAAACCATCTGCCCCATGCCTTCCAGACCCATAATAACTTCACAGAGCTTAGTGTATTCAATTCTTCAACACAGACGTATAAAAAAAAGTCACATGAACTGACATTTACAGAGTTCAGAAACCATTGCTTTTCTACTCGAGCCTGCCTCTTACAAATGACCAGGCTTTATTCCTAACATAACCAGTGTGGTTTTGTAGGGAACCACAGTCTGCTCTTTAATACCCCTCGTGTGTGTGTGTGTGTGTGTGTGTGTGTGTGTGTGTGTGTGTGTGTGTGTGCGTGTGTGTGTGTATGGTGTGGGGCAGGGGTTGACATCAGGTGTCTTCTTCAGTAGCTCACTACCTTATTTTTGCCACCTTAGTTTTTGAGACGAGATCTCTCGCAGAACCCGGTTCAGCATGACTCACTGGCCACCAAGCCCCAGGGACATGCCTGTCTGCCTTTCTGGAACTGGGATTACAGGCACGAGTTGCAAAGCCAGGCTTTTTATGGACTTAGAGTCACCATGGTAACACACCTTCAGGTATATCTGTGAGGGTGTTTCCAGAGAGGGTTGCAGGGGGGAGACCTGCCCTGAATATGGTCAGAAGCACCCTACAGGCTGGGGGCCTGGCCAGCATCAGAGGAAAGTGAGCTGAGCACCCACGTTCTTCTCTCTCTGATTCCAGCTGTCTCACGCTCCTCCTGCCATGCCTCCCCCACCATGACGGACTGCATCCTTGGACTGTGAGCCACAAGGAACCTTTCCTTCCTGAAGTCACTCTGCCAGGGATCGGGTCACAGCAATGCTTAAAGAGCTGCTGTGGTTTTGTAACATCCAAAGCAGCGAAACGCCATGTGAAAGACAGGCATTTTTAATCATTCCAGCAAGTTCCCTTCTGCACCCTTGGAACTAACCGGGTCTCTCTAAACTCTATTTCCAGAAACAAGCTGATTTGGTTTACATATAAATAAAACTGTGCACTGTGTACTTTTTCTTTCACTCAAAACAACTATTTTGATATTAATCCGTATTGCAGCACATATCAATAATTCACTCTTTGTTCTGTGATTAAAAGTAATGTTCAATTACCTGGAGACATTCCAGTTTTTTTCCCAAGACCTAATGTTTTAATCTATTTTTTATGCTGCTGGCACTGAAGTCGAAGGCCTTGTGTGTGCTAGGCAAACGTTCTACCCCTGAATTATATTCCTGATTCTCTTGTCGTCATTTAAGACCGGGTCTCACTAAGTTGCTAAAGGTTGCCTGGACCTCTCCCTGTAGTTCAGACAGGTCTTGAATTTATGACCCTCCTCCCTCAGCCTCTGAAGTAACTAAAGTTACAGACCTGTAGTAGCAGGGCAGTGCCCCTAAGTGTCATGTTAGGGACCTTAGAGATTCCTGTTTACTGTTAGGAGTAAAACTGATAAGAACATTTGTGTACAAGCCTTTTTTGTTCTAATTGTATTTTATCTTATTCATGTGTATGAACATGTACACATATGTGCATGTATGCATGTACTCTGTCTTGTACATAGCAGTCAGAGGACAGCTTTTGTGAGTTGGTTCTCTCCTTCCATCATGGAGGTCCTGGGAATCAAACCTGGGTTGTCAGTCTTGCTGTGCGGTCCGGGGAATCAAACCTGTGTGGTCAGGCTTGCTGTGTGGTCCTGGGATTCAAACCTGTGTGATCAGACTTGCTGTGTGGTGCTTTTAATCACTGACCCATCTTGCTATCCTGACAAGCCTTGATTTGTGTGTCCTGAATTCATGCCTAGACATATAACTGCAGCAAAACATGGTAAACACTTCTTCTTCCACAAGAAACCACCAAACTACTCTACGTTCTTGCCGATACGGCTCGTATTTTTTCATTTTGGCCGTTATTGTGGGTAAAACGTGGCTCCTTATTGTGGGTTTGGTGGTGGTGTGGTTTTAGACAGGGTCTCGCTTTTGTAGCCCAGGTTAGCCTTGAAATTAAATCAAGTCTCCTGCCTCAGCCGATCAAGTATTGGGATTTGTCCTAGTTAGGGTTTTATTGCTTTGATGAAACACCGAGACCGGAAAAAAATAAGTCGTGGAGGAAAGGGTTCATTTGGCTCATACTTCTACACTGTAATCCATCACTGAAGGAAGTTTGGACAGGAACTCATGCAAGGCAAGAACCTGGAGGCAGGAGCTGATACAGAGGCCATGGAAGATGCTGCTTCCAGGCTTGCTCCTCACGGCTTTCTCAGCTTGCTTTCTTGTAGAGCCCAGGACCACCTGCCCAGGGAGGGCACTGTCCACAATGCATTGGACCCTCCTCCATCAATCACTAATTATGAAAATGCCCCACAAGTTTGCCTGGAGCCCGGTCTTGTGAAGGCATTTCCGTAACTGAGATGACTTTAGCTTGTGTCAAGTTGACATAAAACTAGCCAGCACGGGATGTCCACCACGATGCCAGGCTCATTTTCCTTCTGTCCGATAATGAGTGATAACGAACACTAGTGTATGTTTAAGTCACTTAAAGATTTTCTTTCAGGAAATATTTGTTCAAATACCCCCTTCCTGTTTTCCTTTCCTTTCCCTTCCCTTCCCTTCCCTCCCCTCTTCCTCCATTTTCTTTCCTTCCCTTGTTTTGTTTTAGAATGGGTCTCATTACATAGTCCAGGCTGCTGTTCCTTGGGAAACTACAGCTCCCAGAATCCTCCATTATTACCTGCCCACAGGTGCTCACGGATGTGAGGTCACCTTCCCAAAATACCCCGCGGCCTCCGTTAAAAGGCCACCACAAAACCTACTCGGCCCTTTTTTGCTTCGCCCCCCCTCCCCCGTGTGTTTCACATATCTGCCCCTTCCTTGTGTGTCATCCCCTCTCCATTAAAGTTGTCCTTGTCTCCGTTGTACGTGTCCGTTTGTCCCGCGTGTTCACCCACACACCCTGCTGGCATCCCGCCAGCATCCCTCCAGCCGGTGCGGGCATCACCCCAGCACCCCTCCGCTCCTTTTCTTTTGGAACAACACAGGCTATTTTCAAATTTGTGACGCCCCCTACCTCAGCCTCCATAGTACCGGGATTGCAGGTCTACACCACCACATCTGGCCTCATTTCTATTTTTCAATAAGCTATTTATGAGTGCATTGAATCATAAGAATTCTTTTATATTTTGGACAGGAGTATTATTCTTCTGTGTGTGAGAAACACAATATGGCGGTCCATTTTCATGACAAAGTATCTTACGTAAGTACAAACTTTAGATCCACCCGAGACAGCAGGGTCTCCTGCCCCAGCAGCTGACTGTTGGATAGCATACATTTAAACCAAAGGCTGATGTCAGGTCAGGGACCTGCTAAGTGCTGGCATTAAGGGTGGTGGTGGTTTAAGGCAGATGCTTAGTCAGTTATGTTCACAGAGAATAGCACATCTAAGTATCAAAACTCTGCTAAGCAGGACATGGGTGATAACTTGGGGTGGGTGATGAGAAAGGCAGGGGAGGGGTGAATGAGACCTAGGTGGCTGAGGCAACAGTTGAACCTCTGCCAGCATCCAGCCAATGAGGAAGAGGGAGAAGGGGTTTGTGCATGGCTGTTTTGGACTAGGCGGCATGTCTACCATTTTGTTTGTGTGAGTGCCGGAACTGGACAGCTCCTAAATAAATTGTCTCGTTCACATTGATCACGCTGAGTCCTAGTGGCTTGTTACTATGAGGTGGAGGACCCTGTTCCTTCCATATGCAGTTGGCAGTAGCGAGTGACTTGGATTAGCCTGGCCATGGAAACTAATAGCACTAGTTATGATCTGAATCTGATAGTCTCTAGTAGTTAATGTGAACTACCCTAGGCTTGTGGGGATGGTTAGTTAACATATCAAGTTCATGTTCTCATATTTAGTACGTGTGTGTGTGTGTGTGTGTGTGTGTGTGTGTACCTCTGCCAGCATCCAGCCCATGAGGAAGAGGGAGAAGGGATTTGTGTGACTGCTCTGGACTAGGCGGTGTGTGTGTGTGTGTGTGTGTGTGTGTGTGTGTGTGTGTGTGTGTGTGTGTGTGTGTGTGTGCGCGCGCACGTGTGTGTGCATGTTACTTTTCTGCTGCTGTGATAAAACATCATGACCAAAAGCAGCTCAAAGAAGAAAGGGTTTATTTTAGCTGATGGTTCCAGGGGGCTAGAATAACGGTAGGGAAGCCATGGCAGCCGGAGCAGGAAGCTGGATGAACACATTTTTGCAAACACACAGGAAACGAAGAGAGAACAGGAAGTGGGGCCGGGCTAAAAGCCCTCAAAGCTCACCCACAGTGACACCCTTCCCCCATGACAACACCTTCTTAAGTCTTATAACCATCTCTAACAGAATCAGCTGGAAACCTAGTGTTGGAATACAGGAGCCTTTGAGGGTCATTTCTCAAACTATTGCAGAGAGGGAGGGCAGAGGGGCAGAGAGAGAAGCAGTACCGTGTAGGAGTACTACGGCCTAGAAACGTCTTCCCTTTCTTTCAAATCCAGCTTCCGTACATAACGGGCAAGAACAAAGGGCAATTGAGAAGAAAGTAAAGAACATTCTCGGAAGTTATTAGCCACCTACAACTCCCACCAGGACCCAGATGAGACTATTAAAGTCTCACAGGTAATGAATTAAACATCCCTTGACCCGAGCCAACATTCAGCCTTTCAAGTCCTACTGAGTCCAGAAAACGAAGAATCTGCCTGACATCCACAAATTGGTAAGAAAGAAAACCATGCCTCATCCCTTCACAGCCGCCCCCCTTAATCAAATAACAGATGCACTCCTGGAAGGAGTCGGAAGACACCACGGGTTGTGGGTCAGCAATTGCGGCCATTTATCCTCATCAGAGGGAGCAGCCCTGCTACCAAATAAATGAGTCGTCGTCCCCCCCCCCCCCCCCACTCAGGGCAACAAGGAAGATGTCAGCCTCCTATCCCAGCTTCTGGCTAAGGCTCATTGCACTCAGCAGAGCTGTAAAAGACAGCAGGATGTGAAAACAGCAGCCATTGAGAGGAGGATTAGCATATTCAGAGACCTGGGGTTTATTCTAATTAAATTAGTCCCCTGGATCAAGTTTGGGTAGGAAGAGAGTGGAGAGGAAGGGTGGATAGGTAACTGGAAACTCAAAAGGGAAAGAGGAGGAATTGGGACTCAGTGAGTCATCTGGCTGTTTGGGTTGCCTGTTCCAGCCTCCAACCAAGGTGCCCAGCAGAGAAAATGGTGAAGAATGGTTTAAGAGAATCTTGATAGTGTTCCACAGGGAAGTGGGGAAGTGTTAACTCAAGGTCACTGCCGCACACACCAGCAGCTCCCCGGTTGTAAACCATTAAGTCTAAAGGGCTCAGTTGCCCTCCAGCAGGACTGCTGCTTACAGCCTTCCTCCAGACAGGCTTGGTCCTGTTGCAAAACATTTCTGTGCTGCAGAGCTCAAGGGTCAGAGGGAAAACACCAGAGCAGCCAGTGCCCGAGAAGAACATCACTTAGTAGAATGCTTCTCAGAGGTTTATCTCAGAGGCTTTGTGTAACAGCGTAAATGAATGCAGACAGATTGTAAATATATATACAGCTTTAATGGGGAAATAGACTTACAGAACGACCATTCTGCAGATTTATAGGTAAGCATTAGCCTGAGGCGGACACGCCCCCTAAGGCTGGGCTTAACCCTACAGCTTTGCCCTGACCTGAAACAGGTGAACATCTCCAAACTCCACATATACAGCAAGAGCCACAGCCTGGGGAGCAAGCACAGTAAGCAAACTGCTTAGTAAGTTCAGAGTCTTAGCACCCACAAAGTTATATGCGATGGTGTGCCCTTGTAACCTTAGCACTAGGAAGGCAGAGACAAGGATTCCTGGGACTCACTGGCCAGCTGTCCTTGCTGAATTGGTGAGCTCATGTGTCAATGAGAGACCCTACAGGATAGGTAAGGTAGAGGATGATAGAAGAAGACATCTAACTTAGACCTCTGGCCCACATACGTGTGCGCAGATGTGTACATGCACTTATGTGCACACACACAAAAACATGTGCACACACACATCACCAACAACAGCAGGTACTCTCATTGCCTCAGGATCCTCCAGAAACCCTATAGATAGATAACTCATAAACTATAGATAAACTCATAAACTTTATAGATCAGAAAACTAAAGCTAATAAAAGTCACTGTTATGATTGTGAAATGTGTTTGAACACACAGTCCTCTACTGGTGGTGCTGTATTGGAAGGCTCCAGAACCTTCCGAACTGTGGTCTAGACAGCAGAAATAAATTGCTGGGAGTGGGCCTTGAAGGCAATAACTGCATCAGGTTCCTGCATGTGCTCCCTCTGCTTCTTGTAGGCAGCTGTGATATAACTAAACAGCTCCAAGCTCTGTTTGCTATGGACCATGGCATTCCAACCCCCGTGCCTTCCTCACCACAATGTACTGAACCTTCTGAAACTGTGAGTCAAGCAAAGATCTCCTTCTTTAAACGGCTTTGCACAAGTATTTTGTCATGTGGACAAGAAAACTAATACAGTTATGTGTTTGGCCCAGGGTCGCCAAAAAATACAGACCTGAGCATAGAATGCCAAGCTCAGAGGCCATGAAGCATCAATTTCAAGGTTGGGGAGATGGCTCATTCAGCAAATCAGTTACTACATGCTGCGGTTTGAATGATAAATGTCCTCCAGAGGCTCATGTGTTTGTATAGTGGTCCCCAGTTGGTTGCTGTCATATAGAACCTTTAGGAGGCAGAGCCTTGCAGGAGGAAGCAGTCACCCAGGGAGAGCTTAGGGTTTGTAGTAATAAGGAGCGGTGTGGCTGTGCCCCTGTACCCGGCCGCCCGCATGGCCCAGCTTAAGCCCCGAAATAATTACACGGAAACTGTATACCTTTAATCACTGCCTGGCCCATTATTGGCTAGCTCTTACATATCGACCTAACCCATTTCTGATAATCTGTGTAGCACCCCAAGGTGTGCTTACCGGGGAGATTCTAGCCTGCGTCTGTCTGGAATGCGGGCATCATGGCAATTCCTTGACTCAGCTTCTCTTTCCCAGAATCCTGTTCTGTTTACTCCGCCTACCTAATTTTCTGTCCTATCAGGGCCCAGGCAGTTTCTTTATTGAACCAATGAAATCAACAGATTGATATATGACACTCCCACATCACTTCCCCTTTTTCTGTTTAAACAAAAAAGAAAAGCTTTAACTTTAACATAGTAAAATCACATATAACAAAACAGTTATCAAGTAAGAATTACAGTTACAATATTTATATCTACTTTATCTTTTATCATAACTAAGGAAAACTATAACTATCTATCCATTCTTCAACTCCATCAAAGACTCCAGAAGGATTATAATACTAAACAAGAAATAAGAAAACTCCAGAAATGACAGAGACATCTCGCTGTCTAGACAGTCACCCAAAGTTCCTCTGTACCGTTGGGGCATCCATCTTCGGCCTCCAGGCCCATAGTATCCAGCAGACAGTTCCATGAAGCAGGAAATTCCAAAGACAGTTCAGTCACTTTCTGCTGTGTCCTGCAGAATGTCTTGTAGACTCTTTTATGAATCAGGAACCCTGAAAGATCATCTCACCTTTAGGCAAGTTCAGCAGTCCTCTCTCTGCGGGTTCTTTGTGTCCAGTTTATGCAATAGTCCAGGCAAGAGCAGTTTCTTGCCCAAATGGCTATCAAGCTCCATAAGGATCCTCTTCGATGCCCATCTTCCTCTCGAAGTAGATTGGTGCTGCCAGGAGCAGACGTGTCTTATTGTCATGAAAAACCCTAAATTATTAAAACATTTAAAATGCCATATTCTGTAGTCTTTGAAAGATATGAAGAATGTCTATCTAATTGAAATATATCTCTATATATCTAGAAAATCTAACATGACTACAAGCTTGACTATTATTTATGATTATTTAACAACAACCTATATTTCCTAATTATACATTACATTTTAAAAATGAACTATATAATCACAATACCTTAATCAAGATCAGAAATACATATACATGTAACAAAATTGACATTAAAATCCACATCAATGCAAATTATTTATATCTATATCATATCCCCCTTTAAATGTAAAGGAACATTATAAACAATATTTTGGGAACATGGGCGCAGTTTTTCTCTCCAAACTGCTTCCTGCTGAATGGGGGCGTCGGTAATTAGATCTTTCATGGTGTAACCTGTGTGCCAGGGTCATCTCAGTTGGCAGTTGAGTGAAGTAATTTTTTGAGGGTGTTCACAGCAACTTTTCAGGAGGGCGTGGTCTATCATACCAAATCGGAATAGAAGAAATCCACAGGGTCTCATCCTCTGTGAAAACAAAAGAAGACCCTTTCCAAAGCATCATATCCTTAGACCCAAATTTTGAAGTCATACCCTCATGATATCCATTCTGGTTCCATTTGGCAGCCCATATAATGAAATGTCTCTCTGTACTTAGCTCCTTTACAGTCAAAAATTTTAAAGAAAACACAATGTACATAATCCAGACTCTCTGTGAATTTTCCATTTTTACGTGGCTTATTTTTCTTTATTTCTTTTACTCTCTTAACTATCTGTACTCTGTCTCTTTAAAGACTTTACCTTTTTAATTTTAAAGGCATTAACTTTATTCTCTCTCTATATATATTTTTTCTCTCTCAAGTCTACGTACATTCATCCAACATTGTGATCCATTTAGTGGTCTGTCTGAATCTGTTTTATTGTGAATCTGTAATTTTTTTACTATCCAGGAGCATTTCTTAAAATGTTAAGCACTTCTTAAAAACTTAAGTTGCTTCTTGTACAGTTAATACGGTACCGCCTGCATTCTGCCCAGTAGAAACCTTAAGTGTGCTGTCATTACGGTAATTACGGTAGTTACTGCCTGAGACCACACAGTTTAGTATGGCGGAGCTGAGCTGCTCCTGCCTCAGATCTATTTGGTGAGCCTGAGCTGCGCACGGTTCCAGGCACATAACAGGTCCACATTGGAGCCGTACTCAGCAGTTTGAGACTGCGTATGCGGCATTTTGAAATGCTTTGAAACCAGAGTTCATGCTGGCAGCACAGCCCCAGGAAGCCGCATTTTAAAATGACGCAGCTTTTTCCCCCCCCTACGGCACGCACGCCAGCAACAAAGAACAAAACTCTGTGTTAAACTCTGTTTTTCTCTGTTTAGAATTAAGCTCTCTCAGGTTTTTAAGTGGATTTAGCCCATCACGTCGGGCGCCAATTTGTTGTAATAGGGAGCGGCGTGGCTGTGCCCCTGTACCCGGCTGCCCGCATGGCCCAGCTTAAGCCCCGAAAGAATTACACGGAAACTGTATACCTTTAATCACTGCCTGGCCCATTATTGGCTAGCTCTTACATATCGACCTAACCCATTTCTGATAATCTGTGTAGCACCCCAAGGTGTGCTTACCGGGGAGATTCTAGCCTGCGTCTGTCTGGAATGTGGGCATCATGGCGATTCCTTGACTCAGCTTCTCTTTCCCAGAATCCTGTTCTGTTTACTCTGCCTACCTAATTTTCTGTCCTATCAGGGCCCAGGCAGTTTCTTTATTGAACCAATGAAATCAACAGATTGATATATGACACTCCCACATCAAGGGTTGTATAGCATGACTCCACTTCCTGTGCTCACTCTGCTTCCTGAGTGTTGATGTCATGTTGTCAGCTAGATTCCTGCTGCTGTCACCATGCCACCTCAGTCTGCAGCCACGTCTTCCTCATCGTGATGGACTCTATCCCTATAACTGTAAGCCAAACCCTTTCTCCTTTAAGTTGCTTTCTGTCAGAGTACTGTATCTCAGCAGCAAAAAGGAAAGTCGGATACTGTCTGAGCATGGCGACCTGCGTCCAGATCCCCAGCACCCACGCAAAATCCACGCCTGGGCAGAAGGGCACATGTCTGTCATCCCAGGAATGGGGAAGCAGAGTCAGGCTACTGTCACCGCTGAAGCTCTGTGATGACAAACTATTGCATTCCTTGGCTGACAGTTGGGATTCGTGGACCACCTTGTAGAAATTCCCTAGTGGGAAACCTCTGCTCCATTTCCTGGTCTCTTACAATGATTGTCTTCCCTCCACACCAACATTAACATTGTCCCCGTGAGCCATCATGCCTGGCTTCATTGTGAGGATTCTTGGGTACCACATCAAGGGCTTCCTTCTTCACCCATCCTTTTTTACATCCTAAGCATCTCTCTTTCCTAACTTATTCTCACCTTATTTCTTCCTCATGTTCCCTTTGCTCTACTCCAGCCAGTCTCGTTTCCATTCACATACTTCCAAGGCTTTGGAGCTCTGTCTCCAACTCCCAAATAATCAAAAAAAAAAAAAATTAGAAGATGTTTCCAACAACAGGCTTGGAGTTTCCCCCTGCAATGCCATGTGCCCCAAGGCCCTCAGTGGGAGGGTGGGCCGTGACTTATTCTACAGAGATGAAGGAAGAAGGCCCACGTGACTTCTGGAAGCCTTCTTCCAACTGTGAGACTCTGCAGTTTCTTGATTAGACAGAATGAAGGATGGAACCCTGGCATTTCTCCATTAAAGAAACGGCGAGCAAGTCTCATTTGCGGTATCGCTAACTGATAGTTCGCATTTTAAGGTTAAGATATTTTACTGCTTCCAGATGGTCAGCTCAGTTCCAGCCAGAAGAGCATCACGGCAGAGTTTAAGAATAGCTAGGATGCAGAGCGAGATTTTAATTATCATGTAGAGGATCTAATTAAAAAGACATACAGTAGTCAGTGTCTCACATGCTCCAGCCTATAAAACTCAGTAGTTTAAAAAATTACCTTAAGGAGGAAATTGGAAAATTATTCAATTTGAGGCTGAGACACTTGAGGAATTTCTCCAATGAGGAGATGAGAGTGAGGTTAACTACTTGTGATACACCATCCAGTACACCCTCTCGTGTTGTTCTTTCTATCCTGGTTAATGGCCCAGACTGGAGGTGGTCCCTCTGTCTTTTTCTGTGGAGGCTGGAGGGTGACATCAAGTGTTTTCCTTCATCTCTTTCCACCTTATATTGTGAGACAGGCTCTTTCACTAAACCCCAAGCTCAATGATTTGGCTAGACTCACTGACCAGAGATGATTCATCTTCTCTCTCTCTCTCTCTCTCTCTCTCTCTCTCTCTCTCTCTCCTGCCTCCCCTCCCCTCCTCCTCTCTCCTCTTAATATCATCTAATGGAGATGGGCCTTCTACTTTCATTGGTTAATAAAGAGACTGCCTTGGCCTTTGATAGGACAGAAAATTAGGTAGGTGGAGTAAACAGAACAGAATGCTGGGAGGAAGAAGGAAGTGAGGTCAGATGCAATGAAGCTCCAGCCCAAGATGGATGTAGGCTAGAATCTTCCTGGTAAGCCAAACCTTGTAGTGCTACACAGATTACTAGATATAGGTTAAAGCAAGATATGAGAATTAGCCAGTAAGAGGCTAGAGCTAATGGACCAGGCAGTGTTTAAAAGAATACAATTTGTGTGTTGTTATTTTGGGGCATAAGCTAGCCAGGGGGTCAGGAGCTGGGCAGCAGGAATGCAGCCTGCAGCTCCTTCTACAATCATCCTTCTATCTATTATCATCTACCCATGTATGTTTCTATGTAGCCATCATCTATGTATCCATTCATTTACTTGTCAATATAGAGTGTATATAAATATATAAATTAAATATATAATAGATAATAGGCATATAGAAGATGAATAAATAGATGATGGATTATACATGGACTGACAGATGATAGAAAGATAGACAGACAGATGCATATATTGATGATAGACATGATAGTGTCACTATGTCTGGCTTTTAAAAGGGTTCCAAGGATCCAAAGTCAGATCTGTTGACCAGCACTGTGTAGCTGAGCTATCTCCGTGGTCTGTTGTTGTTGCTGTTGTTGTTTTACATGGCTTGACTTGTTATAACCTCGAGACCTTTAAGGTCAATGCTATAACCACCTCCTTTATCCATGAGGAACTGAGACACAAGAGGTGACAAAACAACCAGTTTAATAGGAGTTCAGGCTCCTTGGCTCTGTGCTGTTGACCTGACAGAACCAGATGGCATACTCAATTTACAAAGTAGCTGGTTGCCACACAAGCATCATAGGGGTGGTGTATAAATTGCCACAAACTTGGTGTCATCATGGCCTGGTTTTGTAGTTTTTTAAGGGTCTTGCTATGTATCCCAAGCTGGCCTTGAAATTATCATCCTCCTGAATCAAGTTCTTAAGGACCTGTAATGAAAGGCATGCACCACAATGCTTAGAAACCAGCTAGAGTTGCTTGTTGCATGAAGTATACATGTCTCAAATTATCAATCTGTAAACATGAATATACATATAATAAAAAGGGTTTAATAAAATAAGAGGATTCACATAAAATGGGTAAATTTGGTCAAGGAGAGAATGTTCTGTAAACAGGCTTGTTTTTCTTAGTTTTATTAACTTCCTGTTTCTCTTATTCCCTTATTGCTGGGTTCCCTAATTGTGGGAGGTCCTTCTGTCTATGTGTTGCTTTTATTGGTTAATGAACAAAGAAAACTGTCTTGGCCTGTGATAGGACAAAAGAACAGAGCTAGGTGGGGGAAAACTAAAGTGAATGCTGGGAGAAAGGAGGCAGAGTCAGAGAGAAGCCATGGAGCTGCAGCCTGAGTCAGACATGCAGAAGCTTTGATGGTAAGGCACTGCCACGTGGCGATACACAGATTAATAGAAACGGGTTAAATCCATATGTAAGAGTTAGCCAATGAGAAGCTAGAGCTAATGAGCCAAGCAGTGACTTAATTAATGCAGTTTCTATGTGATTATTTTGGGTCTAAGATAGCCGGGCAGCTGGGAACCAATAAGCGGCCCTCCTCCAACACCTAGTTGTTTGACTTAGATCAGTGGGATCACACATGATGTGCCCTTTGGCCTAGGTACCTTTCTACATTACGACTTTGAATGTTAGGTGAGTGGTTGTCTGTGGGTCTGTCTCATTCATTTGAGGGTTGCAGAGCGTAATGGTGAGCATTTGTTGACAACTTGATCCAGAATCACTTGGGAGATATGCCTCAGGACATATCTGTGGGCAATTGTCTTGATAACACTAATTAATGTGCTAAACTTATATCATGGGAAGGACTATTTCCTTGTCAGGGGAGCGTAGACTATATAAAATGGAGACAGCAAGATGAGAGCAGATATTCACCAGTTTCTTCTGACTTCTCCTGTCCTGGTCCCTACCATGATGGATTGGACCTCCAACTGTGAGGCAGAAAAACCCCTGCTTTCCTTGAGGCATTTTTCCTAGGGTATTTTATCAGGGCCACAGGGAGAGAAACTAAGACACAGAGTTTGCCCGCAATGCCGATGTTGCAATTCCTTACAAATGGCCCTTAAGACTGTTACATAGACAGCCACTGTGACTATCATTAGGGTTTGAATATGAAGCATCCCTTATAGGCCTGTGTGTTGAATGTTTGGCCCCCAGATGTTGGTGCTGTTTGGGGAGGTTCTGGAGACTCAGGAGGCAAAGCCTAATGGGGGTGGGGGAGTAGAAGGGATGGAAGAATAGAACCCTAGGGCCAGGAGGATTTGCAGGTGTGCTGTACTGGGTTACTTCCCATCTCACTGTCTCCTGTCTGTCGTGGTATAAATTTCTCCTCTGCCATGTGTTCCCATGGCCATTGTGTTCCCATCACTGCGTTCTGTCTAAGTCCCTGTCTCCAGTTGACCATGAACTGATCCCTCTGAATCCCCCATCCCTTGGATTGTCTATGTTAGGTCACAGATAACACACTGGTGAAAAGCAAATTAATACAAGTGTCACAAGTAGCTCTTGAATAAGGTACCCATACATTTTTTTTTTTTTGAGACTGAGTTTCTTGCTATGGAGCTGAGGATGGCCTTGAACTACTGATCCTCTGGTCTCTACCTCCCAGATGCTGGGATTACAGGGATGCACCAACAAGCCAGTTGATACAATACTGGGGATGGAACCAGGGTATCAAGCATGCTGAGCAAGCACATGGACATCTGCAGCCCTGTCCACATTTCCTTTAAGTGTATATCCTAGTGGACCTACTGGGATATGGAGATTGCATGTTTCTATATTGAAACCTAGCAGAAAGTGCTCACAGGGTCACAAAAGCTTTGTTCCTACTGTCAGTGCATGAGGGCTGTGATTGTACCTAGCTTCTGACAGCAGAAGAGTCTCAGGGATCACCTTTTTATTTGGAGAGAGAGAGAGAGAGAGAGAGAGAGAGAGAGAGAGAGAGAGTGTTAGCATTGACTGTTTCTCTTAATTCCTCTCCACCTAATTTTCCTAGACAGGGTCTCCCACAGAACCTGTCTGGCCAGCAAGCCCTGATGATCCTCTTGCCTCTGTCTCCCTGGCTCTGCATTGCAGATATGCAACACAACAGTGGGCTTTTTATATGGATACTGGAGAACTGTACTCAGATCCTCGTGTTTGTCCAACTCTACTGCCTGAACCATCTTCCAGTTGTGTTTATTTGCCTTTAACCATTCAGATGGAGGTGTGAGGTGTTTTGAATACTGATTTACTTTGCATTTCTCTGATGACTAATGACATTAGCACCTTTTCAAATGTGTTATTAGTCATCTGGGCATCTTCTTTTGTACCGTGACTGCCTACGTTTTATCTCCATATTTCTGTTGCTTCTTTTCCTTTGGGTTTGTGAGATCTTTTAAAAAAAATTTCACGTACTTGAGTTATGGCTCCATTATTGGTGGCATATGTTGTCTGAGTAATGCTGTCAAGACTATCATTCTTTGTGGCTTTCAGCACACATAAGGATGCGTTTAAACTGGGTGGAATTTCGAAGAGGGAAATTTTATGCTCATGAGAGATTTTGATTTGATATGTGTTTAGAAAATTTCCCGTCTGTGATAAACTACTCTGACAAAAGGAAACAGGGGAGGGGAGGAAGGTTTATTTGTGCTTACAGTTCAAGAGTTCAGCCCACATGGTAGGAGAGTCACAGTACCAGGAACATGAGGTGGCCAGTCACATTGCATCCACAGTCAGGAAGCAGAGAGAGATGAGTGACACACATTGATGGTGACTCTCCCCTCCTTGTTAACTAGATATCCCCTCACAGGCCTGGTCTCCTACATGACTCTAGATGCTGTCAAGATGATAATCATTATTAACTAATAATTAAAAGATCCAAGGGGGCTGGAGAGATGGCTCGGTGGTTTTAACCACTGGCTGCTCTTTCAGAGGACCAAGGTCCAATTCTCAGTACCCACAAGGCAGCTCACAACTGTCGGTAACTCAGTGTCCAGTGGATCTGACTCCCTCATACAGACATATGTGTAGGCCAAATACCAATACACGTAATAAAAATAT
Source organism: Microtus obscurus (assembly GCA_963919715.1). Taxonomy (NCBI): domain Eukaryota; kingdom Metazoa; phylum Chordata; class Mammalia; order Rodentia; family Cricetidae; genus Microtus; species Microtus obscurus. The sequence goes on along the minus strand of CAWTZC010002533.1, from coordinate 6,405,725 downwards.
TTTTTCAAAAATGTAGGAATGAGCCAGATGGTGGTGGTGCATGCCTTTAATCCCAGCAGGCAGGAGACAGAGACAGAGGCAGGCAGATCTCTGTAAATTCAAGGCTAGCCTGGTCTACATAGCGAGTTCCAGGACATCCAAGGCTACACAGAGGAACCCAATCTTGAAAAACTAAATATCTAAGTGTGTGTGTGTGTATGTGTGTGTGTGTGTAAACATAAAAAATAAAAGAATAGGTGCAATAAGAAGCATATGTAATCCCAGTGCTAGGGAAGCAGAGACAGATAGAATTCCTGGTGTTTTTGCCAACCAGCTCAGCCAAATCAGCAATTCCCAGGTTAGGTGAGATTCCCTGCCTCAAAAAATTAAGGTAAAGGAAGACACACAACATTGTCCTCTTGCCTCAAATGCACAGACACACATATGCTCATGTACCTAGACACACATTTGTTCAACATACACAAAACAATATCAAGCATAAACTTTGTTACTATCTGTGCATGTAACTGAAGTATGAAATATACATGTGCATAAGAATGAGATAAAAAGGTCCTTTGAGCTTTGAAAAAGTATTTACATGATGAAGGCAGTCAGGAGCCCGCCCTTAGAACTTCCCAGCTCCAATTTTGCCTCCTTCTAAAAACAAATACTTCATCTTGTGCTGTGGGACAATGGTCCGTACCCTGTGACTTGTATTTTAATAAAATGCTGATTGGCCAATAGTCAGGCAGGAAATGTAGGTGGAGCGACCAGGCAGGAAGTAGAGGTGGGGTGACGAGAATAGGAGAATTATGAAAAGTGGAAGGTTCAGTCTGCAGCCACCACCCAGACACAGAGGAAGCAAGATAAGGACACCTCACTGAAAAAGGTACCAAGCCATGTGGCTAACACAGACAAGAATTATGGGCTAATATAAGTTATAAAAGTTAATAAGCAGCTTGAGCTAATAGGTCAACCAGTTTATGATTAATGTAGACTTCTGTATGTTTTCTTTGAGACTGAATAGCTGTGGGACTGGAAGGGACAGATACCTTGGTCAACAAATGGCACCCAAGTGGACAACTGTATCTACATAAAGCCTGAGCAAGCTTGGGAAGTAATTCTAGATAGAAAAGAATAGAATTAAGCATGGAATATTGATAGCAGCACTTTCTCAGGTGGGATCTCTTTGCTACAGATAAATGCATCTCATTTAAGAGAAGCTTCCCGACTTAGCTTTAGCTGTGAAACCTTGCAGCTCTTTTAAAAGGCCCTGCCACTAACTCTTAAATGGTGTTTATGAATAGCTGACAGCATGCTTCTTGGTGGTAGCAGGGACCTTGAAATGCCACACAGTTGTGGCAAAAAACATGGCTCCAGTCATTATCTCTGCCATGAAGTTAGACTCTTAGAAAGCTAAGGAATGGGATGCATCCAGTCATTAAAGCCATGGCTTTAATCCTAGCCATATCACTTAGCATATTAAAAACTCATTTGGTCAGAAAAAGAGATATACAATAAAGATAGATTCAAAGATGAAGAAAACCTCTAAATGGTTTACAGTGTGTTTAAAAATAAATGTTGACTTGGGAGAGAAAAGAAAAAGAATAAAGTACTTAAAATAAGAAAGAAAGAAAGAAAGAAAGAGAGAGAGAGAGAGAGAGAGAGAGAGAGAGAGAGAGAGAAAGAAAGAAAGTAGTTGGGTGTGGTGGCACACACTATTAATCCCAACACTTGAGAGGCAGAGGCAGGTGGATCTCTGTGAGTTCAAAGACAACCTGGTCTACAGAGTGAGTGCCAGGACAGCCAAAGATACACAGAGAAACCTAGGCTCAAAAACTCAAAAATTAAAAATAAAAATAAAAGAAATAGAGTTTAAAATAAAGCCACATAAAGATGAAAAATACACAGAGAGTCTGGATAGGGCATGTTATTGTGTTGCCTTTAAATTGTTTGAGCTGAGGAAGAAGCAACAGCTGCTAAAAGACATTTGATTATAAATGTTGCTGGAGTAATCCAACATACATATATTGAAAATGGTTTGAGTTCAAAATTTAGGTCAAAAGATATGTTACTTGGGAGAAGAGTTTTTTCCACAGGAAATGGGAGGCTGTGGATTTATTTGGGGCTAAGAAAAAATCAGGTTTGATCAAGGAAGACCCCCTGAGAAATCTCTGATAAGAGTGGATGTCCCAGATGATCCAATGTTTCAAAGAACCTCTGTTGGAGTTTCCTGTGAGTTCTACATCCAGAACAGTTTTAAGACTGCTACCTGAGATGGTCAAGCCTCGCAGAAATTTTCCAGTCAAGACTTGACCATAATTCTAAATTTTCTTTAGGTCCCGATAAGATTATCAGCACCCTCAATCAGCAAGAAGTAGCCTGGAAAACTATACTCATTCCCAAAAAATGGATCATGGATGTTTGCCTTTGTTTAGAATGTTAGCTACAAGTTGTTATGGATAATGGTCAGGAGAAAAGCTTAACAAAAGAGATTTAATTCAGAGTTCTTGTTTTGAAAAAAAGTGAATGGGGAAGTGCTGTGGGACAATGCTGATTGGCCAGTAGCCAGGCAGGAAGTATAGGTGGAGCGACCAGGCAGGAAGTAGAGGTGGGGTGATGAGAATAGGAGAATTCTGGGAAGAGGAAAGCTCAGTCTGCAGCCGTCACCCAGACACAGAGAAAGCAAGATGAGGACACCTCACTGAAAAAGGTACCAAGCCGCATGGCTATCACGGACAAGAATTGTGGATTAATATAAGTCATAAAAGTTAACAAGAAGCCTGAGCTAATAGGCCAACCAGTTTATAATTAATGTACACCTCTGTGTATTTCTTTGGGACTGAATAGCTGCAAGATCAGGCAGGACAGAAACCTCGGTCAACAATTTGATGTCCACTATCCTAAGGAGTTAGGCAAAGCACACAGAAGACTGTGCTTAGCTGGACCATCTCAAGATGGGATTATATTTCATATACTCAAGGGAACATGTCAGAACAATATTCTCTGCCCCCTCCCTGGATACCCTTTTTTTTTGCTACAGCTTTTCCTACTTTCTAGACCATTCATCTATCCAAATGTGTTAGACATAATCTCAAATATCCAGATTCCTTCCCTCAACTGCCCAATGGCTCCCAGTGATGTCAAATCCATTCCTAGTTCTGTTGAGTTTACTTCTTATGTCATAAAAGTGGATCAGTCTCTCCATGCCTTCCATCACTATCGTCCTTTAGCTGGATACCTGCTGTCACCTGGTTCCTTCATAGCACTCTACTGTGAAAGTTTGAATGAGAATGCCCTCCATGGGTTCATGTATTTTAATACTTGGTCTGCAGTTGGTGAAACTGTATGGAAAGGATTAGGAGGTGTGGCCTTGTTGGAGGAGGTGTGTCACTGGTTTGGGGTAGATTTTGAGATTCCAAAAGTACATGCCATTCCAAATATGCTCTCTCTGCCTCATGGTTGTATCTCAAGATGTGAGCACTTAGATACTGCTCCAACACTGTACCTACCTACCTGCCTGCCTGCCTGCTACATGCTTTCTGTTATGATGATCATGGGCTCAACCCTCTGAAACTGTAAGCCCCAAATAATTTCTTTCTTTTATAAGTTGCCTTGATCATGTTGCCTAAACATGGTAATAGAGAAGTAATTAAAACACTTACAAATCTACTTTTTACTGGAGTAACCAAAGAGGCCAACCTAAACACATCTTAGAACAATGACCACATTTAGGAACTTGAACCTCCAAATCAGATCCTTCCTTCTCCAGCCTCATGTTCTACCTTCTATGTTACTGTTGCCCTACTGCAACAAGGAGTCATTGTTTCTTTCATATTCTACCTGCCACTTCTGGCCTCTGGCCTCACTGCAGACTCCCTGTGCTATGACTTCACATCAGCCTCTGCCTCTCTATGATGCTTCATCCCTCCAGACCCAATTTAAGGGACATGCCACTCAGAAAGTATTTCCCAACAAGCCTTCACACCCTCTCACCTTCTTCTCTGTTCCCTTGAGCTCAGAGCAGTGCTGTCATTTCACTTAGCAATGTGAAGGGTTTCTCTTGACCTAGAGTCAGCCTCTTCCACTAAACCATGAGAACCAGTGACACAAAGCCAGTGGTCCTTGTTTTGTATCTAGCCTCCCTGTTCTTGGCTCTAGCAAAGTGCTGTCTCTTAAGACTGTTGGAAAATTAAATGGTCTCCAAGTGAAAGAATCATTATAATCATGTGCCAATCCTTTCAGGTTTATCTTTTTATGATCTGTTTTTATTCTATTTAAACAATTTTTAATTATGGACATATGGGGGGGGGTAGGAGGGTATGTGCCTATATATATGCAGGTGCCTTTAGAGGCCAGGAGAGGGCATTGGATACCCTGGAACTGAGGTTATTAGCAGTTGTGAGCTGCCTGATGTGAGTGCTGGGAACCGAACATGAGGCCTTTGCTAAAGTATATACTCTTAACTGTTGAGCCATCTCTCTAGTCCCTTGATTCTATTTTATTAATATGTAATCGTATTATTTTTATTTTAATAGTATGTCAATAAATGGCTATGTGTGTTTATGAAGATAATTAGTACTATAAAATTAAAATATCCAGGGTTCCCTTCCCTGTGGGAAGTCCAAGGACCACCCACCTCTATCCAGGTCTAGTAAGGTGAGCATCCAAACTGCCTAGGCTCCCACAAAGCCAATAGGTGCAGTAGGATCAAAAACCCATTGCCATTGTTCTTGAGGTCTCAGTAATCCTCGTTGTCCACTATGTTCAGCGAGATCGGTTTTAACCCAGGCTTTTTCAGACCCAGGCCAGCTGGCCTTGGTGAGTTCCCGATAGAACATCCCCATTGTCTCAGTGTGTGGGTGCACCCCTCGCGTGGGCTGACGAGGGAGGGGGATTCGATTGGGGGAGGGGGAGGGAAGGGGAGGTGGCGGTGGGGAAGAGACAGAAATCTTTAATAAATAATAATAATAATAAAATTAAAAAGAAAAAAAATTAAGGAAAAAAATTTAAAATATCCAGGAACTGGAGATGTAGCTCAGTGGCAAAATGCCTAGCATTTGCAAGGGATGTTGCTATCTATTTCTCTCTCTCTCTCTCCCTCTCTATCTATCATCTATCTATCTATCTATCTATCTATCTATCTATCTATCTATCTATCTATCATCTATCTATCTATCTATCTATCTATCATCTATCTATCATCTATCTATCATCTATCTATCTATATATCTATCTATCTATCTATCTATCTATCTATCTATCTATCTATCTATCTATCTCTGCGTGTGTATTTGTGTGTGTTTTATACATTATTACATAGAAACAAGCTTCTAAGTAAATTTCAAACAATTTTTATTACACTTATATACATGTGTGTATATGTATATATTTGTTCATGCCATGGCACACATGTGAAGGTCAGAGAACAGAGTTTCAGGAAGCTGCTCTCCTTTTATCATGTGGGCCCTGGGGTTGGGTGCTATAAGCACCTTTTCCTACTGAGCTAAGTCACCAGCCCCTAAAATACATCTTTTAAGCTTTTTGATTTGTTTTTAATTTTATGCATATGGATGAGTCATCTGCATGTATGTCTGGACACCCCAAGCAAGCCTGGTTCCCATGGAGGCAAAAAGAGGGCACTGTAACCCATGAAACTAGAATTACAGACAGTTGTGAGCCATCGTGTGGGTCCTGGAATCTGACCCCAGGTCCTCTGGAAGATCATTTAGCGCCCTTAATCATTGAGCTATATCTCCAGCCCTCTAAATTATACTTTAAAAATCTCTTTTCTATAGTTTTAGTATGTCTTACAAGAGAAGCAGAAACAAAGGTACACAATTTATTCCACACTAACCCAAGATTCCTGAAGAGCTGTATAAAATGGAGTTTTCCCAGACCCTATTGCATGAAGTCTCCTCCTAACTTGAAAGTGGATCTTGCCATTCAGTCCCTTTGAAATGCTCTCTATGGGGTAATACTTGGGGAACCAGAGCATCAAACTCCCCCAATCCAGTCATTATAAAAGTGGGGTCCTCCATAAACGGGAACAGTTAACCTCTAAGCAAATTTAAATGGGAAAAAAAAAAACCGCTTCAGACTGACATTGGGTTCTTTTACACTGCACTTAGTCACTTTAGCTAGGATTATGGAAGAGCAATTAGATCAAAACACTTCAAACAAGCCCTGGACTCTTCAGTTCTGGACTTGGTGATGCCAAGGTGACAGTTTTGTCGTATGGACAGCAGTTGAGAATCTGGTCTTTAGAAGGAGTCAGTTTCAAAGATTCTCCTGGGGACCAAGTGTAGTGGAATATTCCTTTACACGGTGTGAAGATATTTCACTGAAATTGGTTTAATAAAAAGCTAACTGGCCAATAGTTAGGCAGGATTTTTGAGTCAGAGAGAATGCTGGGAAGAAAAAGGGCGGAGTCACAAGGAGATGTCCCAACTCAGAGGAAGCAGCATAGCAGGACTGAGTGAAGGTAATAAAGCCACAAGGCAAAAGCAAATGAATAGAAATGGATTAATTTAAGTTATAAGAGCGCGTTAGAAACAAGCTTAAGCTATCAGTCACTTTCATAATTAATAAGTCTCCCTGGAATGATTTGGGAGCTGGCTGGTGGGACAAAAAAATTTGTCTACATCCATGTCTGACTCACATGTGAATGGTCCTTCTTATGAGGGACAGCCTTCCACTGCGGGGTTATTATCTAATAGTGCCCCCCAAGCTTTTCATAGAACCCAGAAACTTGGTTTGTATTACTTTCTTCCTGTAACTACAAAGATGTGGGCAGACAAGGTGGCTCAGTGGGTAGAAGGCATTTGTTACCAAGCCTAACGACCTGGGTTCAATCCCTGGTACCCATATTGTGAGAGAAGAGAACTGACTTCCATAAGTTTTCCTCTGGCCTCCATATGTGGGCTATGGCACCTGTGTGCCCTTTCTATAATAATCATAATAATGGTCATAACGATGTTTATAGAGTTAATGAATAAAATTCATGTTTTAAAGAGGGCTTGAGAGATTGTTCCATGGTTGGGAGCACTTGTTGCTCTTTTAAAGGAACCAAGTTCTATTCCCGACACTCACATGGTGGTTCACAACTGTCTGTAACTTCAGGGAATACCACACCTTCTTCTAGACCCCTGGGCACCAAGCATATGTATGGTGCATAAACAAACACAAAGACAGAACACTTGTGCATATAGAATAATAATAAAACAAAACAGAAAAACTAACCATCACAGGTCTTTACAGCCCACTGAGTCACTTTTAACTGGTCCTGCCCTTTACCCCTCTGACTTTTTAGTGTGTATATGTGTGTGTGCATGTGTGTGTGTATGCATGTGTGTGTGCTTTGGCACACATTAGATGTCAGAGAACAACTTTTGGGAGTCGGTTCTCTCTTTCCCACTAGGATGCAGGTCCCAGGAATTGAACTTGAGTCGTCAAGCTTGGTACCAAAGGTCTTGACCTGCTAAACCATCTCACTAGCCTGTATTTATATTTCTTACAGCTCTCAAGCCAGACAGAGCTCATGGTGTAACGGTTTAAAAAGTAGCTTCTCAGATGAGCATGGTGGCACACAGCTGCATCTCAAACCCTCCCCCCATCTGTTGAGGAAAGAGGATCGTGGGCTTAAAGCCAGCTTAGGTTACATGGCAAAGACCCTGTATTAAAACAACAACAGGGCCTGGGAGAGGGCTCAATTAGTAAAGTACTGGTAGCTCAAAATATGAGGCCTAGCGTTCAAATCACGCAGGAGCCATGTAAAAAGCTAAGTGTGGTATGTGTACCTCTAATCCTAGCACTGGGAAGGCAAGCAGGCTGATCTCTGGAATTCCCTGGCCCTAGTCTTACATCATACCCAAGTGCAAACTGTGGCCCTTTGTGGATCAGGAAGGAAAATAAAACCGATAGAAAAAGATATTTTTAGAGCACTTAGAAGAATTTGGAATGTATAATAGATGGAATTATAAAATCATTAAGTTTCTTAAGAAAGAGGACATCAGTTGTATTACAAGAGAAAAATATCATTATTCTTAAGAAACAAAAGAGAAGATATTTAGAACCAAAATGCCATTTAATCTCCAACTTATTACAAAGGGGGGTATGTTCGTGTGTATGCACGTACAGGAATATGCAGAAAGAGGCAGTGAGCAGGGTTGGGAGATGGCTGGACAGGTAAAGTACTTGCCATGTGAATATGAGGAACAGAGTTCAGAATTCCAAAATGTACATAAAACTCAGGTGGGCGGGATTACAGGCAGTCCCCCTGTAATCCCAAAGCTCTGTTTGCAGACAGGAGAAACAAGCTAGCAAGCCAGACTGCTCAAACTGGTAAACTCTATGTGATGTTTGCTCTATGTGGGAGTCCCATCTGTGTGTTGTCATTACCATTAATGAATAAAAAAACTGCCTTGGCCTGTTGATAGGGCAGAACTTAGGTAGGCAGGGAAGACAAACTGAATGCTGGGAGAAAGAAGGACAGAGCCAGAGAGACGCCATAGAGCTGCCAGAAACAGACACTGGGAATTTTACCTGGTAAGCCACTGCCACATGGAGATATGCAGATTAAAAGAAATGGGTTAAATTAATATAAGAGTTATCCAATAATAAATTAGAGCTAATGGGCCAAGCAGGGATTTAATTAATACAGTTTCTGTGTGGTTATTTCGAGGCTAGGCTAGCCAGGTGGCTGGGATGAACAAGTGGCCCCTTCTCCTACATTTAATTCAGGGAAAAAGACCCTGCCTTGATACATAAGGTAGCGAGTAATTCAGGAAGACCCCAAGGTCAACTGATAGTCTGTACATGTATGTACATACACACAAACTCTCGTCTGTGTCCCTCTGTACACAGATCTACACACATGTGTACATCTTCCCCTCAAAGAGAAGGTGCAGACAGACACAACAGGGAGGTGCCTAGACACCCTCACAGGGCCACACACTCTACAGGACAGATGAGTTCCTCAAACTCTTTGAAGAATGTAGAGATTTCTAAAGAGTCAACACCATGAAAAATTAATGGGCAAAGTAAATAAAAAAGACTGAGGATACATCACAGCCAAGTGCAGAGTGTGGCTGTTAATGGATCACGGATCAGGGGGGAAGGTAAAAGTGACAGAAAGAAAAAGACATTTTCAGGACACCAGGACTGTATAATAGATGAAATTTTGAAACTGTTAGGTTTTAAGAGAAGGGACATAGTGATATTCTGCAAGAGATGTGTTGATCTTGGGAAATGTAAGAAACCGTATTTAGGTTGAAATACTACACTGGCTGCAATTACCCAGGTGACTGGGGAGAAAGGTGTGTTGGTCTGGGTACAGGTGTATGCATACATCTCTACCTACATTTATAATGTGGTGTCACACGAACTGGTTAGGCTATGTGGCGTCATGTGCCCATCTTTTAACTTTTATCTGAGACAGATTTTCCAAGAAGAAAAAGTTTTTCAAAACAATTCCTGCAAAGATTATATTTTAGAGAAGTAGAATGCCCATTGTTGGACAAAAACCTTCAAAAATTAGATAATAAAGTATAGAGACTGACAGTGGGTTGGAGGTGGCTATGCTTTGTCTAGGGGGTCAGTGCAGGTCTGTGTGAGAAAATGGCACTTGGCTAAAGTTCTGAAGGACAAGAAATAAGCAGTTCTGGGAGACATGGCACAGAACCACAGGTCCAGTAAAGGTCTGGGGTGGAAATTAAGGTTGGTAGTTTAAGAAACCTAGAATCCCTCAGTGAGGGGCTGGGGTGTGGCTCAGTGGTAGAGCACCTGCCTAGAATCCCCCAGTGAGGGGGTGGGGTGTGGCTCAGTGGTAGAACACCTGCCTAGAATCCCCCAGTGAGGGGCTGGGGTGTGGCTCAGTGGTAGAGCACCTGCCTAGAATCCCCCAGTGAGGGGCTGGGCTGTGGCTCAGTGGTAGAGCCTTTGCCCTGATTTTCCCAGTGAGGAGCTGAGGACGGGTCTCAGTGGCAGACTTGTTCTAGAATCTTAACAGTAAGGGCTGTGTGTGTGTGTGTGACTGATGGGATGATTGCCAAGAATCCCCCAATGAGTGTGATCTATGGTCCCAGATTGCACACAAAATGAGAAAGTGAGCTAAATACCAGCATCCATCTGTCTGCTTCCTGGCAATGGATACAATGTGACTAGCCACCTAAGGCTCCTGCTGCCCTGCCTCCCCCACCATGACAGACTGCATTCTTTTTTTTTTTTTTTTTTTTTTTTTTTTTTTTGGTTTTTCGAGACAGGGTTTCTCTGTGGTTTTGGAGCCTGTCCTGGAACTAGCTCTTGTAGACCAGGCTGGTCTCGAACTCACAGAGATCCGCCTGCCTCTGCCTCCCGAGTGCTGGGATTAAAGGCGTGCGCCACCACTGCCCGGCCAGACTGCATTCTTGAACTGTGAGCCCCAGTAAACATTTCTTCCCTTAAGTCATTTTGTCAGGTATCTTATCACAGCTATGGGAAAATTACTGAACATATCAAAATTCCTGTTACATATTAAATATTTTATTGAGTGCCTATTGGTTTTGCTTTTTTTGGTGTCAAGGTAACCCACTCTAAAAACGCTTTAGCAGAATCTTGCAATGCTTCTCTCTGAATTCATCCACTGCTCGAGTCCTCAATCATAAATCCATGCAGCAAATATTTATTGATCATCTGTTACATATCCAGTTTTATATGAAAGCTCGAGAAAGCACACACATGAGACACTTTTTGCTTCTGGTATAAGAATGGAAAAAATAACGGCATAGAACAAAATCAAATAGACACAGGCCTCACTATAAGATTCTAGGTGAGTGATCTACCGCTGAGCCAGGGAGATGACTTGGTCATGAACTCTGATTCCCAGCATCTCTATAAAAGAAGGACATGATGGTGGCGGTGGCGGTGGTGGTGGTGTGTGTGTCCCCAAGCTAGAGGGGTAGGTGCATACAGGTCAATCACTGTAGCTTGTTGACCAGTTCATCTAGCCAAATTGATGATATCTGGGTTATCAAGAGACCCAATCTTGAGAACCTATATTCAGTTCCCAGGACCCACATGGCAATCCACAACTGTCTGTAACTCCAGTTTCAGGGGCTCCAACACCCTCACACAGACACACGTGCAAGCAGGACATCAATGCACATGAAGTAAAAATAAATAAATCATTAAAAAAAAAGATCCAATCTTTAAAAAAAAAATAAAGTGAAAAGTAATTGAGGAAGACACCCAATGTTGACATTTGACCCCTACATGGGTAGGTGCATACATGCGCATGCACACTGGCATATACATATGTACACACACATGCATGACATATATATACATATATACACATACATATATATAATGTCACACAGAGGGACAAGTGAGAGACTCTGAAAGACACATGAAGATGATATTAATATTCAGTAAGTAATCAGAATGGCATTTCAAGTCTTTGGATATTGCCAAGATAAATATATTACAGAAAGATAAGAGTTAAATAGAAAGAAAGAAGCCATAGGAAGAAATTGTGAGATCGCATTCCTCTCCTTTGAGCTTGTAAGAGACCTTTCTAAGTATAAAAGCAGGGGAGGAAATCACACAAATATCAATATTTCTAACCTCACTCTTTTCAAATATTTCCACACAAAGAAAATCACTATCAACAATATTGACAAAAGTCTTCTTGAACACTTTGGTGCTGGGCACAGATGAAGGATGCTCTCTGAAGAGATTCAGCAATGACGGATGAAATATAAACAGAAAACCCGGAGGAGGATGGAGGTCCTCGTACTAAATGAACATCTTCAGGGACTGGGGTGGAGGACAGAGTTAGCAAGTAACAGAGAAAGATTGTTTTTGTTTATTTCTGTTTCTGTGATGAACCCTGGCAAGAAGCAACTTGGGAGAGGAAAGGGCTTATTGCGGCTACGTTTCCAGTCACAATCCATCACCCGGGGAAGTCAGGACAGCAGTAAGCTGAAGCCAGGTGTCCTTGCTACCATACATATTATTACCTCCAACTGAAGAATTCACTTCACAGTCAAATCAGCAGGAACCACGAAGGACGCTGCTTGCTGGCTCGCTCACAGGCTCATGCTTAGTCAGCCCTTCTTACATAATCCAGGCCCACCTGCCTAGGGAGTGGTGCTTCCCACAGTGGATTTGGGCCCCCCAGACATTCCAACATAAGCAATTCCTCGGTTAAGGTTCTCCTCTTAGATGACTCCAGGCTGTGTCATTGACAGCTGAGGCTAACTAGCACAAAGGTAGAGAGTGACCAAGCCGGACACTGAATGAACTCTGAATCCACCCACGCATCAGTCCATGCATCCACCCACCCATCCACCCATGAACGCATACTTCACACACACACACACACACACACACACACACACACACACACACAGTGATGGTTTAAATGACAATGGTTCGTATATTTGCATGCCTAGTCCCCAGTTGGTGAACTGTTTGGAAAGATGAAGGGTAGATGTCCTTGGAGGAGGTGTATTGCTGGGGATGGGCTTAGAGATTTAAATGCCCATGCCAGGCCTAGTGTCTGTCTCTGTTTCTGAAGCTTGTAGACCAAGATGTATAACTTTCAGCTACTACTCCTGCATCATGTGTGCCGCCATGTTCCCCGCCATGATGCTGATGAACTAAACCTCTGAAACTGTAAGCCAGCCCCAGTTAAACCAGTTAAATGCTTTATAAGAATTGTGTTGGTTATAGTGTCTGTTCACAGTAATAGAACACTGACTCAGACACATACATACACACACACGCACATACAAAACAAAAAGCAAAAACAAAACAAACAAAAAATCAGGAGACCCTTGATCCAAAATCAGGCTGGAGTAAGATGTAGGAGATAAAGGTCTGCCAGGTTTGGGGATGTAGCTGACCAGACATCACTAGGGCTATCTCCTCTGTTGGCTTGCATCCAGATCCACAATAATAAATCATCTAGGCATCTCATCACCGTGGAGGAAGCAACAGCTTCCCTTAACACTTGTTTTTCCATTCACGCCACCCCTCTGCCCACCACCTAGTTCCTGACTAGGGAGCAGCTGTCGTTCGTTCTCCAGACAGAAGACGACAAAGAAGCATTTGGTTTAAGATGAATTCTGGGCCCCCAGAAGTGTGTGGGCTGTGATGTAATTATTCTACGGGGAGAATGTGCGTGTTCCAGCAAATTACACCCTTCAGTCCCCTCGTTAAGCTGTGCCGGAACAACAGCCCGCTGACTCACGCGGATGATGCTGTGAGAGGCTTTACCTGTGACTTTTTTATTCCAAGCAGCAGGTGGCAAGTGGCAGAGCAAGGGGCAGTCTGGTGGACTCTCTTCCCTCACAGACACCAGGAAAGAACAAAAGCTGGGCTGGGTGATAGCTGAGTCAGTGAACTACCGCCTTGTAGCATAAGAGCCTCGGTGCAATTTGCAGAAGTCATGTGGGGGAAAAAAAAGCTAGATGTGGTATATGCTTGCAGTACCAGCACTGCAGGGATAGAGACAGGAGGATCCTGGAGCTCACCGGCCAGCTCTCCCCTCCCCAAGTCCTGGTGAGAGACCCTGTCTCAAAGGAAGTAGACAACTCCTGAGGAAAGACAGGATTGACTTCTGACCTCAACATGTTCCTACATGCACATGCTCATGCACACATGTGCATTTTCACATACATGAACAAGCACACATACATACACACAAGCACATACATACAAACATGTGGACTGAAGACATCGCTCATCAATTAAGAGAACTTGCTGCTACAGCAGAGGACCCAAGTTCTGTTCCCAGCACTCACATCTGGTGGGTCACAACTAAATATAACTCCAGCTCCAGGCGACCCAGTGCCCTCTTCTGGGTCAAACAGGTACCCACATTCACATGTGCATACACTCCCCCTCCACCCACATACACACAGTTAAAAATAAGAGCTGAGACTTGAATGCATTGGCACAGTAGACCGCTTCCTAAATATAATCCCAGTAGCACAAACACTGAGAGCAACAATTAATAAATGGGACCTCCTGAAACTGAGAAGCCTCTGTAAAGCAAAGGACACGGTCAACAAAACAAAACAATAGCCTACAGAATGAAAAAAAATTCTTCACCAACCCTACACCAGACAGAAGGCTGATCTCTAAAATATACAAAGAACTCAAGAAATTGGTCATCAAAAGAACAAATAAGCCAATAAAAAAATGGAGTAAAGATCTAAACAGAGAACTCTCAATAGACAAACCTCAAAGAACTGAAAGACACTTAAAGAAATGTTCAACATTCTTAGCAGTCAGAGAAATACAAATCAAACTCTGAGATTTCATCTCTCACCTGTCAGAATGGCCAAAATCAAAAACACTGATGACAGTTTATGCTGGAGAGGATGTGTGGCAAAGGGAACACTCCTGCATTGCTGGTAGGACTGCAAGCTGGTACAGCTGCTTTGGAAAACAGTATGGCGATTTCTCAGAAAATTAGAAAACAATCTACCTCAAGACCCAGCAATGCCACTGTTGGGTATATACCTAAAAGATGCTCAATCATACCACAAGGACATATGTTCAGCTATGCTCATACCAGCATTATTTGTAATAACCAGAACCTGGAAACAACCTAGATACCCCTCAATCAAAGAATGGAAAAAGAAAATGTGGTACATTTACACAGTGGAGTACTACACAATGGTAAAAAATAAAGACATCTTGAGATTTTCAGGCAAATGAATGGATGTAGAAAAAGCATATTGAGTGAGGTAACCCAGACCTAGAAAGACAAATATAATATGCATTCACTCATAAGTTGTTTTTAGACACAAAGGAAAGAAAAACCAGTCTACAGGCCACAACCCCAGAGAAACTAGACAACAAACCAGGACCCTGAGAGAGACATACATGGATCTACATAGGAAGGAGAAAAAGACAGGATCTCCTGAGTAAATGGGTAGTGTAAGGGTCATGGGAGAGGGTAGACAGAGAGAGGAAGGAAGGAAAGAGAGTGGAGAAAATGTATAGCTCAATAAAAGCAATACAAAATAAGAGCTGGAGAAATGTCTAACCAGTTAAGAGGCCTTCCTGCTCTTGCTGAAGACCCAAGTTGTTTTCTTAGTACTCACATTAACCCCAAATACCTGAAAGTCCCTCTCCAGGGAAATTCATTGCCCTCTTGTGGACTTTGTGGGCACTGCACTCATGTGCACACACACAATTTAAAATTAATCATTTTTCCTTTTTTATGAAATAAAATTTTTAATGCAATACATTTTTATCATGCTTCCCCTCCACCAATTCCTCCCAGAGTCTCCCCCAAATCCTCCCCACCCAACTTTGCATTCTTTCTCTCTCTCTTTAAAACAAACACCCCAAAACAAAATAAAACAAGAAACACACACTCACACAAACATAAAAAGGAAAATCAAAATAAAGAAGTAAAAACCATTAAGACAAAAAAAAGCCCAAATAAAGCAAAGTGAGACAAAAATATTATCGTGCTCATTTTGTGTTGGCCAAATACTCCCGGGCGTGGGGCCTGCCCTGAAATGTAGTTGATGCACCCAGTGAGGTGCCCTTGGGGAAAACTGACTTCTTTTCTTCTGGTAGTGGGTATCAGTGCAGATAGCTTCTTGGTTAGGGGTGGGAGACCATGTCCACCCCACACACATCAGTGCTGCGACCCCACTTGCTTGACCCTATGCAGGTCTGTAAGGGCTGCCACAGTCTTTGTGAGCTTGTATTTTTTTTTAGTTCTGTGTTGTAGAATATTAGTTAAAGATGTGTTGCCTTTCTTTATGCTGTGGAATATATGCAAAAATGGGTTGTGTTCTTTTATGTTACATTTATTCAACTCTATGAAACACTGTTACTTTGCCTGTCTGAACCACCTGATTGGTCTAATAAAGAGCTGAATGGCCAATAGCTAGGCAGGAGAAAGGATAGGCAAGGCTGGCAGGCAGAGAGAATAAATAGGAAGAGAAATCTAGGAAGACATAGATCCATAGATCTAGGAGCAAGAGAAGGAGGAAGATTCCAAGGGCCAGTCACCCAGCTACACAGCAAGCCGTGGAGAAAGAAGTAAAGAAAGGTATATAGTAAGGTAAAAGTCGATAGGCAAAACGTAGATGGGATAATCTGACTTAAGAAACGCTTGCTAGAAATAAGCCAAGCTGAGGCTGGGAATTCGTAAGTAAGAATAAGACTCTACGTATTTATTTGGGAGTTGGGTGGCAAGCCCCTGACCCTAAACAGTAAAGAATAAAAGAAACCAACAACAGTCCTGGAAAACACTGTTTCCTTGGAGTCAAAATACTCTTAATGACGTATTTTTTAAAAAGAAAAGACATGTTAGTCAAACTAACACACTTTTTGGTCTTTGTTTCTAGAAAAGATCTCATGCTATAGCCTAAGTCAGCTTGGATTTCTGCAGCCCAGGTTGGTCTCCAACTTTGGCCATCCTCATGCCTCACACACCACCATATGGCTAACTTCTGACCTTCACTGGATAGACTCAGTGAAATAACTGAACCACGCACCCCATGTAGACAAGATCCAGACAGACACCCTGGAAAGAAGAACCCACAGTGAGAAGTGAGAACACCTCCAGTTGAGAGCCTAGTATGTTTTTCCACCTAACCAAAGAGAAAGTGTTTACATCTTCCCAAACACAATTACCTTCCTGGTGTTTAAAATCTACTGCATAAAGGAAAACTGCCAACCCCAAGACATGGGGGAGGCCTTCTTGCCCTTGCTCATCTGCAGACAAGTATTTTGTTTACTCGGCAGTGAGGGGTGTGGTGGGGTCTTCTCATGACTTGTCAGTGTATCTCAACATGATAAACATATTGTGTGTGTGTGTATGGTATATGTTTGCGTACATGTGATAACAGAGAGTGCAAGAGGACCTTGGGTGTCTTGCTCTGACATACTCCACCTTATTCCCTTGGAGACATGGTCTCTCCATGGCCCTGAAACTAGGCTGGTGGCCAGTGAGTCCCAGTGATCCTCTTGTCTCCACCTGCCACCCTGCTGTCCCCAGCACTGCAGAGGTTATAATTGGCAGGGGTGGGGGTGGGGTCATGGAGTTTGCCAACGGGTGAACAATATACCTGACTTTTTATATAGACACTAGGATTTGAACTCAGATCCTCATGCTTATACAACAAGTGCTCTTGTCCTCTGTGATGGTGGTGGTTTGGATGAAAATGGCCCCCATAGACCCATAGGGAGTGACACTATTAGAACGTGTGCCCTTGTTGGAGTAGGTGTGGCCTTGTTGAAGGAAGTGTGTCACTAGGGGTGGGCTTTGAGGTTTCAGATGCTCAAACCAGGCCTGGTGTCACTCTCTCTTCATGCAGAACCAGATGTAGAACTCTCAGCTACCTCCTCAGCACCATGTCTGCTTGTATGCCACCATGCTTCCTGTCATGATGATAATAGACTAAAACTCTGAACTGTAAGCCAGCCCCAATTAAATGTTTTCCTTTCTAAGAGTTGCCATGATCATGGTGTCTCTTCACAGCACTGGGGCCTCTATCAAAGACACCCATTGACTTGCCTCCCCAGTCTCTTGTTAGGAAAATCTTAAAAGAGCAAGAAGCCCTGAACAGTGGGCACAGAAGCAATGCAAAGTTCATGGGATTCTGGGTTCTAGAAACAGCACTTATTTTCAATTTTTGACAGATTCAAGAGTCATTCTGGAAGACCATTAAAAGCACAGTGCCCACACCAACATGCTGACTCTGAACCTGTGGCAAGGGACCTAGGCGTCTCTATTTTTAACAAGTTCCCTAGATAGTTATGAGTCACACCAAAGTGTGAAGATCACTGAGCACAACTGTTGAAGAATTCTATCATGCTTAGCACTCAGGGCAAAGGTGACTTCTTATATGTCTCCTACAGCCACACTGAAGAAAGCTGTTTTTTTTTTTTAAAAAAAAATTGGTTGTGCAAACCTACTCCTACATTACCAAAGACCCGGCACTGAAGCTGTTCCTTTGTCCCTTTCTATGATGCACAATGGAAAAGAAAAAAGAGACACCTGCCCAGAAAATTCTGGTTTGGCTGAAAACCTAGCATCATTTGAGGAACAGGAAACAAGAATGAGTATTCATAATAAATTCTATTTCTTGTTTTTTTAAATTAGTATGTATGTGTATGACTGTGTATGTCTGTATGCATGTGCATGTAGGGCCACAGAGGTCTGAAGAGGGCTCTGACTTCCCTGGAGCTGGTGTTACAGGCAGCTGAGAGAGTCCCGAAGAGGATTCTGGGAACCAGACTTTTAATCACCAAGCCATCTCTCCAGCTCTGTAGTTCTGATTTTATTTAAGTAGCCGGGATCTCTGCTCCTTTCAATTTTACTTAGCTACTTGTTTATTCGCTTTGGGGTTGTATTTGTTTCATTTTACTTTTTATTCTTTTTTAAATAGAACATTTATTTTGCAATTTTATTTCTATTATGTGTGTATGTGCACGCGCGTGTGCACGCACACTCACGTGTGCATAACATGCTTTCATACACATGTGGAAGCCAGAGAACAATTCTCCGGAGTCAGCTCTCTTCCTACCATGAGAATCCTAAGAAACACACTCACATTATCAGGTTTGGTGGCAGGCATCCTTACACTTGGAAACATGTCGCCAGCCCCCTGCTTGCCTTTTTGAATGCTGGATCTTGCTAGGTATCCCAGACTCACTTTGAACTCCTGGCCCTCCTGCCTTTGACCCTCGTGGGCTTGCCCTATAGGCCCACATCACAGTTTAGAGGTTGATTTTTACGTTCTTGGTTTGGTTTGGTTGGTTTGATTGGCGCTTGCTTGTTTCTGTTTTATTATCTTTGCTGTTGTTTGAAACAGTGTCTCACTATGTTGCCAAGGCTGGCCTCAAACTGGAGAGCCTTCTGCCTCTGCTCCTTGAGTGCTGGGGTTGTAGGAGTATAATGGCACATGGATTTTCAATGTTAGCTCTAACAACTATCAATTCTCCAAATGAAGCCATACGACAGACTCCTGGGTTTCCATCAGACATATTCTTCTGTTATTTCCATATTTTCCCATACCATATCTTAAGTTAGCAGAAAAGTTTATATTCTTATAGTTCTTTCTTAAAGAATTTTTAAAAAGTTTAATTTATGGGTGTGTATTTGTGTGACTGTATGGGGTATGTGCATATATGACAGTTGTCCACAGAGACCAGAAGAGGGTGTCAGATCCCTTGGAGATGAAGTTACAGGCAGCTGTGAGTAGCCTGGTATGGGTGCTGGAAGCCAAACTCAGATGCTGCGCAAGAACAGTAAGTCCTTAACCACCTCTTCAGCCCCTTGTAGACTCCTCCTCAGAGCTTAAGTTAGAATGGGGCAGGGTGAGGGAGAAGGGATTGTGGGTGTAGGCGTCTGTTTGCTTATCTACTCATTTACTATGGGGGGGGGCACACAAGCACCACAGTCCACATGTGAAGGTAAGAGAAGTACCCACAGGAGTCATTTCTCTCCGTGTAAAAGCAAAGGATTGAGCTCAGGGCCTCAGGTCCTCACTCTCAGCAGCAGGCACCGTGGAGCCATCTTGCTGACCCTTCTACTACCCGCTTTTACATCCCGACTTGTGCCATAAACAGCAGCCTTGCGTCTTTCTGCTCTTCGATTCTTTCAGCGTTCCCACAGAAGAAGGGGTTGGGAACGCTCTTCACGGGATAGCCCTGCTGAGTAAAAGCTCACAATGGACCTGGGGAGACGGCTCGGTGGGGTTAAACACGTGCCTAACAAATGAGAGGACCTAAGTTTTATCCCTAGCGTCCACGGAATAAGCTGGGTGTGGGTGCCCAGGCTCTAGTCCTAGCACTGGAAAGTAGAGACAACCGGGTCCCTGGGGCTAAATGGTTGGCCAGCCTAGCTTACTTCATGAGTTCTAGACCACTGAGAGACCATGTCCCAAAGCCACAGGTGCCAGTGCCTGAGAATATCAGTTAAGGTTCACCTCTGACCTTCACATGTATATAAAGTATTTGAGCACACACACACACACACACACAAACACATCAGAGACAGAAAATGTTTACAGTGTTGTTATGAAAATAAATGGTGTGGGTTGACATAGTGACACACACCTATTATAACAGAATTTGGGAGCTTAAGATAGAAAAATCACAAATCTAAGACCTTGCTGTGTTCAGAGTCAATTCTAAGCCACCTGCCATATACAGTAAGAACTTGTCTCAAAACTGGGGGTGGGGAGTGGGGAGTGGGGAGTCAGGAGCATGTCTTAGTACTAGAGTGCTTGCTTTGAATTACCCATTGAGGAACTGGGGTTGTGTCTCAGTGGTAGAGCACCTGCCTAGAATCCCCCAGTGAGGGGTTGGGGGTGTGGCTCAGTGGTAGAGCCCCTGCCTAGAATCCCCCAGTGAGGGGCTGGGGTGTGGCTCAGTGGTAGAGCAGCTGCCTAGAATCCCCCAGTGAGGGGCTGGGGTGTGGCTCAGTGGTAGAGCAGCTGCCTAGAATCCCCCAGAGAGAGGCTGGGGTGTGGCTCAATGGTAGAGCCCCTGCCTAGAATCCCCCAGTGAGGGACTGGGGATGTGGCTCAGTGGTAGAGCCCCTGCTTAGAATCCCCCAGTGAGGGGCTGGGGTGTGGCTCAGTGGTAGAGCATCGCCTAGCATCCCCAGTGGGCTGGAGTGTAGCTCAAAGGTTGAGTGCTTACTCATCTTTCTCCAGGTTCTGAGTACCACCCATAGCATCATTTGAATGAGTGAATAAATACATCAATAAAATATGATGTGAATGTCTATGAGAGAATCAGCATGAAGGGCATCTAGATGATGTTTTCTCCAAGTCATTTTTTGCCTCCTCCATCTTATCTGCACCCTGGACTGTGATGAATGGCCACTGGCTCAAGGTTTTACAAGTCATTCTCCCAGCTCTGTCAGGTGCCTACTGAGTTGAAGAAACAGTGGGCCAGAGTGCAGAGATAGATCGGGATCCCGCCTTTTCTCCTCCTGGGGCACAGCTAGCAAGCAGTTAGCATGCAGATGGAGCGTGGCTTAGCTGTATCACCTTCAAAAGGTGAGGGAGGATAGGGGCAGTAGATGGAGCTCAATGGGTCTAGTGCTGACCTAGCGTGCACGAATCTCTGAGTTCCATCCCCAGCACTGCATAAACCAAGCATAGTGGTGCATCCCTGGGATCTCAGCAGCAGGGAAATGAAGGCTAGAGGATCAGAGTTCAAGGCCATCCTCAACTATGGGGAAGTTTGAAGGTAGCTTGGGTCACACAAGACTCTTTCTTGAAACAAATTAAACAATCAAGCAACAAAACAAGTAAACAAAAAAAATGGCAGCAAAATGGAACAGATAAGGTACCTTTACTAGAGAAAACGGAATACTTCAGTCCTACCATAGGCCCCTGTGACAACAAGAGTTATCCCGAGCCTCTCAGCTAGGACGCTGGTTGCAGTACATACAGCTAATGACCCTTGAACACGGCCACAGGTCACAGGACACCCACAAAAATCTGCTCTTCAGGGTCCTCGCTCCACTCTCTGAGTCCTGAAGACCACCACAGTCACAAAGGGAAACTCACAATCAGCTTGCAGCTGTCTCTGCTCCCCGGCTCGCAAACTGAGTTTAGAATTCGGCTGTTGACGTCCATTCGGAAACAGCTCAGCAATCTTTTCCTGCCTGCCTGCTCCCCAGGGGTGGCTCCTGACCATGGCAACTATTGCGCTCATTTTGATGAGTAATTCTTTCTCATTCCCCTGAAAATAAATAGGGGGTGGGGGTTAAGTGGTCCGCGGTGCCCACCCCAGCAATCTAGAAACAGAGGAACAAGAAGGCCGCCCGACAAAGAGAAATGACAAACCCGGGCGAGTCATTTACGGGTTTATGCGGCGTGTGTACATTAATTCAGCTCTGGGAGGAAAAGCCATTTTCCCTATCGGCTGCCGAGCCATGTGGAGATCAGAGAATGAGCAGCCGGCGTGGAGCTCTGAACTGACAGGTAATCCACAGATCAGCGTCCCGTCTGCATGTGAAGCCTCATCTATCCAGTGTGTTCTTTGACAGACACGGCCTCACTATGTAGCCTAGAATGGCCTTCAATTCCTGATCCTCTTCCCTTGGTCATCCCTACTGCTCACCCACCCACACCAGTGCTGAGATTATAACATGCACCTTGCATGGTCAGGACTGGCTTTGGTGCTGTGTGCATTCTTTTGGGGCAAGTGGTGAGATGCTAAAATGAGAAACTGAGGCTTGGCAATGGTGTGAGTCTGGTAGATGCATCAGGGGACATACTTCCCTACTATTACTGCTAGCTTTTCTGGGAGTCTATGGATGAGCAAGCACTGAAGGTAGGTGGGGGGTTTCACGCTGGAAGCCTGGCATTCTGGAGGTTGAGACATATGAAGTTGAGGCCAGCCTGGGGTACCTAGCGAGTTTCTGTCTATCTTAGGCTGTGATGTCTCAAAAACAAAAATAAAAGGTCAGCAGCCTAAAGAAATGGCCCAGTAGTCAAAAGGGCTTGAAGCTCTTACAGAGGACCTAGTTAGCTTCCCAGCATTCAAGTTGGACAGTGTACAAGGCCTACAATTCAGCTCTAGGGAATCGGATATTTCTGGTCTCCAAAGAACCTATAGACACCTAAAAATACATATAAAAATAAAATGATTTATAAAAAATGAAAAGAAGGGAAGGGGGAGGGAGGGTCTGGGATTGTTGAGTTTATTGAGCAAGCTCAAAGCCTAGGATTTATTCCCCAGCACCACAAAAACAAGACTTGTTAATCAGTTATTTTGTTTTCTAGTGTGATAAAAACTGTGGCCAAAAGCAGCTTACAGTCTGTATCATGAAGGAAGTGAGCACAGACAAGCAGGAATGTAGAGGCAGGAACTGGAGCCGAGAACCACTGGCCTAGGCTTTCCCCCAACAGCCATTAAGCAAATGCTCCACAGACATGCCCACAGGCCAATCTTAGGGAAACATTGTCACTTTTGAAGTTCCCGCTTCCCAGATGGCCCCAGCTTGTATGAAGATGACAAAGAACTAACCAGTACATGCCTATATTCCCAACACTTGGAAGGTAGAGGCAGGAAGTTAGTTTGAGGGCAGCCTGGGACACATGAGACTTTCTTTTTTGTTGTTGTTGCCGTTGTTTGTCTTTCGAGACAGGGTTTCTCTGTAGCTTTGGAGCTTGTTCTAGAACTAGCTCTTGAGACCAGGCTCGCCTTGAACTCACAGGGATCCTCCTGCCTCTGCCTCCCAGTGATGGGATTAAAGGCTTGTGACACCACTGCCTGGCTTGAGACTTTGTCTTAAGGGGAAACAAAGATACTTTTTTAATAATCCTGGTGTGTTTTCCATTTTATGCTAGGCATCCGTCTTGGTTTCCACCAGCTGATTGGTCTCTGACTTTAGTCCCTGAAAGATAAGTTCCTAATCACCTTTACTCAGTGAACCCCCCCCACACCCCTCCCAATAATATACAACTGTGACCTCGTCCTTGTCATGTGACTGACTGCTCTTTGGCAGAACAGAAAAATTCTTGCTTATGCAGATAGTCAAGTTCTTGTGGTTTTTGCTTTAAAAACCCTTCCCTCAAGGCCTTCTCACTGCAGACTCGAATGTGGCTCGGATATTGCTGTCCTGCTATCAGTACATATAAAAATTTGATTGAATCTATGGTCTTTTCCTTGGGGTCACGAACTTCATAACCTTGGTGGTGGTGGTTGGTTGGTTGGCTGAGCAAAGGTCCTGGACAGCCCAGACTGACTTTGAACTCGCTGTGTAGCCGAGGATGACCTTCAATTTCTGACCCCTCTGCCTCTACCTCCCAAATGCTGAGTTTCCGGTGTGCTGCTGCCAGGCCTGGCTGGGTCTGCTTTTAAAAGCTGCAGTCATGAGTTGGCTTTTGTCTGTAAACGACTCGACTTCAGAGTTTAAAAATAAACGGGAAATCTGAGCACACTTTCGTGTGAGAAGCTGACTATCTACAAATATCTTTTTCTCTCTCCCTTTCTCTCCGATTTGGCGAAGAGACAAACGCTAAAGCCCTTTGTCGCCCCTAAATCAGTCACATGACAACTCTGCACTCTCCATAATTATCCACTCTCTGCAGCAACGAGAGGTCAAGTATTCGTTGCCTCTGTGAATGGCCAGAAAGCCAAGCAGGGCAGCAGAAAAGCAACTTGCCCAGACTAAAGGCGCAACCCCAACATCCCGCTGGAAGCAGTCAACTCAGAGGTACAAGAAAGCTCCCTGGGCCAGCCAGCTGGCACAGTGGGAAGAGACACTTGCTACCAAGCCTGAGGTCCTGAGTTCAACACCCGGGACCCGCATTGTGGGAGGAGAGATCTGACTGCCAAATGTGTGCTGTGGCACTTGTAGGCAGCAACACACACACAACACACACAAGATAAAATAAAATAAAAACATAAACCATAAAATTTCTGACTACCCCCAGGTTCCATTCTGCTCCAGGGCAACAGTGCCCAGGTGCCCCAGCTTGACTGTGTGCATTCTGTTTGGTTGGGGGACCTCTATGCTTGCTCCTGGGTTCTCCACATTTGTCCAAGCAACTCCTACCCTGCCATGCAGGGACCGACAGACACCTCTAACACACAGCTGCTGAACCATGAAGGGACCTAGGGGGAATAGCCTCTGTGTCTCCAGTCATAAGTGTGGCACTGCCTTGTCTCTCTAGCCACACAAGCTGGGCTGGGGTACCCATTTCTCTGGGGGGCGTGGCCTGGAACTGAAGCCCAATCCTTGGTTGTTTGAAACCCTGGCAATTCCTTACCAGCTCCCAAGGGTTTTCTGTCACTATAGACCACAGTAGCAGGGTCTAAAGTGGAAATTTCTCTTCCTCCTCCTCCTCTTCTTCCTCCTCTTCTTCTCATTCCTCCTCTTCCTCCCTTTATTATTATTACTGTCCTCTATTCCTTTTCTTCTCTCTCTCTCTCTCTCTCTCTCTCTCTCTCCCTCTGTTTGTGTGTGTGTGTCTGTGTGTCTGTGTATCAGATCATATTAAGTGACAGGCAATGGTGTATCTTCAGTGCCCTCAAATATCCTGGCCTCAAACTCATCATCTTCCGGCCTCTACTTTCCAAATGCATGTACCACCACACCTGGTCAAGTCACTGTCTTGAGAGGATTCAAGTTAATGCTGAATATTCTATCTCTATGTAGACGGAGAGAAGCAGACAACCAGTTCACCCATACAGATGAGCCATTCAATCTCTCAGCATCCCAGGTTAGGGAGATAGCTCAGTGGGCAAAGGCACTTGTCGCCAAGTCTGACAACCAGAATTCGACCCTCAGGACCCACACAGTGAGAGAACTGACTCCTACAGCCTGCCTTCTGACCTCTGTACCCATACAATGGCACAAGTATGCACATGTACACATATAATAAATAAATGTAAAAAGGAAATTCTCAGAATCACAATCTCCTTATCTGTAAACTCTCAATATACATGTGTGTATATAGATACATATAGAACATATATATGTCTTATCTATAAACTGTGACCATATATACACAAATATAGGTGCATATAGGCACATATATTCATAGTTTACAGATATATCCATACAATTATATTTTTCTATGTATATTTTCTACATACATAATTTTGATACATATAACATATATACATATATGTGTGTGTGTACATGTGTGTCAGCCTCCCTCACAGCTAGACATGACTACATGACCTGGTTTACCTGATCATGTGCTCCTGGCTGAACTTTGCAGCAGAAGTATAAAACTGCAGGAATGACATGGTGTCACATTGCCTCTGGCACAGTAGCCGCATTCTCAGTCCTAAACCCTGAGTCACGTTCAGTGAAGAGAGACTGTGATTCTTAGTTTAAAAAATAATGTACTCTCATCAACAAAGATAATGGTAAGTGAATTCAAGTTTGCCTCTGACCACCTACACAAGTATCATGGCATAATATTCCCTGTTAAATAAATCATTTGAATAAAAATAATGCCAGCACAATTAATATTTGTTTAAGGTCTTTCTCCCTTCCCAGATGTAGAAAACTCCCAGTGACAGTTTTCTAGGAATGTCACCAGAAATCTTATTTACAATAACAGTCATGCCATGGCTGTAATGGTTTAAGTAAAATGCTTCAGGTCCCTGACTGGCAGCAGTGGGCAGTGGACCATGAGACCACGGCAGGCCATGAATACAGCTGTGTCCCAGGCAGGAAGCCATGTGGAAGGTGAGAAACCGAGATGAATAGGCATGCCATGCAGAGTGAAGTTGGATATTTATTTAGTGGGTTTTGGAAGGGAAGGGGAGAGAGGGGAAGAGCAGAGAAAGAGGCGCAGAGAGAGAAACAGAAGAGGAAGGGGAGAAGTGGTGAGAAGGAAGAGACAGAAACTGCCTCTTTGAGAAAAAGAGATAGAAAGGAAGGGACTCAGGCTAGAAGCTGAAGATCAGCTTGCCTTGTCAAATGAGGAGGGAGTGAGCGTGGCTTGTCTCTTAATAAAAAGGCAGGAGGTTAGGAACAACAGGTTAAAGGAACTGGGGCAATGGATTCTCAAGACTGCTTCCTGCTTATTTGTGGGCATCATCTGAGGGGGGATGAGAAAGCTGGGTGCTGGACACATCCTGGCGTAGCTAATCTCTTTGCTCCTGTTTGGTGTTTATGGTATGGAAATGTCTGGTGTCTCTTACACCTGTTTGAGGTATTGGCAGAACAGAAGTCAAAGTTAAGTTTAGGAAAAAAAAATAGGACCAGGGAATTGAGATGGGTGTATCTGACCTGCTTAAGGTAAATCCTTGAATTCAGCTCCCTGGAACTCACAAGAATTCTTTGGGTTTGTGAAAACAGAAGTTTTAGATAGCAGCAGAATGATTGTGACAGATGTTTTTGCACAATGAAAAGTATTTTTAAGACTATGGAAGGCAGTGTGAGAAAGAAATTTCATAGTATGTATTTGTCCTCACACCTTATAACTTGTAGGTATACACCTTAATAACTTGTATTTGTATTTTGTTGAAATCTGTTTGGTGAGGCTGTCCTTTTAAATGACAAAACCTTCAGCTGTCAAACTGCATCAGAGAGCTTTGAGAAGGATAACATTTTACTTGATTTGTTGATTAAAAAAACAACAGAGAACTTACTTGGTTGGCACCTAGAGCTATTCGTCAGGATCCTCCATGGTCACTGAAGGTCGCATTTGCCTTTTGCTGTTTAGCACAGGGCCTGACAGGCTCCTGAAGGTCCTGTGGGCTAAGAAATCTGCAAGCCTACCTTGACCTGAGCAGCTAGGCTGTCGATTCCAGTGATTCTGTCCACTGTCTGGAGATCTTCAGTTTAGATGAAAGGCAGTTTTTCCCAGTGGTCAGTGCTTGGCAGTTGAAGTGAATTGCCGATGGACGTTGTTCTGTGCCCATTTGTCTTCTGTCTTCTTTGGAGGACGTAGAGTGCTGCTGCTAGGAACCAACCTGTCTCTTTTTGTTATGAAAAGTCTTTTAATAATTAAATATTTAAATGCCATATTCCCCAGATCTCTGAGCAGTTGAGGGCTATTTTTCAGGTATAGTTACAGTATAGATTCTGCCTGGAGAGCTGGATCCAAGCTTGACTGTACTGGCTCTCAACAGGTAAAGCAGGGTTGGATTAAATATAAACTATTTTTGTAAGAGGCTTAAAAGTACATACCAGTTTAAAACATGAGACTTATGTTTTTATAGTCTGAAATGAGATGCAATAAACAGACAATTACAACATTTAACAGTAAAAAGATACATTTGAGTTACATATATGAACACACACACAGAGTGAACAGGAATTGGGTGAAGTGGATGCTCTTGGTGGGCCCTACCAAAGGCATGTCACTGTTCAAAACACTCATGCAACAGAGTCAGTGAGAGAAATTTAGAGACAGAAACATAAGTAAACCAGGACCAGGCAAGGAATACCTCAGTAAGATGGCAGAACTTGGTCACCTGACCTGACTCTTAGTTAAGATGGCAGTGAAGTCACCTGACCTAGGTAAGATGGTCACTTGACCTCAGTCAAAATGGCAGCAGTCACATGTTGTTTGGAAAAGAGACCTAGAGGCATAATCCACCCTGTTGCTGGGCCGCCATGCCACAAGCCGTGGTGGGGAACAAAAGGCTGGAATTGAAAACAGCTGCATCATGGAACTGACCAATCTTGTTGGCAGCAGTAGCAGCGGCAGGGACAGTCTGAGGAAAAGTGGAGCCAGTGGAGCCAGCAGGACACCATTGGAGGGAGGGTTTATACCATAGCTGAAAACATAAAAACCAGCAAAAACGGTGACACCACAAGGATGTTTCCTGTCTGCAGGTGAGGTGTGAAATGGTGGTGAACACTGCAGGGCTTACAGAAGAGCGACCTCTCTTTCTAGGTGGGTGTTAAAGCCTGACTGGCTTCAGTCTGAGTGACTTAGAAGCCAGAGAAGTTAGGGGCTGCTGTGGGCGGTCTCTCACAGTGGAGACCATTGATGAGTGGCCCAAAAGAAAAGAAAAAGGAGAAAGAAAAATCCGAGGGACCCTGGACCCCCAGTCAAATGCACCACACAGCGTGTGCAGGGTCAGTGTGGGAGGACTGACCCCAGATGGTCTGGTCACATTTTTTGCTATGAAAAGCAGCAAAGAGCTCAACCGTAGCCATGAAGGCTGTGGTTGGGGACTAGAAGAGGAAAACTTATCACTAAAGTTGTTGTTGTACATAGACGTCAGTGGTCAGGCAGATGGAGTACATGGTTGTTGTGGGAAAAAATACCCGGTTCCGGATCCAGACCCAGGGAGAGGAGCAGGAGGGCCTACCGAATCTGACAGCATGGGCCATGAGACCATACAGCCCCCTTGAACAACGGGGCTCCTGGTTTTATCTTACCAGATTATAATCCCACCAAAGGCACCTCCATGTGTAGCAATATGGAGCGGCAGGGGTGCTGTGTCCCCGGCACCAGGCCGCCCACATGGCTAACTTAATACCCGAAATAATTATACGGAAACTGTATTCTTTTAAACACTGCCTGGCCCATTATTGGCTAGCTCTTCTCGGCTAACTCTCGCACCTGGACTAGCCCATTTCTTATAAGGTGTGTAGCACCCTAAGGTGTGCTTACCGGGGAGATTCTAGCCTGCGTCTGTCTGGAGTGGGAAAATCATGGCGACTCCTGACTCAGCTTCTTTCTCCCAGAATCCTGTTCTGTTTACTCCACCCACCTAAGGGTTGGCCTATCAATGGGCTTAGGCAGTTTCTTTATTAATAAGAAATCACTCCCACATCATCCATGGCTACCTCATAATCTTATCAAAAGAGAGGAGCAAGGCAGCCAGATGCCCAGTAGGTTAATATTCTTGCTGCCAGCCCTGAGGCCCTGAGTCATATCTCCAAGACCAACATGGTGGAACTGACTCCCACAAATTGTTCTCTGATGTTCATATATGCGCCATGTGTGCCCTACCCTGCACTCATAGAGACACACACAAAAGTAAACAAACACACACACATATACAAACACATACACACACATGTGTGTGCGCACACACACACACACACAAGTATATGATGATGGAAAGTTTGGAGCAACCCTTTGGGTTGTAACTTGAGAAACCCCAAATGGCACACACTACTGTTAAGACACATGCCCACACCCACCCTGTCAAGCATGGTTTACTTTCTTCCCAGATGTCTCTCTTTCTCTTAACTCCCATGCTTAAAATCTATGCTAAAAATGCTTCTTCAGAGCAAGGGAGATGGCTCAGTGGGTAATAATGCTTGCTGCTCAAACATGAAGATATGAGTTCGGATCCCCAGCAACATAAAAATCTATGTGTGGCCGCTCATAGGCCTATGACCCCAACCCTGTCAGAGGGCAGAGACAGGAGGATCACTGGGCCTTGTGGACTTGCAGCTTAGATTCAGGCTCACAGAAAGGCCCTGTCTCAAGAAATGGTTCAAGAATTCCTTCCCTAGAGAGTCTTAAACAAATGTTGACGCCTCTATGTCTAAAAAGTCCCAATGACAAACCAAAGTGTGATTCCATGGACGTCCACCCTGGAGAATCAATGTGATTATTGAGTTTTACTTCTTGAGCATTGGTGAGGGGTCACTGACAGGAACGTGGGTGACCCCAGAGCAGTTGTACTGGAAAGTCTTCAGCCAGCCTGGATTACGGTTTCCTGGTATCTGCAAAGATGCAGGCTCTTCAGCTAACTTCCCAAGCTTATATATATATATATATATATATATATATATATATATATATATATATATATAAGCTATATATATACTCTAGAACCTCCCAGCCCCAGAGACCATGAGTAATTAGTGCCACATTGCATATAAATGGCTTGGAGGAGTGGTTGTAATCTGAGCTGAGGGTCCGGTGATCCTCCACACTCACACCTGCTCTATGGAAAAGTCAATGGAGAACAAGTCTATTGGAATGGTGACCTGTGATGTAGTGCAGCTGATCTGGTAAATATGGTATCTGTTTTACTTGGAGGATCTGACCAAGTGCAACAAGGGAGAATGGGGTACCCAACATTCTCCTCTGACTCCCACATGCATGTTCACACACACATACACACACATGCATGTACGCACACACTCATGCACACACAGAAGGTACACGTACTCTTAACAAACCCCTACTCAGCTCTACCGACTCATCTTGAAATTCTCTTCTGCAGTGACGTGGAGGATCCCAATTTATCTTAGTCAAGTTCTTTTGAAGATAAAGGGAACTACTCAGGCTGCTGTGGGTGACAGTGTGGAGTTGTGCCTCTCTCCAACTTAAGAGCCCTTCTCCGAGGATAGTCCCTGTCTAAAAACCCAAGATGTCCCTGTGGTTCTTACGTCCCTGCTAGGTAACAACTAGACCCCAATATCGTGTCTTTAGACTTCCAACGTTCAGAATGATAACATTAACTATCACCTTCTGGGTTAAAACAGAAAATACTTCCAATGTCAGCCTGGGTTGACGGGAAGAGAAGCAATTGAAATGCCTGCTGTTTCTGTAATGTGTGCGGGTTTATAAAGGACGGCGTCCACAGGGTCCCATCATAAAACAAGACATGAGGACAGAGAGTTGCATTCAATTTGTGGTGCCAAAGCTCCCATTAAGCCAGTGAAGGGATCTCCTCAGGAGTTAATAAGATCATAATAGCTAGGCATCAGTGTTCCTTAATTTCCTTCAGTAGTTGAGGCGTTTGCTCTCTGGGGAAGTCTTACAAAGTCATTTCAATCCATCCTTTCATCCCTATTCCTGGCAGAGTGATAATTGTCATTCTTTTAAACTCCATCCCTTCAGTTCCATTCCTAACAGAGTGATAATTGTCATTCTCTTTGGCTGCCTAGCATCTGATCCCTCTTAATAATTTTTTTTGAACTACTAGTCAAACAGAAGCTAAAGTGCGAGGTGCCGACTTGTTCAGCCTCCCTTGCAGCTACATGTGGACTCATGGCCTGGCTTACCTGGATTCTGAGTCAGAAATCAGAAATGTGAAGGAGAAGAGAATGACGTGGAGTAGGGCACTTTGTGAATGGTACAGTCTGGATTTCTGAATTGGAAGCATTGCTGTATAGCAGGCATGTCTCCAGGCAGTCGCTGTACCCAGCAACTGTAAGCAGCATTTCTGTTCTCAACACGATACTCAGAGCCCTCCAGAGCCTCTGGGAGCAGCTTGCTGTGTGGCTGATTCCATTAATTTGTTGTTGTCGTTGTTGTTGTTGTTGTTGTTGTTGTGGTGGTGGTGGTCACAAAACACCTGACAAAAGCAACTTAGGGAAGGAAGGGTTCTTTTGCCTCACACTTCAATGGAGCAATGCATCGTTGTGGGGAAGTCACGGTGGCAGAGTATGAGACAGATGTTTGCATTGTTTCCAAAGTCAGGAAGCAAAGAGCTATGGCTGCTGGTGCTCAGATCTCTGTCTCCTGTATTATGCAGTCTGCCCCTCCCCGTCCCCGTCCATGAGATGGTACTGCCAATATCCGGCCTGGGCCTTCAATTAGTCCAGTTTAGAAATTCCCTCACAGGGGCCTGTGACGCAGTGACACAGAGGATAAATTGCTTGCTGTGTACATATGAGGACCTGAGTTTGGAACCCCAGTACTCATGTTGAAAAAGCCAAGCATGACCATAGGTGTCTACAACTCCAGGATAGCAGTTGGGGTAACAGATAGCTCCCCCAGAGCTCACTGGTCAGCCATCCTAGACAATTCCAGGTTCAGTGAGGAGACCCAAAATCATAAGGTTGAGCGCAACTGGGGAACACATTGTCAATCAATCTCTGGCCTCCACAGGTGCACACATGTACCCACATGAACATGCATGCACACATATACCACATACACAAAAGTCAATCCGTCATGGAAAAAAAGAGAACCTGGAGCTGGAGCTGGATCAGCAGTTTGGAACACATACTGCTCTTTCAGAGGACCAGAGTTTGGTGTTCAGTATCCATATCAGGCATCTCACAACCACCTGTAACTCCAGCTCCAGGGCATCCTACACCTCTGGCCTCCTTGGGAACCTGCACTCAACATGTAAAGGCATCCACTTGCACATGCACATACACACATACACAAACAAAATAAATCTTGTTTTTAAATAAGAAACGCTTTCACAGAGGTGTGCGCGCCTCCTAGGTGTTTCCAAATCCGGTCATGTCAACTGTCAATATTAACATCACACTGACACCTCTCCTCTGGTGTATGCTCCATTCTCTTCACCCTGGTGACTCTTTGTGTATTCTTCAGCAGCAGGCTCGCTTATGATTTCCTCCGAAAAGTCTTTCTTGACATATTCTTCCACTGAACTCTCTCAGCTTCTCGACAGAATTATGATAGGTTTTGAATTATTTGGTTTCCTCCAGGATTTCATCGTTAAACTTAATCCCCAGGTGCAACCGTGTTGGGAGATGCAGAGCTTTGGGAGACGGTTCGGTTGTCAAGGTCCAACCTCTTGAGAGGTCTTGACTGAGGGATGAGGGTCATAGTCATCCCTCTCCAGACACAGAATTCAAGACACCATTGTGGACGCAGAGAGACCCCACCGAATCTACTGGTACCTCAATCTTGAGTGTCTCAGTTTCCATACCTGTGAAAAAATAAGCTTCCTTTCTCTACAGAGTACCCATCCTTGGGTATTCTTATACAGAAACAAATTAAGATACACTTACATATTTTTTTAGTTTTTAATATGAACCTAAGTTTCTTTATTCATTAATGGTAATCACAGCACACAGAGGAGACTCCCACATCAGATAACTTAATAAATACATTCAGATTATCTTCCTCTAGCCACCCTACACAGAATCATGCATGCTCACATAAAAAAATAAATCTTCAAAAAATAACAGTGAAAATAAAAGTGGATTATTTAGTTTCAGATACTCTCCCATAGGATCATTGACTGAAGTGTTATTTATTCAACTTCTCTCAATACCCCCACATTTAGATACTCAAAATATTATTAGGTTGTTTTCCTATGTCCACCTCACAAAGAGCCACAAACATTGTAGTGCAAAAGAGCACAAGGGTTCTTTCTTGGTTCTAGAGTCTCCTCAGGGTGACTCTGGCCTCTCCTCTGTAAAATCCCCCCATGACACCGGCTGTCCCCAGCATTGTCTTCCTCACACGGTCTCCCCGGAAACACTGCTCTCCTCCTCAGAGCAGCTGAAGGCAGCTTTCTCTGGGGTTCCAGGGAGAATCAGATTGAGAGTGGAAAAACCATACACACAGACTGTCCTCAGCGGTATCAGATAGGTCCCCCGTGGCTCACTTCCTGTGCTATCCCGTGAGCTGGATTCAAAAGGTTATTAGTTCTGGGGTGGGAGAGATGGTGACTAAGAGGCTTGCCCTTGAGTTTGAGCCATCTGCCCTCTCGTTTGAAAGCCAAATGAGGGTATGATGGGTTCGGTGGCATAATGTCCTTGCTACCAAGACTGAAATCCTAAGGTTTCTCATGGTGACCCGCATGATGGAGAGAACTGACTCCCACAAGTCGTCCTCTACTTACTCTGGCACACAGACAAAAAAAACTGAGCAAAAATGTTACTAAAACAAGCAGAACAAAACAAGAACAACAACAAAAATAAAACTTTCACAGGCCAGGAGTGTAGCAGGTGGTATGACCTTATGCCCCCAGCATTTGTAAAGTAGAGACTTAAGCCTGCATAGTCAGCCAGTCTAGCCCACCTGGTTGAATTCCAAGTTGAGTAGAGACAGTGTTCCGGAGGAACGAAACCTAAGGTTGTCCTCTCATGCGTTAGCTCACTGTCCTCCCTCCCTCCCTCCCTCCCTCCCTCCCTCCCTCCCTCCCTCCCTCCCTCCCTCCCTCCCCTCTCTCCCCCTACTTCTCTCTTTCTCCTAAAACAACTGAACTGGATGGAGAGGGAGGGTCGCATCCTAAAACACAAGGCCAGGGTTCTCCTTCCCAAAATTGATGTCTTGCAGGGAAGGAAACAACACTAAGAATTGGTGCCCATATTGGGGGAGGAGGATCCGCCATGCCTCCCTGACTCTGGAATTCTCCAAGAGAGGCCTAGCCTCAGGTCCCCAGAGAGCATAGGGCCCCTCTAAAACACACTAATGAGTCTCTAGGTGCTAATTAACTGGGAGGTAATCACCAAGTCAGCATCAAGTAAGATTTTTCCCCCCCTCTAGCTCATCTGTCTCCTGCTTCCCAGGAAGGAGCTCGAATTGCATCAACCTTGTACTCCACCAAGTGGATGACTGCTTAACGAGGAAGAAGTAGCAGGAAAGCCGGGCGATGGTGGCGCACGCCTTTAATCCCAGCACTCGGGAGGCAGAGGCAGGCGGATCTCTGTGAGTTCGAGACCAGCCTGGTCTACAGAGCTAGTTCCAGGACAGGCTCCAAAGCCACTGAGAAACCCTGTCTCGAAAAACCAAAAAAAAAAAAAAAAAAAAAAAAAAAAGAAGTAGCAGGAAATGAGAAGGAAGTCCAGGGGGATGGGAGGGGAGGAGGGGGAAAGGGAGGGAAGAGGAGAAGGGGGAGGAGAGGGAGGAGGGGTGGGGAGGAGGGAAGAGGACCGAGGAAGCAGAAAAGAGGAGATGTCTTCAAGCTTTTTGGTCTCAGGACTTCCTTACACTCTTAAAAATTACTGAGGACATCTGTTTATGTGTGTGACATCCAGCAATCACTAACTCTGTGGAAGCAAGGGCTAGAGGTTCTTTAAATACCGTTTTAAGGCAACGACAGGCACATCACACTTAAATAAGAACCATCAGGAAAGCACAGATTAGTGGGGAGAACAATCCTGCTTTCTGTTTTGGTTTTTCAGGCAGGGTCTCCTGTCTTACTCACTGGGAAGCAGACACTGACCTTGAATGGCTCTTCCTCCTGCCTCCACCTCTCCAGCAGGAGATGATAGGTGTGCACCACCACACGTAGCTACCCTCCTTCTAACAGAAGCTCAAGAACCTAGAGAGCACTCGATCTGGGCTGCACAGCAGCCTCGCTGCTCCTGGCTGTGCCGCCTTGGGTCAGCAACTGACCTCTGGAGTGCCCTTTCTCTGAGAGTGGTTTTTAAAGTGCTTATCACCACATGTGGCCTCTGTGAGGTTCTCAGCAAATTCTCATTTCTGTCTAGTTTTTTCCATATAAGCAAAGACGACTTTCCTGGCCCCTGGGAGACCAAGTCACCTGCCGAGGCAGCTCTTACTGCAGGAAAGGAATTCAGCTTCACTGGTATTTTTATTATGGTATGCATGTGTGTGCACACAAATGATGGCAGGAGCAGATGTGAGCAGGTGCACACGCATGTGTGCAGGTGCCTGCAAGAGGCCAGGGGTCAACCTCGGTTATCAGTCCTCAGGATGCTAGCCTATACTGTGCTCTGAGACGGTGTCTCTCACCGAACCTGGGGCTCACTGTTGGAGCAAGGTGTGCTGGTCAGTGAGACTCAGGGATGCACCCGTCTCCACCTCTCAAGCCCTGAGATTACCAATGTGCACCATCACGCCCAGCTTCTTTATGAGAGTTTTAGAGACAGAACTCACTTCCTCCTGATTGCCAGCAAGCACTCTGCCAAATCAGCCCATTTGAAAATCCAGCTGCTTCCTCATTTCAAACATGCTCACAGATCTCATCAGTGCTGCTGGGCTAGAGGCCGCGGCTGAGAACCACACATGTGGCCCTCTAAGAATTCAGACCTTGCAGATAAGCAAAACTTGTTTTTGCCAATGTGGCAGTGTGCGCCTGCCATCCAGCACTGGGGAAACGGCAGGAGGAAGACTGTGAATTCAAGACCAACTTGGGCTACATTGCAAGACTCTGTCTCCAACAAAACAAAACAGAAAACAAAAGTTGTGTCTTTCAGACGGTTAATGAGATCCAAGTCCCGGAGGGTTCTTAGAAGCAAAGCGTTTCCTGAGAATAAGAAGTGCTTCTAAGAAAAACAAAAGAACCTCTGGCCTCATTAACTCTTTTTTCAGATTTCCATAAATAAATCTTTTATATCCAGGCCCCACCTCACAAGCCCCTCCTACATGCAGAGAAAGGACTGTGTGGCAAGGGTGTCACAGACCTTCCTTAGTTCCCCCGGCCATAGCTTTCTTATCTTCCTCTGCTTCCTTCCTTCCTTCCAGTTTGTCTTTGATTTCTTTTTTTTTTTTTAATTTTTTTTTCTTCCAGTTCTTGTGTTTGAACCCAAGGCTGCACCTATTCTACAAAAGAGTTACTGGCATTCCACCAGCCCCTCACTGGGGGATTTTAGGCAAGTGCTCTACCACTGAGCCACACCCCAGCCTCTCACTGGGGATTCTAGTCAGGTGCTCTACCACTGAGCCACACCCTAGCCCCTCACTGGGGGATTCTAGGCAGGCGGCTCTACTGCTAAGCTATACCTCCATCTGCTCTTAAAACAAAAATGACTTAAGACATCCTCAAACATGTTCTCCTTATGCTAGTATCTTATGATGGGAATCTTGAGACAGGTCTATTTTTTCCCATTAAGCCAACTCTTCCCGGAGTTATAAGGGAATAAGAGTCTCGGTAAGTATGTAAACAGGAGAGATGTCGGGAGCTGTAAGACGATTCTATGAGAACTGTCAGGGTCAAGACAGAGTCACTCACACCAAAACCTAACTCCATGAGGTCAAGTAGCCATAAACGAAGTCAAGTGGCTCACACATGCGCATGCTTACAATAAAAGCCATCGCAAATATCCTCTCAAAAGCCACACACTAAGGCTAAAGAGCTGGCTCAATGGCTATGAGCACTTGCTTCTCTTACAGAGGACCTCAGTTCGGTTTCCAGCACCCATATCAAGCAGCTCACAACCACCTCTGACTCCGGCCCAAGGGAATCCAACATCTTCTTCTGGCCTTTGTGGGCACCTATACATATAGGGTGCACATACATGCTCTCAGGCATAAATATATACAAAAAAATCAATAAAAATTTTAAGTTACAACTACACACACATACACACAAACTTCAAATAAACAAATAAATCTTAAAAAAAAAAAAACAGGTGTGGTGGCACTTGTTTGTAATCCCAAAGCCGGAGAGGTGGGAACGGATGGATACCCGAGACTCACTGGTCAGCCTAATGGTCAATGTCAGGTTCCAAGTGAGAAACGCTGTCTCAAAAAGCAGGTAACAACACCCAGAGTTGACCTCTGACCTCCACACATACCTATACACACATATACAGCTATGCACATATAAATATGCTTATATACTTTTGCAATATATACACACACAAACACACACACGCACACACACACACATGCATGCATGCACGCATGTGCACACACACGCTCATCCACACTGGAGAAATTGAATGCCTGACATTTGTTCCCAAGTGAAGCCAGTATTCTCCTTGTTCTCTCAGCTGAAGGAGCTGTAGAAACAGACCAGTGTTTGAAGAAGCATCAGGCACAATGCAAAGAAATTCCTTCAGGCACCAAAGACTGGGTTTGTGTCTCAGGTTCTTGTTTTACTGTGACTAAGGAGGTAGCCAGTGTGCCTGACCAGATGAAAATGTCCTCAATAACTCTTCCTTCTCTTTCCCTGTGGTAAGGACATTCACACTAGACTAAGAACTTTCTAGACAAGGGCTCCCTGGAGATGGAAGAAGGTCCCAGTAACATGCTAAGTGCCACTTAAATCCTGGCCCTGGTTTTCTGGCCTGGTTGGTAGCTAAGCCCTGGGCTGTTGGTCTGGGATGGCTTGACCCTCTCTTCTCTCTTGTCCCTCCTTTGATTGAACAACCTGGCAGCTGCTTCACTTTCATTCCCCTGCCTGGCCTCAGCTCTATGGCCTTGAGCCCTGGGCCTTGAGCCCGTGGGCCCGGAGCCCAGGAGACCTTGGTGAACACATCTTTGGACTGCTCTCCCTGACTGCCTGGATTTGATTATTTCCAGCATCGCTGGTATTCTCCTGACCTGATCTCAAAAGCACATAATTATGTCATTAGCAGCAGGACGCGGCTTACATGTGTCCTGATGGCGAGGGTCAGCATGAGCTGGTGCTTCTGCGAGGATGGAAACAGAGCAGGAAGCACACACAGGCAGAAAAGAAGGCTGGCTGGGATTGAGCTGTGCCTTCAGGCACGCTGATGGTGGAGCCAATGAGGTCCTTGCTGACATTTATGGATAATGAAATTCTGTTACTATGGCAAAAAATACCTGAGATAAGCAACTTAAGAAAGTTGCTTTGGCTCACACTTTCACTCCATGATTACTTGGCCCTGCTGCTTTTATGCTCAAGTGATACAGGGGAAGGGGGAGTAAGTGCTTTAAGGTGTTCAATAATAACGTTAAAATTCAGGGACTTCAGGACTGGGAATGTGACTCATTACCAGATTTGCCTGATATCTTCAAGGACCTAGGTACCATGCCCAGCATCACAAAGCAGTAATGATGTTGACTAGGGATGTATCTCCATGGCAGAGTACTTCCTTAGTACATGTAATGCCCTGGGTACCGTCCTCAGCATCACAAAATAAGAAGTGATGATGATGATGACGAAGAAAATGATGATAATGATGAGGCTAGAGCTGGGGATGGGCGTTATGCTAATGATGGGGTTAGGGATGGTGATGGAGATGTGCAGGATGTAGTGTGAGGATGGAGTTGGGGATTCGGATGATGATAAGGATAGGGTTGGGATGGTGATGATGATGACGATGGGGACAGTCACATAGTTCAGAAGTAGAACACTCTCCTAGGATGTGCAAGGCCCTGGGTTCCATCCCCAGCATCACAAAATTAATTAATTACTTAACTAATTAATTAACAAGATAATTAATTCAGTGACTCAATCCCTTTTTTATATGTAACTGATTTTTATTGCTATTGTGTCCTATGTATATTGTGTGGATAAGCACCACATGGTTTATGCGTAGAGGTCAGAGGACACTTCGCAGGAGGAGTCAGGTCCTGGATATTGAATGCACAGGTTATCTGACTGGGCTTTTACCTCGTAGCCATCTTCTCAGTCTAATGCAATCACTGTTTATACAAAAATGAATTAAAAATAGATTTTAAACAGATTCTTATTGTCCTGGCTGTCCTGGAACTTTTTATGTAAATCAGACTGGCCTTGACCTCACAGAGACCTGCCTGCCT
This sequence comes from Microtus obscurus, assembly GCA_963919715.1. Taxonomy (NCBI): domain Eukaryota; kingdom Metazoa; phylum Chordata; class Mammalia; order Rodentia; family Cricetidae; genus Microtus; species Microtus obscurus. The sequence goes on along the minus strand of CAWTZC010002533.1, from coordinate 6,366,186 downwards.
CTATCTCCCAAGTGCTGGGATTAAAAAGAGATGTACAACCATGCTTGGAAGAATTTTAAAATTTCTAAGGAAAAAGTGAAACAATTAGAAAAAGATTTCGTTGAATAATCTTGAAGCTGTTGAGACTCTACTGAGCCACTCACAAAACCCAGGAGCACAAGAGAGATAAATGAGTGTAGCGAATGGAGCTAAAGAAAGGGTAGAAAGTGCAAAAATGATTCACACGTGCTGATGGATAGCGTTTTAAGCATTTTTGGAGCACTTCCACATCAACAAGAAAAATATCTAATCAAAAGAGAAAGGGAAACCAGCGGAGATGGTTTATCAGGTTTCTATTGCTGTGAAGAGACGCCCGTGACCATAACAACAACTCTTACAAAGAAAACATTTAACTGGGGTGACTTACAGTTAAGAGGTTCAGGCCATTATCATCATGGTGGGACATGGTAGCATGCAGACAGACATGGTGCTGAAAAAGTAGCCGAGTGGTAACAGTTGCAGGCAACAGAAGTGTGCCTCACTAGGCGATTATCTTGAGCACATACGAGATCTCAAAGCCCACCCCCACAGTGACACACTTCCTCCAACAAGGCCATACCTCCACCAACAAAGCTACACCTCCTAATAGTGCCATTCTCTATGAGTTTATGGGAACAAATTACATTCAAACCACCACAGTAGGTACCAGGGCTCACTGTCAAGCCTGAGAACCTAAGTTTGATCCCTAGTGCTCACATGGGGAAAGGAATAAACTAGTTCCAGCAAGTAATCTGAAAGCCACTTGAGTGCTCAAATACACACACACACACACACACACACGCAAGTGTGCATACACACACATAAACATATACACAAACATACACATAAGAAAATGGCAGTCACACACTGGGACAGAAGTGTAAATTAATGATGCCCTTAGAGATCTGGTTGGGACTCTTGTTCCAAATTTAAATTTAAAATTCCACATGCCCTTGGGGGGGGCATCATATACTTCTGGGAACTTATTATAGACACATTTCCAGAACCAGCTTACCAGCTTTGATTCTCCTCTCTCTCTCTCTCTCTCTCTCTCTCTCTCTCTCTCTCTCTCTCTCTCTCTCTCTCCTCTCTCCCTCTCCCCTCTCTTTTTGACAATCTCAATCTTAGTTTATGTAACTAAGCTAGTTCAAATTCTAATCATATTATACCCGCAGTCAAGGAGAAAGAGGTGTGAATGAATGCATGTATACTAGTATTCACACTAGGTGTGAATGAATGCATGTATACTAGTATTCACCTTGTTTTCTCACTCTTATACAGCTCAGTGTCCCCTGCCTAGGGCATAGCGGCGCCCATAGTGGGCTGGGTTTTCCTACCTTAATAACACCATCAAAATAATCCCCCATACGCTGGCTTCATAGGCCAACCCGGTCTAGACACTCCTTTGTTGACACTCCTACCCAGGTGATTCCAGATTGTGTCAATCTGACAGCTAGAACTAGCCACTAAGCCAGGTGGTCATACAAATCTCCATTTCCCTCCTTCTCCTCTTCCAACCCTCTCTATTCTCTCCCCACCCATATGGCAAGAGCTCAGCGAGGAAAAAATAAATATGACTATAACAACATTCCAGAAGGTATCTGAGACAGAGTCTCACTCTGTAACCCAGGTCAAACTCAGTCCTCCTGCCTCTGCTCCCTAGATGCTGGGATGCCAAGCATGTCCCATGGAGATGCCTGACTCTGCTTCTCAACCTCACCGATTTCCTCTCTAACTTTTGTTCTCTTCCTCCTTGTTTTAAGCGTAACCTGCTTATGCCTTCATGAGGGCCCCATACTGAAAATATAGGTAATTTTTCTCTCTCCCGTTTCCACATAGAAAAAGGCAACTCACGAGGCTTCTAGAACCCAATCCCAGAGGTTTTGGGAGTTTTGTTTTTTTACATATATTTGTTTTGATTCTCCCTTGGGATTCTATATTTGATTTCCTTTTAACAGTTTAAATTTGGCAGTTCTGAGTTTTAAAAAATGTAAAGCTTCAGTTCTCAGAGTTGCTGTGTGTATTTTAGCTCAGAGGTGAGAGGCACGGAGGGAACATCCATCACCCCAGGGACCACCAGGCACCAGGCACTAAGTAAATTGTTCAGCTGAGCTTTTTTCGTGATGCTGAAGGCTGAACCTAGTACCTCGCACATGCTAAGCAAACGTTCTGTCATTGCACTGTACTCCCAGACCTCTTTCTCTTCCTTCAACTTCTTGCTAAGGTTGCCCAGGCTAACCTTCAACTCACTCTGTAGTCCTTGAACTCACTCTGTAGCTCGGGCTGTTCTTGAACTCACCCTATAGTTCAAGCAGGCTTTGAACAAATTCTATAGCCCTGGCAGGCCTTGAACTCACTCTGCAGCCAGGGCAGAACTTGAAACTCACTCTGTAGCTTAGCCTGGCTTTGAACTCACTCTGTAGCCCATGCAGGCCTTGAACTAGGATCCTCTTACCTACCTCCCAAATAACTAAGCTAACAAGACTGTGCCACCAGGCCTGGGGCTCCTTTGAAAGGTAGGACCTCACAACGAGTGCTGTTTTCCGGTGAGGAGGCCAGCTTCGGAACTCAGGGCAGACCTCTAGAAGACAGCGGTGAGAGGGCAGCCACAGGGCAAGAGGAACTATCAGGGACTCATATTCCTTTCCCAGCAGAAGATGCCGAGGAGTTTAGGAAATGGGGAAGGAAGAGGAGGATCCAGGTCACGGAACATTTACAGAATGCTCCAGAGTGGCCGGCCATTCTGGATCTTTCTCATATTCCCCTCGGCTGTGTGGAAACCTCAGCCCAGCGTTCTCATGTCATAGCTATGTGATGTCAAACATCTGTTTGCTAGCAAATAGTTGGGTAATTGAAAACAGCATTTGTTGAAACTCCAGGCCCCAAAACAACTTTGTGAGGAGTCTCTCCCCGCCACCCACTCCTACCTTACAGCCCGGGCCTTCAGCCACAGAAGTCTTCTGGGGCGCCTTACAACGCACAGACTGCCTGGAAGAGGGTTTTCTCGACAGTGCCAGAGAGCAGACATTTGGCTTCTTCGCCTCAGATGTCTGGATATAGAAATGCTCGTGTTTATACAGATGTTTTGGTCACCAAAACAACACCAAAGGCATCAGGGGAAGTGGCTTCTCTGTCCCAAATCTGCATGCTTGCACTGATTTTTGACTCTTCCCACTGAGCTCAACTGATGAGTTTTAAGTAAAAAATAATTTCATTTCATATTGACCTATTTAATGTGATTAATTAGTGTGTTTACTTATTTCTTATTTCTTTATTACAGTCTCGGGGATGGAATCCAAAGCCTTATGTATGTTACACAAGCACTCCACTGCCGAACTCTACCCCCAGTCCTCCACTGGAGGATTCTAGGCAGGCCCTCTACCAGTGAGCCATGCAGTTAGGATTTCACAAATCTACACATGCATGTATCTTGTAAATAACCATAAACATTGTAACATATATAAGTGTATATATATTTATATATATATCACATTTTGTCAGTCTGTACTGCACATATATAAATGCATGTCATAAATATACATTTTACAGAAATACATTTGCAAATGATATATATTATGAAGGTATATAAATGTAAAAATAACACGCTACATTTATATACATATATCACAAATATGTACTTTTCAAATTTATGTTGCAAATACATATTTTGCAAACATCCATATTGAAAGTATGTAAATATACATTGCACATATAGATTATGCAAATTCAATGCAAATAAGTGTATATAACTATATATTCATAACAGGTAACAGCTTGCACTAGTTACTTTTGCATAGATTTGACCAAAATACGCAGGAGAAACTACCTTAGTGGGGAAGATTTCTTTAAATCACAATTTCAGATCACTCGGTCCACGGTCACTTAGCCCCATGGACTTGGGTAGGAAATCACAGCTATAAGAGTCTAGCAGAGGAAACTTTCCTTCATGGTGAACAGGAAACAGAACAGAAGGAAGAGGCTGCAAATTAGGTGTAACCTTCAAAAGTACCCCCAGAGACCTACTAAAGTTCACCACCAAAAGGTCCCACGGCCTCCCCAAACAGCACCATGCACCAGAGAAGAAATTTTCAGATGGGAGGGGGTGTTTCAGATTCAAATTGTACCTGTGCCTCCTCTACTTAGCCCACTGGGCTCTTTTGCAACATGGAAACTTCTAATTGCTTAATTTCTCTATTTTCCCTCTTGTACACTGAACGGTCTTTGATTCTGTCCCTTCTCAGACTACAATCCCTTGTCCCCAGCACACGGCAACCCACCTGGGAAAGCTCACAGGTGTATTAATTCTGTCCCATCTTTCAGATGATGGAGCATTGCTAGAGAAACCACGGCGGGTGTACCACAACGCGTGCACCTCACTACTCATGACATCCCCGTGATGACACACCATCTCTCCCAATACTGCCTGGACTGCATCTCATTGCTATCTCCCACCACCACATAGGACATTCCCCTTTTCCCAGCTTGCATGGGTGTGATCATCCATGTGCACAAATGTGGGGGTGCCCATGTGAGGAGGGAAGGTATCCGTGTACACATGTACGAGGTGTACATGTCAGGGGGCAGGTATCGTGTGCACATATCAGGGGGAAGGGTATCTGTGTGCACATGTATGGGGTGCACATGTCGGGTGCAGGGCATTTGTGTGCACATGGGTGGAGTTGCACATGTTAAGGGGGAGGGTATCTGTGTGTACATGTCAGTGGGAGAGTACCCGCATGCACATGTATGGGGGTGCACATGTCAGGGCGAGGGTATCCATGTGCACATGTGTGAGGGTACACGCATATGAAGGTCAGAAGCTAATGTCAGATTTTTTTTTCAATCATTATTCAAATGTTTTAAAGACAGGGTCTCTCACTGAACCTAGAGTTCTCCAGTTTGGTTGATTGGTCAACCAGTGAGTTCCAGGATCCTGTCTCTGTCCCCTCAGTGTTGAGATTACAGGCTCACACCACGGTGCCCATCTTCTTTGTGACTGTTGAGGACTGAACTCAGGCCCTAATGCTTGCATGACCAGGGTGTTGTCCAATGAATGATCTCCCTACCCCCATCCCCAATTTCACACATTTAACACGCCTTCCCCCTAACTCTTCCTGTCCCTCTTTGACCGGAGGGGATATTTTTCCCAAGCTGGAAAAGTCTTTTTAGAAAATAGATCCCAGAGTTGAGCTCAACTCAACGACCCTAGGTATACCATCAGTTTGAAGGAGAGACGATAAATTCAGGAAGCCACCAATGACCTGATTCATATTCTATCCCTGAGCCAGACGGAGAAACCCTGTCTGGGAAACAGATGACAGAGGTGAAGGATGAGCTTTGGCAGGGACATGGATGCTTCTCCAGACAGCTTGGTGGTCCAGCATCCTAATGGGCCTTGCTCTGACACGGCAGTCAGTGGTCCGCTAAGAGATACCTGGAGACATGAAGGTGCATTCGATTTCTCAGCTAAGTGTGATGCTTTAAAATTACACGTGTGTGTGTGTGTGTGTGTGTGTGTGTGTGTGTGTGTGTGTGTAAGTCTTCAGTTAGTGCTCTCCTCTCATATAGGTTCTAGGGCAAAACTTGGTCATCAGGCTTAGCAATAAGAACTTTACCCACTGAGCCATCACACCAGCCTTGATATTTAAGGACATGTGTGCTCCTTGTGGTATTTTATTTTTCAAATAATTGTGCAAGTGAGCATATGTGCATGTGGGGGGGGGTATGCAGATGTGCAGGTGCAAGCATGCCAAGGCATACATGGGGAGGTCAGGGGTCAACCTTGAGTGTAGTCCTCACCTTCTACTGTCCTTGAGACAAGGTCTCTTGTTCACCCTGTAGTTGCTAGGCTAGCTGGCCATGAGCCTGCAGAGGTTCTCCTGTCTCAACTTCCATCTCACTCTAGGATTCCAAAGATACACTATCACATCTACTTTGGTGTGTATTCTCAGGGCTGAGAACCCAAGTCTCCACGCTTGCATGGCAATGTGTTATCTTCCCAGCTCCAACCCTCAGATATCTTAGAATAACCACCCTTCTTTCTGTCCCTTAGACTTATGCTCTTAGAAGGACAATCATACTCTAAGGCAACCCAACAGTTCTCTAATCCCTCAAAGTGAATGACTGTTTCTGGGAATATTTGATGTGCCAGGTATTAAGCTGGTGCTGTGTATAACACTGACTCGAGCCGGGATCTGCACTGTTAGTGGTTAGACATTGCCAAAAACTTCAGCAGCTTTTTATTTTCTCTTGCTCCAGTACGAAAAAGACCTTCTCGGCAATTAGGCTCGGGCTGGCAAGATGGCTCAGCGGCACTCTGAGTTTGATCCTTAAGCCCCCACATGTTGGGAGGAGACGAATGACTCCACAAGCAAGTCATAGCATGTGTGTGTGCAGTCACATACATGAATAAAACATGATAAAATTCACTCACAAAGCTGTCATTGTGGAAGCTGAAATGACTGCATAAGGAAATCACAGTGTTGTTAAGAGGTAAATCCTGCTCCACTTCCCCCCAAAAGTTGTTCTGGGTCTAGAGAGATGACTGAGCAGTTAAGAGCACTGGCTGTTCTTGCAGAGGACCTGGGTTCAGTTCCTAGCACACATACAGAAATTTGCAACTGTCTGTATCCCTAGTTCCAAAGGATCCAACACCATCTTCTGGCTTTCAAGTATACTTCATGCACATTGTGCATGTACATACATGTAAACAAAGCACACATATGTATAAAACAAACCAAAACACATTTTAAAAACATGATTCTCTTACCTCCACAAGCATGCATAGGCAAGTGCATATTCACCTGAGCACACATGTATGCACACACACACACACACACCAAAAACTATCACCTAAGGCCATTCATATTTAAAATATGAATTAAGGAGCATCTAGTTCACAAATCACTCCTTCTGGAGAGCCGTGTGGCAAGATACTGCAGTGCTCTTAAAAACCGCCTGCGCTCAGAGATAGACTTGTAGGAAATCACCAGCAAAGTGGACAAAGATTTATTACTAAGAGACACGCTTGCAATATTCGTCATAATTGTGTTCAGATGAGGCTGCTACAGGCTGACTATTCCTGGCTTTTATAACCTTGATGCTGTTATAGTATTGCTTCAACAATGCCTATAGATCAGAGAGCGGAAGATCCATTTATATTAAGACATATCACTCTGAGAGGCTTTTCAGGGTTTTTGTTTGTTTGTTTTCACCACCAATGGCTGCTTCTTAGAAGGCTCTGTGAACATCAGTGTTGGCTGGGAGTGGTGGCATCCACTTTTTTTTGTTGTTGTTGTTGTTGTTTTTTTGTTTTTTCGAGACAGGGTTTCTCTGTGGTTTTGGAGCCTGTCCTGGAACTAGCTCTGTAGACCAGGCTGGTCTCGAACTCACAGAGATCTGCCTGTCTCCGCCTCCCAAGTGCTGGGATTAAAGGCGTGCGCCACCACCGCCCAGCTTATGGTGGCATCCACTTTTAAATCCTGCACTCAGAAGGCCAAAGTGGAAGGGTTTCTATAAGTTTGAGACCAGCCTGGTCTACATGAGTTCCAAACCAGTTAGGGCTAGACAGTGAGATGCTGTCTCAAAAAACAACAACAACACCAAAACAAATAAACACAATGAAACAAAAAGACAAGAGTGCCTAACATTTCTATGCTCTTGCAGACTCATAGAAGGTTAATAAATCGTTTGTCTTTAGAAGGTACAGGAAAATGTTAGTGTTAGTTGTCTGTGTGTGTCATCTGTGACAGTCAAGTCTTCACTGTCAACTTAACTGGATTAAGAATGACATTGGAGACAAACCTCAAGGAATGTCCATGAAGAATTTTCTAGATGGGCAACTTCTAACTGAAGTGGCAAGAGTCACCGTAACCATAGGCAGCTTCATCCATGGGCTGGGGATCCAGACTGAGTGCAAATGAGACAGTGAGCTGAGCACCAGCGTTCACCTCTCTCTGCTCCCTGACTGTGGAGGCCACGTGACCAGTCTCCTCACGTATCTGCTGCTATGCCTTCCCCATCACGATGGGCTGTACCTCACACTGTGATCCAAATAGTCCCTTCCTCGCTTAAAGCACTTTTCTTGGGAATTTGCAGCAATAAGAACACTAAGTGATTCAGTATGGCTGGTGGTAGGCTTGCCACGAGACTTTATTGCTTTGGTTGTGAGCCCAGCCTGGCTGAGCAAAGTCTCCAGCCCACCATGAGGCTTAGTAATTAGACCTTCATGTACAGCAGAGGCGGCCACACTGTCCTGCAAACCAGAGTTCAGTCACATGGGAATTCTCCAAGAAGCATGGCCCAGCTGAGCTTCTGGAGTCAAACCAAGTGTCACAGCATCTACCGCCACCAGCATAGCTGACTGTGTCTCCCTGCGGGACAACTTCAGGAACAGCTTGTTGTATTTTCAGTCCCCGCCATTGCCAAGCTCGCATTGCTGAGATACTGAAGAAATGTCAAAAAAAAAAAAATGGGAGTTTTTGCTAATTTTTGGGTGATTGTTTTTCTTTAGGAGTGGTGTTTCAAGAAATCATCGTCTAGACAGTTTGCTGTCCTTAAAGGTCCCCAAAGTTGTCACTTCTTAAAAAGATTTCTGTGTGTGCACAAGCGCAAGTGAGTGTGTGTGTGTGTGTGTGTGTGTGCATGAATACACTTGTGTGTAAAGATGCCAAAGCCGGAAGGGAATGTCAATGCCCCGGATCTGATTTGCAGGCTGTGGGAGCTATCTGATAAGGCTGCTGGGAACCAAAGTCTGGTCCCCTGAAAGATCAGCACGTGCTCTTGCCTTCCATCTCTCGGTCCCATCAGACATGTTACCTGTAACAACTTTATTTTTGCTAAGTCTTGCCAGAAGAGCAGAGTCAGTTTTCCAAGTGAAAGCTCTCATGAAGAAAGCTAATGGCGACCACGCCTGCATAGAACATTCATACCTACATCAGTGCATGAGGGGTCGGTTCTCAGTCCATCATAGAACATTCATACCTACATCAGTGCATGAGGGGTTGGTTCTCAGTCCATCATCTTTTGTTTATCTTTTATATATGTATTTCTTTCCTTGAGGCAAAGTCTCACTAAGTTGCCCAAGCTGGCCTTGAATTCATGATCTCTCTGCTTCTGCTACCCAGGTCTGCACCACCAAGCCCAGCTTATTCTCATGTGTTTCTGTGTGTGTGTGTGTGGTGTGTGTGTACATTCAACACACACATGAGCACATATGCGAAAATACACATGGAAGCCAGAAACCAACACTCCGCATCTTCTACCTTCCTTGTTCGCTTTGTTTTTCTAAGATAGGGTCTCCCACTGAACCTGAAATGGGACGAGACTGGCTAGCCAGTGAGTCCCAGGCACCCTCCTCTCTCTGTCTCAGCCCTGTCTCTAGCACTGAGGTTACAGACACCACCACCACAGCCAGCTTTTTCATTTGAGTTCTGAAAATCTGAACTTAGGTCTTCATGCTTGCACAGGATTTTCTTTGCCTTTGACCCAGATCCCCAGCCTTGATTTTTTAGCTCATTATTATTATCATTATCATTTATTTATTTATCTTTCATTCATTTTTATTTGAGACAGGCTCTTGCTATATGTCCAAGCTGGTCTTGAACCCAAGACCTTCCTTCTTTATCTTCCAAATGTTGGCATTATAAGCACGAATTCCCTCACCCGTCTTTCCAGTAGAGACCCAAGAAAAAGAATCAGAAAGTTATGGTACAGTTGTTAAGTGCTTTAGTGCAGACATCAGCTAGCATGGATTACTGTGTAATCAGGGTTGCGCCTGGCTTTTTCCCTGTAGTGCTCAGGCTTGAACCCTGGGGCCTATTGTATGCAAGGCAAGCATACTACCAACTGAGTACTTCCTCATCCCTAGCCTTGAATCCTTAATCATACCCTGGCCACATAACCCACCCTGACAGAACATACCCATGCTGCCCCGGTGAGGCAGTGAAACTTCTCCAGGGCTGGGGAGATGGCTCAGTAGTTAAAGTGCTTGCTGCAGGTATGAAGGCCATAGTTTGGATCCTCAGAACCCTTAAGTGCCCGGCAGACTTGGCAGCCCACCTGTAATTCCAGACCAGAGCCAGCTGGCTAGCAAGACTAGTTATATCCATGAGTTTGATTGAGAACTCTCGGCGAATAAGGTGGAACCAATTAAGGATGGTTCTTAATATCAACTTTCACCCTACACACACACACACACGCACTTATACATGTGTACCCAAATGTACATACATGTACATATGAAAATGGAAAAAATGAGCATAAAGTTCTTCCGGGTCCATTATCTGTACCTTCCATAGCATCTCCCCAGGATAAACAAAACAGCCCCCCAGTGTCCCAGTCAGGGACCTTGTCTACCCACAAGCACTCGCTCCCCTCTCCTTTGCCTGTCTGTCTTCCAGCACACTCAGTATTCTATGGGGGGTCCTCATTGATTCAGCCCTGGAACGGCTGGGAAGCTGTTCAAGATGCTTTGGGAACCCTCCACCGAGCACGGCAGACATTAGCAGCCTGCTGAGTACGACTTGGGCTATTGGCAGGTGTGAGGCTGAGAGTAACAATCAATGCCACTGCTGGGTGAGGTGAGGCGCCTTCAGCATTCTGAGCAATGTGGGTGCAGAAGCATCTTCCGTCTCAGGACCAGAGACAGCCAAGGCACACGACTCTGGGCATCACAATCAGATTCTGAGTGAGGGTCAGGCCTATGGCCTGGCTTTGTAGCCAGCAAATAATCTTTGATTTCCATGGCAATGATCTCAATGGGACAAAGCATTAACTCTAGGTCCGTAGAAACGTCTTGCTGCGATTTAACATGTGTGTGTGTGTCCATGTGTGGGTGGGTGGCATATGTATGTGCTTGGATGTGGAGATCAGAGGACAACCACAAGCGTTGTTCCTTAGGTTCTTTCCACCTTGTTTGTTTTGTTGGTGGTATTTTTTGTTGTTGTTGCTGCTGCTGTTCTTTAGGCAGAGTCTCTCACGGGCTTAGAACTTGCCAGTTTGACTTGGTAGGCTGGTTAGTGATCCCTAGAGGTGTCTGCCTGGCTGACTCCCCCGGCATTGGTATTACAAGCACACACCACCACAGCCTGTTGCTATATATACATACACACACACACATACACACATATATTACTTGTGTGTGCACATATACATACAGGTACATTGAAGGCCAGAAGAGGGTGGCAGGTCTCCCAAAACTAGAGTTACTGGCTGTTATGAGCCCCCTGACTTAGTGCTAAGAACTGAAACCAATACCCTGACAGATCACAACATGCTCTTAACTGCTGAGCCATCTCTCCAGCCCCATATATCCTGCTTCTATGCGTGAGCTTGAGGATCTGCCTCTCATCCTTGTGCTTGGGAGGCAAGCACTTGACCAGCTCACCTATCTCTCCAGCACCATGCTTCAGTTTTTAAAAAAAGGAAGAACTGTGTCCTGGCTTCTTTACATAGCCCTACGTATACACACACACAGTCTGGGAACAGGAGGAGGGGTTTCGGCAATGCTCTACCCCAATCCTCATCTCCATCTACTTGCAAGTCTATCTCTATTTCAGCTTCCTCGGACCTGCTCTGTCTCCACCCTCTCACCTCAATGAACAACCAAGTCCCGCCCAGAGCACACTTGCTTTTTCCTTCCTCATCTCTAATCATCTGGTTGAAATAGGATGGTCTGAATCAATGGACCATTTCCAACCTCTGTCCCCCTGCAATCTATTCTTACAGATTTTCTTTCCCTTAGGATTCTCTCAGCCAAGGAGAACAAAGTATATAAGCAAAAACCAAGAGCGAACCAAGGAAAGAGGCTTTCATTTTTAATTGGAAGTTTTATTTTTTAATTAGGTGTATTCAAGTATGGACGTGTGAGTGGAGGTGTCCACAGCCCAGAAGTGAGAGTAGGACCCACTGGAACTGGAGCTGTCGTATGGGTGCTGGGAATTGAACCTGAGTCCTCTGGAAGAGCAGTCAGTGCTCTTAGCTGCTGAGCCAGCTCTCAGGTCCCAAGGGGGATTTTATTAAGCAGAAAAGAAAGCTCGTGGCAACAGAAAGGAAACCTGTAAGTGGGCTGCCAATGGAGAGCCGCTTTACTTGCTTCAAAAGAGGAGGAGGGCTTTGATTGCTTCATTTATATGCTAATTAGACGAAAGAGTAAGAACCAATCAGGAGGGAGTCTGCCAAACCAGGAAAGAGTCTCATTCTCTTTTGTGACTCCATTCCACTTCCACTGCCCCTGATGCTACAGTGGATGTGTGGCAGGGGAAATGAAGTATAAGCTTTTGGTTGTCTCAGAGCCAAGAGGGCAGTGAAATAGTTGTATATCCCTTGGTTTTTAATTACGAACTTGCGGGCTGAAGTTTTCCACATATAGTTCCTGACTACAGGTTAGTATTGGCCATTGTGGATTCAATGCCCAGAACCCACAGAGTGGGAGAAGATCTACCACTGAGCCATACTGCAGACCCTCACTGTGGGATTCTAGGCAGGGGCTCTACCACTGATCCACATCCCAGCCCCTCACTGGGGGATTCTAGGCAGGGGCTCTACCACTGACCCACAGCCCAGCCCCTCACTGGGGATTCTAGGCAGGGGCTCTACCACTGAGCCACACCCCAGCCCCTCACTGTGGGATTCTAGGCAGGGGCTCTACCACTGAGCCACACCCCAGCCCCTCACTGGAGGATTCTAGGCAGGTGCTCTACCACTGAGCCACACCCCAGCCCCTCACTGGGGGATTCTAGGCAGGGGCTCTACCACTGAGCCAAGCTTTCTGGCAGGTGTGCACATAAACAAAGGAATAAATATAGTTTAAATTAAAAGAAGACAACAATGAACATGATGATAATGAAGGAAGAAGAAAAGAATGAGAATAAGAATAAGAGACCGGACAGTGGTGGCGCACACCTTTAATCCCAGCACTCAGGAGGCAGAGACAGGCAGATCTCTGTGAGTTCGAGGCCAGCCTGGTCTACAAGAGCTAGTTTCAGGACAGGCTCCAAAGCTACACAGAGAAACCCTGTCTCGGGAAAACAAACAAACAAAAGGAATAAGAATAAGAGTGTCTGGGAAGATGGCTCAGTGGTTAAAGAACACTGCCTGCTCTTCCAGAGGTCCTGAGTTCTTTTCACAGCAACCACAAGGTGGCTCACAGCTATCTATAGTGGGATCAAATGCCTTCTTTCCATTTTCTTTCTTTTCTTTTTGGTTTTTCGAGACAGGGTTTCTCTGTGTAGCTTTGGAGCCTGTCCTGGAACTAGGTCTTGTAGACCAGGTTGGCCTCAAACTCACAGAGACACTCCTGCCTCTGCCTCCTAGTGCTGGAATTAAAGGTGTGACAGCCACCACCCAGCAAATAGAGCACTCACATACATAAAATAAATAAATAAATAAATCTGAAGAGGGAGAAGAAGGAGGAGGAGGAAAAAGAGGATAAGGAAGAAAAAGACTGTTCTTAGTCTTTGGCCTAAGTCATAGAAAGTACAGGTTTCCATTCCTAACCAAGGGCCCCCATCCCTACCTGTCTCATCCCAGGGGTCTACCTGCCTCCTACCTCCATCACTCTGAAGCATTTAACAGCACTGGTCATCCTGAAGGCTCAATGTCTTCCCTGATTTTTCCTCCTACCTCTTTGGCAATGGTCTTCTAAGTGTTCTCTTTCTGCTGTACCGTCTCTGCATATCCAAGATTCTTTAGGGCTCCACACTATGGCCTTCCCTTCTCTTCTCTGTCTACAGGTTTCTCTGATTTTCCCTCAGTGATTCCTTATCCACTTTTCTATTGCTTTGGCTTTAACAATTTCTTGTTTATTGGTGATACCCAGATCCATGTCCCCTGCGTGTGACTTCCTGGGAAGACAGGAAGAAACATCAATCCACCCAAAATAAGGCACTGACAGACCAAAGAATGGATCCTACACAAGACCACCTTCGTGAACCAGCAAGTGTGTTGAGGTGACTTACGGGAGCATCAGTGAGTTAAAGGCAGCTGTGTCACCAAAAAACCCACCCCAGAAAGGACGATAACTCACAAAATCTGCATCCCTGCAGCTCCCTGAACAATTTTCAGGCAACTTCACAAAAGATTTTCTTCTCTAACAATGGTTTACTGCTTATATAACCTTGGGGAGGGGGCCTTATAAATCTTGTAAGTTTCATGAGTTTCCTGAGCTTTGAAAATTTCCTTAGTCATGTGAGTCTCCCTCCAGGCCTCAGGAGATCATGTTTCAATTCAGAGGGTATAGCAATATGACAAATCCATCTCATTCTTTTCTTTGAGACAGGGCCTCATGTAGCCCAGGCTGGTCTTGTGTAACTGGTTACGTAGGATGACCTTGAATTCCTGGTCCCCCTCCTACTTTACCTCTCAAGCACTAGCAATGACAGGTGTGAATCAGCGTGCTTCAAATTCTCCCTGGAAACCATTCCAAACACCAGAAATTTCAGAGTCTCTGACCAGACTCATTGTCTTCCATTTAGTCCACCAAGTGTCCCAAGGCAGGGACACCTGAGTCATTCTTTCTCTTACTGCTTTCCTTGGTGAGCAGAAGAACCCAAAATCAATCGGAAATTCTTCATCAAGTTCAAATCAATCACTTTCTGATGCATTTCATTTTTTTAAAACATCAAAGATTTAAAATATATGACATTTTAGGTTTGACTGTAGCACCAGCATCAGCATATTTTTTTTTTACACAGCCCATGAAATGCAAGTATATCTATAAGCCCATTGAAGATGAGACACCCAGCGGAGAAAAACACAAGGCTGTCTCTATCAAATAGTCATGCTTCGGGATAATTTACAAAGAGCTTCAGCGGTTTCCTTGATTGGCTAAAGAGCTTTTGCTTTCTCCAGACGACATGACGGCAAAAGAAGATGCTTATGCCATTTCCATCTCCAAACCTTATAAAATATTGACAACGATGCATTTGTATGGGTGTGTCCATGAGGCAGCATGTTGAATTATTAACCTCCTCTCTAAAAGAGCATTAGCATCTACTTCCCACTGGACCAAAAACAAAATCTAACTAGGATTCTAAGGGGGAAATAACAAAAGATTATCATTTGCTCTATATATAGAAAACTGCATGAATAATTCATTTCAAGAGTTTTAATAGATTTCATTCACAAATACTAAAAAGGGCTGTTAATTCAGGCTTGCTTTTTTTTTCATGATAGAAATAGACTTATTTTCCAGTACTAGAGATGGGACTGGGTTGTGTTTACTAGAAGTCACGCCCCAGACTCTCACTGGAGGTTTTCACAGCAGGGGGTCTACTGTTAAACTATACCCCAACCCCTCACTGGGGGATTCTAGGCAGGTGCTCTACCACTGAGCCACACCCCAGCCCCTCACTGGGGGATTCTAGGCAGGTGCTCTACCACTGAGCCACACCCCAGCCCCTCACTGGGGGATTCTAGGCAGGGGCTCTACCTCTGAGCTGTACCCTAGCCCCTCACTGGGGATTCTGCAAAAGCTCTACCACTTACATTTTTTTTAAACCTCAGTTCATCCTTCATAGAATCTCCATCAGACTCTCCAAGAGGCATATCTCTTAATCTCTTAGTTGATTCCAAATCTCATAATGCTGAAAGTCATTATCATATATATATTCATATATATATATATATATATATATATATATATATATATATATGTTGCAGGAGGTCTTTCCGCCCCTCCAACCAATAGCTGCTGAGATACCAGCCCATTGGGGCGTGGTTTCTCTCCATTCATAAAGCCTCTATTTCCTTCCGCTCGCTCTCTCTTGAATTCCTGTTGGTCTGGCGACTAGAATCTTTTTCTAGTTGTGCAGAGAGCTGTTGTCTGGGATCTGATCTGTAAGTTTTTCCTCTTTAAATAAATACTTCCCTGGTAATAGTAATTACAAACTGGTGTGGCATTGTTCGTGGATTACGCCTTTATATATATACATCACCTACAGCTCTTAAAACTAAAATCAACAGGACTGAGGAGATAGCTCTGCAGGTGAAAGTGCTTACCACACAAGCCTGATGACCATGACTGGGTCCTTGGAACACATATCAAAGAGCTGGTTGAGGTAACAGGTAATATAATCACAACACTTCTAGAGGGTGGAGACAATAGAATCAACCTGAAGTTCACTGGGCAGCTAGCTTGAAGGACACAGAAACAGCAAGGGAAAATCTACCTCAACAAAGATGAAGGAGAGAACCTGTGATAGTTTGAATACAACTGGCCCTCATAAACTCATAGGGAGTGGATTAGGAGGCACGGCCTTGTTGAAATAGGTGTGGCCTTGTGGGAGGAAGTGTGTCACTGTGGGGGCGGGCTTTGAAATCTCCTGTGCTCAAGTTATGTCTAGTTCAGTTCACTTCCTGTTGTTTGCAGGTCAAGATGCTGCTCCTTCTTCACCCTCAGCCCCTTCTCCAGCACTATGTCTGCCTTAACAGACTAAATCTCTGAAACTGCAAGCTATCCATTTAAATGTTTCCCTCTTTATGAGTTGCCATGGTCATGGTATCTCTCCGCAGCAATAGAAACCCTAAGACAGGACCCATGCTTGAAAGTTGTCCTCTTCTCTGTCATCTGACCCACAGGCACACATACACACTGTAATAATGATGACACAAACGGTAATAAATGAAAACCAATTAATTAATATTCAGCCAACCAGAAGCAGTTCTCTGTGTTTGGACCTAGATAGACACTATCCTTTAAAAGCTCCTTGCTGACTCTGATCCTTGGTGAAACTGACCATTGTTTTGGGTGCTGTAATGCCTTTCTCATTTCCGTGACCTGGGCAAGGAAGGTCCGAGAAGGATTTGCCCTGGAACTGCAGGGTGTGAGGGACAGCATTCATTTCTCCAGCTATCCAGAGTAAGCCCAGATGGCTATTCCCAGAAGACCACAAACTGAAAAACTAGAGAAGAATTATTCATGGAACTCAAACACCAAGAAACTGAATGCCTGCTGAACTGGAGACGAGAGTTCCAGTTCACAGGGATAACTAATATGTATCCCTGCCTGGCTCTCGGGGTGTTTATGACTCCCAAATGGGGATGTAGGTAGTAAAGAACAATGCGGCTTATAAGGACGCACAACAGTGAATTATTGTGTCGGAATAATGTTGTCACCACTCTGGTGTTTCTGTGAGTCTAAAATACAATCAGCATAAAGAACAACAGTTGTGGAAAGAGAAAAAATATCCCCCTTGTTAGGCACATTTTCAACTAGAGATTGGTCATACAGGCATCGTCAGACCCAGCCTGTGGACACACATGTCTTGTTCCAGTACAACTTCAAAGTGCAGCATGGTATTGTGAGTGAGGGCACTGTGAAACTGCCAAACTAACCGCTCCGCAGGTGTATTTGAAAGAAAAGGTTTATTGTAAATATGAGAGAAAGAATAACCAGAGATATCTGGGGGAGTCCAAAGCAGCCATGGCTACCTTTCAGGGAGGCAGAGAAGAGGAGCAGATTGGCCATAATCAGGGCTATCTCTCAGGAAGCAGAGAGGAAGTGTAGAAAGAAATGAGCAAGTTGGGGGAGGGGAGCTTGCCATTATAAAGAGAACCAGGTAGCTGTAGGTAGGGGGAGGGAATCTGGAACAGCCTGGAACCTAGAATGGTGGAGGGGGTGAGAAGGGCTACAAGGCTAACATGGGGGCTTTGATACTCATAGCATGTGCATGTTAATAGTGAGTGGAGGAACCTGGAGGCTAGTATGGGCTTTGATGTGTAACCACTGCTATATGCCAAGGGAGTATATAACCCTCTCTGGCAGGCACAACTTGTTTCATATGTTTCTGAGGAATGCTACCAGCATTCTTTCTGTAGTCACTGCCTTTTGGAGTCTGGGACCTAATAGGTAGTATGGTTTGAATGTTAAGTTTCCCCCACAGGCTCATGTGGTTTAACACATGACCCCCAGCAGGTGGCACTGTTTCAAAAATTGGTTTTAAGAATCTTTAGGAGGTGAAGCATTACTGAAGGAAGTGGGTCACTGAAGGCAGCCCTTGAGGTACCATCCCACTTCCTGCCCTCTCTCTACTTCCTGACTGCAGATGCTGTGGCCAGCTAGGTCATGTTCTAGTTGTCCTTCTTAAGACATAAGCCAACATACACCCTCAACTTTCATAGTTGTTTTATTCAGACTCTTTATCACAGGAGAAAAATAAGCAGTCTGGAAGCTAGTGTGTGTGTGTGTGTGTGTGTGTGTGTGTGTGTGTGTGTGTGTGTCCCCGCACACATGCACACATACACATAGAGGTCAGAGGACAACTTCCAGGTATTATTTTTCAGGAGTCATCCACTTTGCTTTTTGAGACAGGGTATGTCTTAGTTGGAATCACTATTGCTGTGTTGAAACACCATAACCAAAGCTACTTGCATAGCAAAGGGATTGTTTGGCTCATATTTCCATATCACTGTTCATCATCATCGAAGGAAGTCAGGACAGGAACTCAACAGGGTAGGAACCTGGAAGCAGGAGCTGATGCAGAGGCCATGGAAGGATGCTGTTTACTGGCTTGTTCATTATGACTTGCTCAGTCTACTTTCTTATAGAACACAAAACCACTAGCTTAGAGGGGTCCCTACCCTTCCCATCAGTCACTAATTAAGAAAATGCCCTTCAGGATTGCCCAAGCTTATAAAAGTATTCTCTCAAATGGGATTCCTTCCTCTCTTAAGACTCCATCTTGTGTCTAGTTGGCATAAAAGTAGCCAGCACAGTGTTGTAGGAGCTGCGGGCTGTGTTCCTGCCGCCCCAGCTCTTGGTCACCTGGCTAGCTTATGCCACAAAATAACAACACACAAACTGTATTCTTTTAAACACTGCTTGGCCCATTATATCTAGCCTCTTCTTGGCTAACTCTCACACCTGGACTAGCCCATTTCTAATAATGTGTGTATCACCCCAAGGTGCGCTTACCGGGAAGATTCTAGCCTATGTCCATCCTGGGTCAGAGCTTCATCGTGTCTGCCCTGGTGATGAGCTGCATGGTGTCTGTCTGAGGCATCTTACCTCACTTCCTCTTCCTCCCAGAATTCTGTTCTGTTTACTCCACCCACCTATGTTCTAACCTATGAGGGCCAAGCAGTTTCTTTATTTTTTAACCAATGACCTTCCTCCATTGCACAGGATCTTTCCTTGGCCTGGAGTTCTCTGAGTAAGCTAGGCTGGCTGGCCAGAGAGTCCCAAGGATCCTCCTCTCTCCACCTTCCCAGTGCTAAGAATACATGCACAAACCACCACTCTTGCCTTTGTTTCTGATTTTTAGATTATAATATAGTTACATTATTTCTCCCTTTCCTTTCCTCCCCCAACCCCACCCCCATATGCCATTCCCTGCTTTTTCAAATTTATGACCTCTTTATTAATTGATGTTACATATACATGTATACTCACTTACTGGACAGTGGGTTTGGAGGATGAAGTCAGGTATTTAAGCAACCCCTTTGCTTGCTGAACCATCTCCCCAGGCCCAGCTTCCAGATCAACCATGGCCTCTTCAGAAAGCCTCCATCCACAACCACATCCATGAATTAAAAGAGGTGAGGAGTAGAGGTTCCAGAGCCCAGAAAGTGGGTACAGCTGGTCTTCCACCTGTTCAAGGAGAGCTCAGAAGTGGAGGCCAATATATCATAGGGACCCTTGTAACCAGAGAAGAATGCAAGGCCACATACATGAACTGAAGTCTAAAGATTTGAAAGACAGAAATGAGGTAGCATCCAAGATACCTGGCCACCTGCCACCTGTATAGCCCGGATCTTGAATGTGAGCACAAGGAAACAAGAGACTCCAACTAGACATAAATGAAGTTATCTGCCACTTTGTGAAATGCATGCTTCAGAGAGAGAGTAAATGCTGAGTCAGGCATGGGGGCACATGCCTGTCCTTCCAGCACTGGGGAGACTGAGGCAATAGGATGTATAGTTCAAAGTCAACCTGGGCTACCTAGAGAGTCCCTATCAAGGAAGGAAGGAAGGACAAATTAAATTCCATTATAAGAAAATAGAATATCATTTCTCCTGGTAGGAATCTGTAACTGGTTTCATGCCTGCTCATGGGCAAACTTGTGGAAATGTGTTCAGCCCTGGGGAAGCCTGCGGCTGCTAGGTTGGAATAATAATTTTCTTCGCAGGGCTGTGTCATTTGTCAAAATGTCATCAGCTCCAGTCCTGAGAAGGAACTGCAGTGCTAGAGAAAGCAGAAATGGACAGAGCTGGAGGCTACGCAGGACTGCCTGAGTCCCAGGCCCCAAGCAGGGACCTGGGTACTGTGGTCTCAGGCTTCTGACCCAGATACCTGTTGCCAGGGTGTGAACTTGACACTGAAAAGGATCTTCTACCTCAGAGAGAGAACAGCATCCATTCAAGATGCATAAACAACCTTGCCTGAATCTGTGCAAAACTTGCTTGAGGTGCAATACCTCTTTGATGGAATATATATATATATATATATATATATATATATATATATATTCCAGCAGTTTCTTTCTCATCTTGGGCTCACTTGCTACTCAAAGACTATCCTCTGACACCACACAGAATCCAGCTTTCTTTCAGAATCCCTTGCATTCCCCCCCCCGCCACCCGCACTATCTAAATGTATACCCACAGTCATTACCTCTCCTGTATGTATACACAGACTTCAAATTCAAATATGCAAACTCTGTCTTGCTATCTCCCCTATCTGGGCAGTACTAAGTGACAATTCTTTACCTTGGGGTCCTTTTCTTTTACTTTTCTCATGGAAAGCAACTTAAGGCAGGAAGATTCATTCTAACTCACAGTTTTAAGGTCTACAGTCCATCATTGCCACCTGGATGGTAGGCAACTAGTTACATTGTATCCATGGGACACAAGGCAGCTAGTTATATTGTATCCACAGCCAGGAAGCAGAGACTGCTAAATCTGGTGCTCAGTTCAGTTTCACCTTTTTAATTTAGTCTAGGACCCCAGCTCATGGGGAGGTACCACCTGAATTCAGGTTGGGTCTTCTCTACTCACTTAACTCAAACTAGAAATGCCCTCACAGACACGCCCTAGGTGATTCCAAATCTAGTCAAGTCAACTATCAAGTTGATGGTCATCACATCCCCCTTTTGGAAAATGACATCAGGTCCACGCTGTTGTATGGGTCAGAAGCCTAGAAGTCAGTCTCCACCCAAGATGTTAGACCTTTGTTCGAATTATTCCCAGAACATGCATTCTCCTCTCGCTGATCCGCCATTACTCTAACCAAGCCATCGCCATCACTCATCTGAGTCACTGCAAGAGGCTCCTACTTGGTGCATCTGTTGGTTTCTTTGCGATATGATCTCTGTGGAGGTTTTGTCATTTTGTCATGTGTCATTTTGACACAACCTAGAGTCACCTGGCAAGAGAGTCCTAATGAGGGACTATCTCTATCAGGTTGACCCATGAAGGAGTGCAATGATTTCACTAACTGAGGTGAGAAGACCCAGGCCACCGTGGGTGGCACCATTCCCTAGGCAGATGGTCATGGACCGTGGGAATGTAGAGCATGTGCTGGGCAATATGCATGCATGCACCCATTTCTGTCCACCCTTGACAGTGGGGGTGTGGTGACTAGCTGTTTCAAGCCAAGCTGCCTTAACTTCTTCACTATGGTGAATGAACTATGAGCTATAATAAGCCATTTTCCCCATACCCTGCTTCTTGTCTAGATATTGTTTTTTATCATGGCATCAGAAATGAAAGTATAGCAGTCTCACTATGTAGCCCACACTGGCTTCAAATTCACAATGGCCCTGTTTTAGATACCTAAGTGCTAAGATGATAGGCTACATCCCTATACCAGACTTGGTCTCACCATTTAAAA
Organism: Microtus obscurus; assembly: GCA_963919715.1. Lineage (NCBI taxonomy): Eukaryota > Metazoa > Chordata > Mammalia > Rodentia > Cricetidae > Microtus > Microtus obscurus. The sequence continues at coordinate 6,344,339 of CAWTZC010002533.1, read as the reverse complement.
AAAAAATCACATTTAATCTTGTGTGTGTGTTAAGTACACATACGTGAGTGTAAGTGTGCCACTGTTCGGCAAGGCTCTATTGGTGAGTTGAAGAGATGGAGCAGGTATCTGTGATTATGGAGTCATGGCCTGGAACTGGAGATTTCTGTTCCTCTACTTTAGGATTTAGCTCTCTCCCAGGTCAGGTCTGAGCCAAGCAGCAATCCCCTGGGAAGCCAAGCACCAGCCTAGCGAATGTTCATCTTTGCTGGCCGCCTTGAAGCCCGAGCCACTTCTTCCAAAGCACGGGTACTATTTTAAGAGACCATTTGCAACCAGCTACCGTGATGACAATGTCTCACCTATTTCCTTCACTCTGGGACTTGGAGCACTAAAAATGCAAAGCAGTGTAATTGCTTTCTTCAGTGCGAGGCCTGAGCTTTCTGAGGTGTGTTATGTTCCAAATGGAAGGGAGCCATGAGAGAAACCACTGCCCTTGCTTCCTTCTCCTGGAAAAGCCTGGTTCCTCCCGGCTGCTGTGAATCTGGAACTGGGGGTAGGGCAAGGGTTAATGATGGAGAACCAACCGAAGTATGCTTCCACGGTGCTGAGGAAGAACATGGGGAGGAGAGGGAAGAAACAAGATAACTATAGCATGGATAATAAAAACCCAGAGGCAGATATCGGAGTTCAAGCTGAAGATCAGAAAAGCAAAGCAGCCAACCACTAAGGAGTTCTTACCTCCACCAAGGCTGGGTGATCCTGTCTTCAGCATGACTACAGACTGACTACAGACTAAGACCCTGAGCTCCCATCTCCTCCTCCCATCTTATATTCCTCTCTCCTCTCTAGTGCTGGCATTAAAGGCATGCACCACCACCACCCAGCCCCTATGGCTAACTAGTGTGGCTGCTGGGATTAAAGGTGTGTGCCACCAATGCCTGGCCTGTATAGCTGACTAGTGTGGCTAGCTTTGCACAAAAAAGGACAAGCTTTATTTATTAAAACACAAATATCACTACAGACAACCAAGTGACAACCAGCTCCCGGAGAATCAGGTGACATACTCAGAGCTTTTGATAGACAGGTTACTGGTGGTCACTCCAAAAGGGGAACTCAGGGAATGGTTCCTGAGATCGCTTCAAAGAAGATAGGCCTTCAATAGGTGGTGTCCCGTGTCTGCCCCATGCACTGAATGGGGATAGACATTTGAGGACATCATTCAAACCTCACCTTTGGGGACAGGGGAAAGAAGGGAACTTTTGAACTACATGTGTGTTTATATATGTATGAGAACGTATATGAGTGGTGCACATGTGTGTGCATGAATGTGTATATGTGTTCCAGATATCAATCTGAGGTATCTTCCTCAGTTACAACGACCTTGTTTCTGGGACACTGCCCCTCACTGGGGGCTGGAGCTCAGTGATTGGCTGTGCTGGCTGGCCCAGTTGTCCCAGGCATCCTCCCGTCTCTGTCTCTCCAGTCTAGGTATCACAAGCATATACCATCCCGCCTAGATTTCCTTTTCTGTTTCAATGTGAGTTCTGGGGACTGAACACAGGCCCTCATGTTTGTACCCTAAGCACTTCACCAGCTGAGCCATCTCTCTGGGGTCTCAAGGGTTCTTAATGCAAGGAGCCAGTGTCTTCTTTCCCACAATAAGGGCAGGGAAGAGCAAAGCCATCCTCAGCTCCTCCTTGGCATTCTGAATCACCCCACTGCTGCCACACAAGGCTCTCAAGAACTGGCTGTGATTATTTTCCGGCCACGGAGAAAGGGAGAGGCTAAGGAATTCGCTTTCATTTCACCCTGTCAATAACTGAACAGCAAGGGCGGTCTGAAATATTGATGGGCATACACACCGAGTGCATTCGGGGCAGAAGGAGGTGGGCGAGTGGTCATTTTCAAGTCTGCTGACTTGGATCTTTGCTGGAAAAAATAAACAGTTTGGGGTCAGGAGGAATGGGAGAGACGAAGGTTCCTCTAGGCGTTTGTGAACTACTAGGGATGCCACAGGAATCTAAGGCTTCCTCCCTGTTATAGGACACACGCTACTTTCCTGATGAGGTGTGGGGTGTGTCTGTCAGTTCCTGTTCTCTTGTGTGATAAAATAGTATGATCACACAACAACTCAGAGAAAAGGGTTTATTTTGGCTTACAGCTATCTGCCATGATAGAATCCATCACAGCAGGGAAGACATGGTAACAGGCTGGAAGGCGTGGCAACAGGAAGAGGTGGAAGCTGGCTGGTCACTTTTGCAGCCATACAAAGGAAGCACACAGATGGAACAGGAAGTAGGAATAGACTGCAAAAACCTCAAAGCCTGCCCTAAGTAACTTACTTTCTCCAACAAGGCTCCACCTCCTAAAGGGTCCGTAAACTTCCAAAAGAGCATCATCAAGTGGGGACCAAGTGTTCAAATGCATGAGCCTATGAAGGACGTTTCTCATACAAAGCATCACTCAGTGCTGCTCACGGACACAAACCCGTTGGTTCCCTGTTCGCCACTATTACCACTGAGTGACCTCCACGAGCATGTATTGACGCTGGTTCTCCTATAAATGGTATTCTCAAAAAGGCTATGTAGTCCTTCATTAAAAGGCAGTAAACAATACTCCTCCCTGGCCTCCACATCAGTTCCTGCCTCCAGGTTCTTGCCTGCTTGAGTTCCTGTCCTGACCTCTTAGAGAAAGACTATGATGGGAAACAGTAAGCTGGAATAAACCGCTTCCTCCCCAAGTTGCTTTTGGACATGGTGTTTTATCACAGCAATAGAAACCTTCACAAAGATACTGTGTGTATTCCATGTACATATGTATACATGTTTATATAAATGTATATATAATAATTGAATGCATGATGTATGGGCAGCCTTTATATGGTAGTTCTGTTGAACTTGTCCATATTGGGTTTCATGGGCTAAGTTTTATGAGGACAACATACCAGGTCTCTTCCTCAAGAGGGCACCAGATCTCATTACAGATGGTTGTAAGCCACCATGTGATTGCTGGGTATTGAACTTGGGACTTTTGGAAGAGCAGGCAATGTTCATAACCACTGAGGCATCTCTCCAGCCCCCCAATGAATATATAAAGTATTGTTAAATTTTTAATTCTTCCCATTCATTACCAGTTTATTTTAAATGTTTAATTATGTGGGGGGCTTAGGGGGGCCTATGTGTTGAGGGGCTTGTGGGAGGTGTCTGCTGGGGTCTCTTTGTGTGGAGGTCTGTGTGGAGGTCTGTGCACACAAGTGCAGTCACCTGAGGAACCCAGAGGAGTTGGATGCCCTGGAGCTGGAGTTAAAGGCAGCTTCAAGATGCCAGGCGCAGGTGCTGGCACTGAACTCGGGTCCACGGTAAAAACAGCATGCGCTCCTGGCCAGTGAGTCATCTCTCCAGCCCTCATTACCCATGTTCACAATTGTGAATGTACCCATGGCCCAGCAAGATGGCTCAGAGGATAAATTAAACTGCCACTCAGCCTGATGTTCTGAGTCCAGTGCCTAGAGCCCTCACCGACTACCCTGACTAGATGGTTCTCTGACCACCACAGTAGACTGGAGCACACACACAAACTTTTAAAAATAAAATATGTCTCTTAGATAACACTCTCCAGAATCCTCCTGGCAGGCCAGTGCAATTCAGCTTCAATTCTCTCTCTCTCTCTCTCTCTCTCTCTCTCTCTCTCTCTCTCTCTCTCTCTCGTGACTTAAAACTAATTTCTCTTACTTTCCGTTATTATCTCTACTCTGGTTCAGGTGAAGGTACACATCTTCCACATGTGTTTCCAGGACAACTGGACTGTGGGAAAATCTCTAAAGAGCAGTTTTATATTTGATCCAATCAGGTCCCCTGGGCTTTCACTAGTCATTACAAGTTTCATTTTATACTTGGGTTTTATTCTTCTTGTTTGTTTGTTTGTTCTAGTGTTTGGGGATCAAATCTAAGGTCTTATATATGTCAGGCAGGCATTCTATTGCTAAGCAACAACTCCAGCCCCTCACTGGGGGATTCTAGGCAGGTGCTTTACCACTAATTCACACCCCAGCCCCTCACTGGTAGATTCTAGGCAGGGGCTCTACCACTGAGCCACACCCCAGCCCCTCACTGGGGGACTCTAGGCAAGTGTTCTACTACTGAACCACACCTCCAATTCCTCACTGATGGATTCCAGGCAAGCCTTCTAACACTGAGTCCCACATACATTCCCTCACTGGGGAGTTCTGGGCATGTGTTCTACACTGAGCCACACCCAAGCCCCTCACTGGGGGATTCTAGGCAATCAAGCTACTCATGAACAATGCTTATAGTTACTTCTCTCTTCAAAATTCTTATCCAACGTGGTGGCATACACCAACATATGGAGTCACTCTTGCACAAGGTAAACTTCAGCTGGAGGAAATCTCAGCCTTAGAGGAGGAAGAGGAAGGGGGAGTCGTCAGAAGGGGTACGGCTATGAGCCAGGAGAACCAATCTTCAAGATGCCAATTCAGCTCTGATTTTACAACCCATATTTCTCCATGCAGACACCACTGTGTGAGCCCTTTCTGGAAGATGAACCCCTCAACTTGTTCCTCACACTGGCCCCTCCCCATCTCCCCTGCATCTCAGCAATAAGGGAATCACACCTTGAAGGACCAGAATCCTTGGGCCATGGGTCAGAAGCCTCCCATGCCTTTAGCCTTAGAGTTTCTTGTACTATTTTTAACAACTGAAAAAGGAAAGGGAAGTTTAAGGCTGGGACGTTCAGATGATTCTGTGATCAAACTTCCTACCTGGGGCCTGCTACGGATTGCCCACTTCTCTTTCATTCTTTGGGGAAATAGAAGGTGCAGGCCCTGCAGTTTGACAGGACTGTCTTCTGCTCTGAGCATGCGTGCTGGGCACTAGGCTGCAGGGCAGGAAGGGGAGAGCCCAGATGGTCTTTGGCTCATCGAAGATGGCTGATATCAGCAGCCTGTCTGCTGCAGGGTGGAAATGGGAAATTGGGGCCATGCAACAGATTTGTTCTTGGCCGACCCTCAGCGCTACTCTGGTAGCTTAATTTTAAATTTAAGGCAGAAAGTTGTCTCAGAGAAGAGGGACCTACATATATCCTCGCCGTTGCTGACATTCGGCAGGGGGAAAATGTGGGGAACCCGTGTCCTTTAGAAGAAGAAGAAGTTAACAGTGACAAGCAGCTGCCACAGGCCCTCAACCTCTCTCCACAGGGGCAGAGGAGCACAGTCCAGCGCGGCTGCCTCAGCGCTTGATTCACAAGCACGGGTCAGCAGAATGAACCTGTCCCATGGGGTCAGGTGGCCAGGCTGGACTGCACAGCTTTTGAAGTTCCCATTGTTGGGAGCTTTCAGGCAGGAAAGGCTGCAGTGCCATTCTCTACACGTACCAGCTGAGCCCTCTGCATCCCACTGGCCTCTGCATCCCTTGGGGGCAAACATCCAAGCCAGGGATGCTACGCGCCCCAGAAAGGCGAAGGCTGAGAGCTGGGTATGCAGTCCAATTGGTGTTTGTCTAGTGTGGTGGGTTTGATCCCCAGCACCATAGAACCCCAGTCGCACTTGGGAAGTTCAAGGTCAGCCTAAGCAGCATTTACTATTATAAGAGGAGGAGGGTTGCCAGAGGAAGGGGGGTGAGGAAGGGGAGGAGGGAGAGGAGAAAGAGAAAGAAAGACGGGACTCAATGTTTAGTGCTTGCCTAGTGTATGCGAAACCTTAGATTCAATCCTTAATTCCATAAAGGAAGGAAGAAAGGGAGGGGGGAGGAAAGGAATGAGGGAGGCGAGTACAGTGAATTAATTACTTACTTTTCTTGACTCTGTCAGGAATACCTGATACAGACAATACTTAGAGATACGCACTATTTAGCTCAGGCTGCCCTTGAGCTCATCATAGCAATCCTCTTGCCTCAACCTCCTAGCGCTGATACTGTGAGTATGGTCACATCCAGCTGCTTGACATAAACAGCTCACAGGAGAAAGCTGTTATTTTGGCTTGTCGTTTAGAGATGTCTCCATCAACCGCGTCAGAAAAGGCATGGTAGCGCAATTCCAGCTCTGGTTGTTGAGCAAGAAGAAGCGGCTTTGTCCAGGTAGAGCTAACAAAGAAGCTAAGAGAGTAGGCTGAAAGCCAAGCGGGGTCTAACCTTCTAAGCCCTGCCCCTAACCTTCTAAGCCCTGCCCCTAACCTTCCAAGCCCTGCCCCTAACCTTCCAAGCCCTGCCCCTAACCTTCCAAGCCCTGCCCCTAACCTTCTAAGCCCTGCCCCTAACCTTCCAAGCCCTGCCCCTAACCTTCCAAGCCCTGCCCCTAACCTTCCAAGCCCGGCCCCTTCAGAACCACTTCTGCTCCACAGTCTTCAGAACAGCTCCACCAGCTGATAAGCACTCAAAACAAGAGCCTGAGGGGATGGGTCAGTTTCAGATTCTAGCTCTCAACCTATGCCCAGGTTTTGTGTCTGTGACTATGATAAAGCAACCCAGGGAGAGGAGTTTTTTTTTGTTTTTTTTTTTTAAGCTTCCAACTCCAGGTTACAGTTCATCGTTGTGGGGAAGCCACAGCAGGAACTTGAAGCAGCCTGTCACATCCAGTCAAGAGCAGAGAGTGATGAGTGTGCGCATGCTCTTGTAGGAGCCAGCCATGATAAGCTAAATAGGAACAGATCACCCAAAGGAAGTTCTTTACCATATCACCTGCCAGAGTAGGACTGCCATTGGTAAATTTAAGAGAGGCCTGAGTCTCAGTAGTTTACCCTGAAGCAATACCTGGTTGCAGGAAGCACCACAAACTGAGATTACCCAAGCACCACCCAAAAACAGACTATCCAAAGGAAATGCCTAAGGTTCCAACCACTATAGATAGGACCACCTGCCAGCATAGACAAATGTCAGCTGAACCTCAGAAACTCCTCACCCCCACCTTTACTACCATAAAAACCCAATTCTAACTGAGCTCAGGGCTCTCTGTTTATTCCAATACGTTGGACATGTGGAGAGACCCAGTTTGCAAACTTGCATAAAATAAAGGCTCTTTGCTTTTACATATGGGACTTGGTCTCCTTGTTTTATTTTGCGGGAACTTCATGGATTTGGGCATAACACTCTGAGTGCTCAGTTCACTTTGTCCATTCATACACAGTTTAATGCCTAACCTAGGGAATGGTGCCACCCACTGTGAGCTGGGTCGTCTCACCTCACTTAAGGTAATTAAGATAATCTCTCAAAAACATGCCCACGGGCTAACCTGATCTAAACAATTCCTCCTTGAGATCCACTTTATAGGCATAGGCGATTCTAAGTTGTGTCAAGTCAACAGCTAAAACTACCACAGCATGAAGCTAGAGAGATTGTTCAGTGGTTAAGAGTCACTAGTTGCTCTTTCAGAGGACCTAGGTTCAGTTCCCAGCCCCATGAGGTGGCTCACAATGCTTGTTACTCCAGTTCCGGGGCTCTGATGCCTTCTCTGGCCTCCACAAGCACTGAGTGCACACAGCATATAGAGATGCATGCAAGCAAAGCACCCACATGCATAAGTAAAATTCAATTAAAAATGTTTTATTGTTTATGAAAAACTATCACAGAGAATGCCATCTATGTGTGACCCAGAAGCACTACCCCTTGTATACAGCTTGAGGGAGGCTTTCCTACACAGGCTCAGAAGGTAAGCATGAGAAAGCTCTTAGCAGCATCGTTTATAAAAACCCAAGCTGGACACACTCCAAATGTCTGTCAGCGCTGGATGGATAGAGCAGGTGCTGGATGGAATAACTGGCCATATGTGGGTACTCCAAAAAGCTACGATGAAATAAAAAGAAATGCCCATTTCCCACTGGTCTACATAAGCCAGTCTCAAAAAAATACAGCCTCAAGTAAAAGAAGCAAGTGTCAGAAGCCCAAAGAGCCTGGTATGATGATGTATGATGTTATCCTAGCTCTGGAGACCGAGGCAAGAGGATCAGAAGATCAAGGTCATCCTGGGTATATGAGGAGTTAAAGGCCAGCCTGGGCTACATCAGTTTAACAATGAATAAAACTAAAGAAAACTGAAGGGCTGGAAACAAATTCAGTATCTCTGTTTTCTCTGGGAAACAGCAATGAAATGAATAGGTATCATTAGGGAAGGCATCCTGGGAACACTGTGATATAAGAAAGTTTCCATTTTTCTCACTTGCCCCTTTATTTTGCAGTTCTGAAGGTTGAATCTATGATTCTGTATATGCTAGGCAAGCTCTCTACCACTGAGCCACACCCCAGCCCCTCACTGGGGGGTTCTAGGCAGGTGTTCTACCACTGAGCCACACCCCAGTCCCTCACTGGGGGGTTCTAGGCAGGGGCTCTACCACTGAGCCACACCCCAGCCCCTCACTGGGGGGTTCTAGGCAGGTGTTCTACCACTGTGCCACACCCTAGCCCCTCACTGAGGGGTTCTAGGCAGGGGCTCTACCACTGAGCCACACCCCAGCCCCTCACTGAGGGGTTCTAGGCAGGGGCTCTACCACTGAGCCACACCCCAGCCCCTCACTGAGGGGTTCTAGGCAGGGGCTCTACCACTGAACTACATCTTCAGTCCTCTTTTATTTATAAATTGCCTGGGCTCACTCTTATCCCTTTAATCCAGGAAGGCCTTGAACTTGCTGTCAGTAATAGAGACCTCTTTGAGGTTTCTGTGGATAGTCGAACTTGCCTACAGTGTGACAGAGTCCCAGAAGATGGCAGTGACCTCCCCTAGAGAGGAGGGAGTAAGTTGAAGAAATCATAAAGGGTAAGAATGACCAGTACTTACAGAAAGAGACTCTTAGGAGGTGGCCCTCAGTGACACGGAGTAGCCCATCCTCCAAATACCATCTCTCGTAGTCGTTTTCCCTCCCAAGAGTTCCCTGCAGTGAGTCCCAGTCTTTCACTAGAATTGAAGTCTTCAGCAGGGCTATCTACTTGCTGTCAAATTCTTGTAACCCGATTCATTTCCGTGAGCTGTCATTAAAAAGCCTGTCGGGACTTGTTAGATATCAGGTCACCGAGGAAAATAAATACAGTAACAAATATGGCTTGTGGAGGGCTGTAGGACAAGATCCCAGAAAGCCCTGCAGAGGCCTGTCTGGTGCTCACCTTAAAGGATGCACCCATGACACATACACTCATTCCTAACCTCCTCAGGTGCAGCCTCCTCCTTCTCCATCATGTTCTTGATCTTTGTGTTGTCCTTCAAATGGACTGAGGTTTCCCTAAGTGAGTGCACTCAGCTAAAAAAGGCCCTGCTGGAGCTGGGAATGTGGCTCATTCATCATGGGTAGAAGGCCTGCCTAGCATGCATGAAGCTCTGACTTTGTAAATGCAGCAAGTTGCTGTATCCCTGTAAACCCAGCACTCAGGAGGCAGAGGTGGATGATCATCATTGATTCCATAGTGGGGTTGAGGCCAGCCTTGGCTACATGAGACCCTTCTCAAACAACCAACCAAACAAAAAAGTGAAACAGAGGATGAGCGAGGAAGGAATTGAACAGACACATGGGTCTGGCCCTTCCCCAGAAGGAGGGCCAATCCATCCACCCAAATATCACAGGTGCAAGACAAACTCCCACACAGTTCACAGTTCCATCCAGACACTCATCCCTTCCACAAATATGTATGGAGCGTCTGAGTACTCCAAACATTCCCAGCATGGGTAAGAAGACAAATGAGAGAGAGTAACTTACTCATCAGAAGGCGTTCCTTTGTAACCAACCAAAGCACACCCCTGCAAAGCGTAAGCCAACGGAGGATTCACTGATTCCTGTATTTGAGCAGTGCCAACATCAGACAAAGCTGGATCCTGGTACCCAAAGGAAACCCTCTTGAGACTCTTTCTCTCCATTTTGATTCTATTTCCCCCACTCTGCTAGTTTTCAACCTGACAAAGTCTAGAATTACCCATGTTATCATTTGCTTTCTGTCACTGTGGTGTAAAACCATGGCAGAAGTTACTTTGGAATAAAGAGTTGATTTTTGTGTGCTGTTCCAGAGACAGAGTCCATGATGGTGGTGGTGGGGACTACAGGGCAGCAGGTGGGGGACATCCCATTCAAAGTATCACATCTAAGAAGATCTCAATGAGGGACTGTCTAGGTCAGGCTGGCCTGTGTGTTTATCTGTTGGGAGATGTTCTCAATTATGTTAATTGAAGTGGGAATAGCTACCCACTGTGGGCGGCACCATTCCTTAAGCAGGGCATTGTGAACTGTGTAAGAGAAGAAACTGATCTGATGGGCATCGTCATGCATGCATTCTCCCCTCCCCCCCTCGACTGTGAATGTGACTGGCTGCTTCCAGTTCCTGCCACCTTGCATTCCCCTGAGTGATGAACTGTGGCCTGGAACTGTGAGTCAAATAAACCATTTTTCCTTTAAGCTGCATTTTTGGGGGTATTTTATCACAGCAACAGAAAAAATGAAACTACAGATGTCCACTGTGTCTGCTCTGAAACAGGTGCCCTGAGAAGCAGCAGTATCTTGTCATGAGTCCAGTCAAGGGATGACCGCAGAAGCAAGTGAAGTAGCCGCTCCCACAGGACAAGGACGGAGGTCGGTGCTACAGCCCCACACCCTCTGATGCCATTGTCCTCCACCGGCACACTCTCCCTGTGGTGTTACCTCTGTTCTCGTGGGAGTGTCACCAGCCAGCCTGTTCTTCTCTAGAAAGTCCTGGGCAAACTGGGGTGGTGGGTCACCCTTGTTCCTCCATGCTGTCAACTCTTGGCTCTGATGGCCCCCATACTTACTTGTATACACACACACACACACACACAATTAAAATAAATCTTTAAAATTTTTAAATTGCACGTATTTATCTGTGTGTGTGTGAGAGAGAGAGAGAGAGAGAGAATGCACACACTTGTGTATGTCACTGTGTCTGGAGGTCAGTGAACAAAATGCAGGATGATTCTCTCCTTCCACAGCATGGGTCCTGGGGATTGAACTCGGGCTGTCAGGCTTAGCAGCGAATGCTTTTAATCAATAGGCCCATTTTAAAGATGAGAAGACTGACTTTGAAAAACTGATAATTTATCTAAGCCCACAAGGCTATCGAGGGGAGAGTGGGGAGTGTTGCACCAGCTGTTCCAGGTAAGCATATCTCATAACCACACCCCCAACCCAGTTCTGGACAGCACGATAGGACATGACATCTGTCATTTCCTTGGTGGGCTTGTTGTGGGCTCATATATCCTGTGTCCTATGGTTGTCTTCCAAATGAATCATTTCATTAAAGAACAGTTTTCAGAATGAGTGTCGCAGAGGTGGCTGGGCCCCTGAGTACACACATTTGGAGAGCATCTTAGATGTACCCAGTGGCAATAGCTGTGAATTTCACTCAAGGTGGTTTGTGCTTAGAAGCCTCCCCAAGGCTAGAGTCCTATCTCCTCCACTTGGGCTGACCTCTAACTCACTTTATAGCCTAGAGTGATCTTGAACTTCTGACCCTCCTGCCTCCGCCTTGCTGGGATTGCAGGTACACACTACCATGCCCAGTTTATATGACTCAGAGGATAGAACCCAGGGTCTTAGCAAATCAGCTACATCCCTCCCCAAAACCAGAGTCCTGATTTCTTTTTTTCTAAGTTTTCATTTTCCCTAACATCCACAATCTCATGCACATTCCCAGTGAATACATCTGGTTTACACTGATTTTGTAGCATTTCAAAGTACCCAAATGCAGACTCCTGAATCAAACCATCCTGCCTTTGAGCAGCAGGTATTGTCTGATTAATGAAATCATCATAAACGTATTGAGTTTACTTGATAATAAGTAATCACAATCAATTGATAATGAAGAGAAACACGGAATCACTTAATCGAGAGTAATTGGGTTGAATGACAAACTTAGACTCCTGATTAAAATTAATTGCATTGCCGAGATGGCCTTGGAATTCCAATTGAAAGTAATTAAAACCTTCGAAGGTAAGGCGAGATCAATTCTTCTGTACAGCTGTCCAGGAAAAGACAATATTCTTACAGGCCACTTTTAAGCTACATTAAGAAAAGCGATGGTGGCATGACCATGGGAGAGCTGCTTGGATGAAAAGCACAAGCCGGGTTAATTTGAACGAGCAAATATTGAACGTTTCTCAAGAAGAAAACCATTTAATCTGGAAGCTCGGGAGACTTAGCTAACTAATTGAGGATTTGGATCAGAGAAAAATGCAAAATGGGCATTCTGTGAAGGGTTTAAAGTGACGAGTGGGTCACCAGCACGGACCCCAGGTCAGACCTCTTGCTGATGTCTGCTCAGCCAATTCGGCAGTTCCCAGAGGTTAGTTTCATGACCAGCTCTAACGCTGATGCCCAGTGTGTGTGTGTGTGTGTGTGTGTGTGTGTGTGTGTGTGTGTGTGTGTGTGGTCTTACTACAATGCAAACCCTGGACAGGAGAGATGACTTGGTAGATAAGAAGGCTTAGTGTACAAGTGGGAGAACATAGGCTCAGAATCCAGCACCCACATAAAAATCAGGTATGGCCACACATGCTTCTAACCCTAGTACTGTGGGAGGCAGAGACAGGGGGATTGCTAGAACTTGCCATTATGGCATCAGGTTCAGTGAGAGACCCTGCACCAAAGGACTAAAGTGGTGAGTGATAGAAGAGGACACTGGGCATCCTTCTCTGACCTTCATGTTTGTATGCAGGCATGTGTACCCAAACCTGCACACACACACACACCTACATAGCAAAAATAATTAAAAGGTTATAAGAAAGCATGATGCCAGAAGCAGTCCCAGATCTCATTCCCTCAGATACAGACTAAAGCTGATGGTCTATGCTTGGCATCCCAACACTTAGGAGGTTGAGGCATCAGGATCAGATCATGGGTTCAAGGTCAACCTGGGAGATGTAGCCAGGAAAAGACAGTAAAATGAATTGCCTGTGTATGATGTGATGGCTGATCTTCATTATCAGTGTGCCTGCACTTGGAAAGCACCTAGTAGACACACATCTGGGTTATCTGTGAGGGTGTTTAACTAAGGTGGGAGGACTCACCATGGAGCAGCATCCCATGGACTGGGGTGCAGAATGGAACAAAACAGAGAAAATCGGAGAGCTGGACACCAGCATCCCCCCTCTGTTTCTGCTTCTTCTGCTTCTTCTTCTTTACTGTAGACACAATGTGGCCCAGGCTTTCCTGCTATGGCAGCCTACATCTTCAGATGGTGAGCTGACCATCCGGGTAGCCTTCTTTTATTTATTTATGTATTTTTATATATGTTTTTGTCTTTTTGAGTAAAAGCTATACTTATACAGGCACCTGCAGAAACCAAAAGAGTGTGTTGGATCCCTGAGGTGGAGCTACAGGTGATTATGTGCTGCCCAATGTGGGTGCTGGGAGCTGAACTTGGGTCCTCCACAAGTTGGAAAACAAGTGCTCTTAACTACAGAGCCATTTCAACACCCCTGAAGTTGTTTCTGCCCTGGGAAGTCACACAGTTGTTTATACCGTAACATTGTAGCCACCATTTGTAATGGTGTTTTATACCCTAACATTGTAGCTACCATTTGTAATGGTGTTTTATACCCTAATGTTGTAGCCACCATTTGTAATGGTGCATAGAAGAGAGGGCCAACCATAACATGTTGATTTTGCCCCCAAATAACCACACTTACTTATTGGCAGGATGTCATGTACCCATTGGGTACCACCTAACTCTTCAAAGAAGTAACTCCTATCTGCTGTTTGCAAAGGGTTCGCCTTGGATGGCTGGTTGCTTTTGTGTCTCAGCTAGCCTATACCACACTCTAGACTGACCTTAATTCACAGTTCCTATTACCCTGGCATCTCAGGGCTGGGGTTACAGGCATGCACACCACAACTGTGCTTGTTGCTTCTTTGTTTGCTTTTATTTATAAGATAAACATTTTTTTTTTGGCTTTTTGAGACAAGGCTTCTCTGTGTAGCCCTGGGTGTTCTGGAACTAATTCTATTGACCACGTTGGCCTTGAACTCAGAGATCTACTTGCCTCTGCCTCCTGAGTGCTGGGATTAAACACATGTGCCATCACCACACAGAAGATACACAAAATTTAATTATAAAAAATTAAATTAGAACATTTTCCCCTCTCCTTCCCTCTAAATCCTCCTGTATACCCCTCCCTATTCTTCTTCAAAGTTATGGCCTATTTTTTATTAATTGTCATTGCATACCTGTAGGTATTTGTATATACACATATATTCCTAAACACAACATGCTGAGTGACGATAGAAGTTACAAAATAATCCCACACTATCTTAGAATTGAGTATAATAAAGGGTTATTTATTTAGGGGTAGACTTACAAATCACAGTCCTCTGCATGAAAGGGGAACAGGAACCGAATCCCACAGCCAGAAGAGAGAGCAAGCATGCACTTTACTTTGGCATTTATAGTATAAGAGGCCACGACCAAGTGATATCTTAAAGGCTACTGGCTGAAGGAGTTTCTACAGCACCTGAGTCCATATAATGATCGTTGAGCATATGGGCTGATCCATTGGCACTGGACAACTAGTTGGTGTCCTCTTCTCTGGGGAGGACCACCTGTTGACTGAGTTTTCTATCCTGCCCAGTTCCTGCAGTTGTTAAGTCCCAAAGAAATCACACAGAGGTCTACATTAGTTATAAATGGATTGGCCTAGTATCTCAGACTTCTTATTAACTCTTACAACTTATATTAGCCCATAATTCTTGTCTATGTTAGCCATATGGCTTGGTACCTTATTTGGCGAGGCAGTCACATCTTGCTTCCTCTGCAGCTGGGTTTCCTTCTTCCCAGAATTTTTGTTGCCCCTGACTGAAGTTTTCTTATTTGACAAGGCAGTCACATCTTGCTTCCTCTCTGGCTGGGTCACAACTGCAGACTGCAGAATTCTCTTCCCAGAATTCTCCTGTTTTCATTGACCCACCTCTACTTCCTGCATGGTTGCCCTACCTATGCATCCTGCCTAGCTACTGGCCAATCAGTATTTTATTAAACAAGTACAAGAAACAAATATTAACAGGGTAAAACCATTGTCCCATAGCAACTACCTCTCCTGCTCCCAACCTTGCTGAGCTGCCCATAGCTCTTTGCATAAGACTGAGGCCTCATGAACTTTTTCCCATGCTGTTTGGCATGTTTGTTGATGTCCTCTGTGTTCAGCTCACATGTGGGCCCTCATACTATTGAGACTTTATGGGTACTGGAGAAACAATCTCACAGAAAACTCCTTGGTCCTCCAGCTCCTGTAATAATTTATACATCATCTTTCTCAGTGTCCCAAAAGCTTGGGTGTGGGATGTTTTGTAGATGTATCATTGGGACTGAGTTCCACAACTCTGCATTTTGATCATTGTGGTTTTCTGTAGTGATCTCTGTTACAAAAAGAAGTTTCCTTGATGAGGGATAATAACTACACTTATCTGTGGGGATAAGAACAAGTGTGTGTAGATTTTTGTTCAGAATTATGCTGGCTTAGTAAATTCGTGGCTAGAGATTCTCCTCCAAATGTCATGATGTCACCAGCACTGAATAGGTTACTAGACTTCCAGTACCAGGCATGGCACACCTCTGGTCGGGTGGGTCTTAAGTTCAATGAGAGAGCTGTTGGTCACCACTGAGGTATGTGTGCCACCACTGCTCCTGTTGGGTTACTGTGCCATGTTGTTTTGTAGTTTGATTGCTTGTTAGTTTTTAAAGAAATCTCACCCTCATGGTTTATGAGGGATTTACCGTGTTAAGATATAGATAAGTGGGACTAGAATTGATGGCTCAGTAGTTAAAAGTGAGCATCCGGTGGCTCACTATTACCTGTAAGTCCAGCTCAGAGCGATCAGATGCCCTCTTCTGGCCTCTGTGGTCACCTGCATCCATGTGCATAGACACACACACACACACACACACACATACATTTAATTGAAAATGAAATAAAGTTTAAAAACAAACAAACAAAGCCCAGATACATTTCTGTGACTAGTTTATACTTGGAGGCATTCTAACATATACCTGGTAGGTTCTAATACCTGGTAGATACTTTTTTCTCTTGGATTAAGGAAGAGAGGGACAGACATGTTGCATGCACTGTAACAATAGTGGGGAGAAACACTAGATGTACAAGGTTTACAAATTAAGGACATGTGAATCTATTGGCTCTTATTCCTTTAAGAATCCCTGTTTCTATTTTACTGTTCCAGAAGCCTGCCTGGCTCAAATCTGTAGACAGCAGAGTGTAGGACATCTCAGCTCCTAAATGATAGAGAATATGAAAGGAACCTCCCAAAAATATAGTCTAATACTAAACAGAAAAGGAAGAATCAGATGAAAGAATAAGATAACTAAAATTATTCATAAAAATGAAGACATTAAGTTAGAGGCACAGAAATAAAGGAGGAATATAGGAGAGTGTCGTGAAGAAAAATATACAAGAGATTGGATAACACAGAAGAAACAAATGGATTCCTAGAAATAATCAAAGTGCTAAATCTTAATCATCAAGAAATAGAAAATATGAAGACATATCCCTAGTAAAGGGATTAAATCAGACTTTCAGAACCTCCCCACAAAGAAACCCCAAAGACCAGATGGCTTCACTGGATAACTCTACTTAACCTTTAGGGAGGAGTTAGTGCCAATTCTTCTCAAACGCCTCCAAAAAAATCAATGAGCAAGGAACACTAGGAACTGTTCCAAACTTATTTGATGATTTCAGCATCTTCTTCTGACACAAAAGCCAAAAACACTGTAAGGAAATTGAAGAAAAGCATCCCTGATGAATACTGATGAAGAAATCTCACACACACACACACACACACACACACACACACACGCGCGCGCCGCGCGCGCGCGCGCACACATACATGCATATGGACACACTAGCAAACTGGATTACAGTACATTAAAAAGATAATACAACATGGTCATGTGGTATATATTCCTGTGATGTGAAGATGGTTCCATCTACAATAATCAATAATGGTGACAGACCACACTAAGAGAATGATGGAGAAAGTTACATGATCTCTCAATTGATGAAGACAAAGTATTTGGCTGAGGTTCAGCATCCCTTCATGTGTGTTATGGAATGCCACAGCAGTGGTGAAAGCATTCTGGAAGCAGACTCCTCCATGACAGGAGTCCAGTATAACCAACCTGCCACCACATAGCTAGTTATTAGTGAAATGGTGCCAGGCCTAGAGGTCAGCACTGACCTCTGCTACTGGGAGGCTGGACCAGCAGTGGTGATGGCTGGAGCCCACATAAAGAAGAAAGGAGAGGACCGGCTCCACAAAGTTGTCCTCTGACTTCCCTGTGCACATCATAGCCTTGCACGCACACACACACACACACACACACAGAGAGATATTAAACAATAAACCACTGTTTTCCAACCATACAGTCAGAACCCCAGGGAATGTGGTGGGAATGAGCACTCAGAGCGTGAGATAATAGTGGAAGAAGCCCAGAGTTGAAACAGGCCAAATATGACACAAGTTCTCTAAGCATGCGCCCCAGATACGTAGAGAACTAAGTGCACACACACACACACACACACACACACACACACACACACACACACTCACATGGAAATGTTTGCAGCAGCAGCCTTATCCATCACACCAAAGCCTGAACATTAGCCTAGCTGTTCTTCAGTGGGTGGGAAAGCCATCACGACACGAGGCAGCGATACACCAGGGTTAGCGCGTTACTTTCCAGGGCTTTTCCGGGTGGCCAAATACATCAGTGACTTTGTTTGTTTGTTTATTAATTTTTAGAGGCAGACTATTGTGATGCAACCCAGGCTGGCTGTGAACTTGCGAGACCATGTCTCAAACACTTAACTAACTGAACAGCCCACTCAGCCATCTCACCAGCCTGGGAGTAATGTTTTTGTCTTACTCTGGCTTTGGTTTGGGGGTCTTTTTAGTGCAATATACGCACTCGAAGTTTACTCATGACCCCTCACTTTTAGGGACTTGCTGGACATGTGACATCACACTGATTTGTTACACTGATGAGAGCACTACTCCAGGCTAAGACATTTACATGTGATAAGGTGAGAAATGGGTGTGTGTGTTTGTTTGTGCATGCATGTGTGTGTGTGTGTACATACGTGTGTGATGGAGCACAAACAGAGAACATCTGTAGTTCCAGCAATTGGAAGGTAGGGGAGAAGTAGAAGCAGAAGTATCAAAAGTTTAAGGTTGTCCTAGATAAGTTCAAGGCCAGCCTGGGCTGCATATGTTCCTGTTTAAAGAAATTAAAAAAAAAAAAGATAACGGCAATCTCATATGCTGTCTGCCCAGTACTGAGAATCAGACTTAGAGATTCAAAGGTCAAGAGCTTTTGGCAATCCAGAAAAATAGGCTGGCAGGATGGCCCAGTAGGTAAAGACACTTGCTATACCACCCTGACAATTTGAATTTCAGCCCCAGAACCCACTGTGGTGAAAGGAAAAAAAAAACATACTTCTAGAGAGGTGTCCTCTGACCTTCACACGTACACAATGGCACCATGCACACACACACACACACACACACAGAGAGAGAGAGAGAGAGAGAGAGAGAGAGAGAGAGAGAGAGAGAGAGAGAGAGAGAGAGAGGAGATTGCATTTTAAAAGTAAACTATATTATTTGGGTAAATAAAATTGAAGAACAAGGAATCAACAGAATGGAACAACTACTGGACCCAAAGTCCCCAGCTTGGTCTGGGGAGTTGGCTCAGTGATCATAGCACTTTTGCTTTGCTAGATTGAGGGTTGACATTCAGATCCCTAGAAACCTACTTAAAAGCCAGGTGTCATAGTCAGGGTTTCTATCACTATAACAAAACACCAAGTTGTCGAGGAAAGATTTTTATGGTTTACACTTTCCTATCACTGTTCATCACTGAAGGAGGTCAGGACAGGAACTCAGACAGGGCAGGAACCCGGAGGCAGGTGCTGACACAGAGGCCATGGAGGATGCTGCTTACTGGCTTGCTCCTCATGTCTTGCTCAGTCTACTTTCTTATAGAACCCAGGATCCAGGAATGGCACCATCCCCAATGGACTGGGCTCTCACACATTAATCACTAATTAAGAAAAATGCCTCACAGGCTTGCCTACAGCCCAATATTATGGAAGCATTTTCTTATTTCTAAGGTCCCTCATCTAGGATGGTCCCAGCTTGTGTCAAGTCAGCATAAAAGCATCCAGCACAACTGACCCCTTCCTTGTCAGCTTGACACACGAATACATGACTGTCAAGTCTCAACCTTCCCTTTCTCGTTTCTTACATTAAAACACATGAGTAGCTTTAAAAATCCCAGTCTTCATGAGTTCAAATGCATTAATAATTGTCTCTTAAAAAACATTCAGTCTCTTTTAAAACTCAAATTCATGAGAAAGTAGGAAGTAGCCTTAAACGCATTGGCACAGGAGATCACTTCCTAAATATAACACCAGTAGCACAGGCATTGAGAGCAACAATCAATAAATGGGACCTCCTGAAACAGAAGTTTCTGTAAAGCAAAGGACATAGTAAATAAGACAAAATGACAGCCTACAGAATGGGAAAAGATCCTCACCAACACCGCATCTGACAGAGGGCTGATCTCTAAAATATTAAAGAACTTAAGAAACTAGACACCAAAACACCAGATAATCCAATTAAAAAATGGGTACAGGTCTAACAGAAAATTCTCAACAGAAGAATCTTAAATGGCCAAAAGGCATTTAAGGGATTGCTCAATAACGTTAATCAATGGGGAAATGCAAATCAAAAAAAAAAACTCTGAGATACCTTCTTCTATGTGTCAGAATGACTAAGATCAAAAATACTGAGGACAGCTTATTTTAGGGAGAATATAGAGTAAGGGAAACACTCTTCCACTGCTGGTGGGAGTGCAAACTTGTACAGCCATTTTGGAACCAGTATGGCAACTTCTCAGAAAATTGGGAATATATCTCAAGACCCAGCAATATCAATATATTGTTTATACCCAAAGGGTGCTCAATCACACCAAAGGACACTTGCTCAACAATTGTTCATAGCAGCATCATTCATAATAGCCAGAACCTGGAAACAACCTAGATGCCCCTCAACTGAAGAATGAATAAAGAAAATTTGGTACATTTACTCTATGGAGTACTACTCATTTGTAAACAAAACAAACAAACAAACCAATGACATCATGAAATTTGCAGGCAAATGGATGGAAATAGAAAAAAATCATCCTGAGTGAGGTAACCCAGACTGAGGAAGACAAACACAGTATGTACCATGTTGGTGGAGGCTGCTTGTTCATTCCCGGCAGCTCAGACCCAAAATAACCACACATAAACTATATTATTTACAACACTGCTTGGCCTATTAGCTTATGCATATTTCTAGTTCACTCTTACATCTTAAATTAACCCATTTCTATTATTTTATATTTTGCCACAAGGCTTGTGGCCTACCAGCAAGGTTCCAACCGGCTGCTTACATCTTTTTCCTCTGGAAAAAGTGTCTCACCGACTCTGCCTTCTTTCTCCCAGCATTCAGTTTAGTTTTCCCACCCCACTCTACTCTCTGACCTATCACAGGCCAAGGCAGTTTCTTTATTCATTGACCAATAAAAGCGACACATATACAGAAGGACCTCCCATACCATTTACTCACTCATAAGTGGATATTAGATGTAAACCAGACTACAAACCACAGATCCAGAGAAGCTAGGTAACAAGAAGGACCCTAAGAGGGATGCATGGATCACCCTGGGAAGGGAAATTAGATGAGATCTCCTGGGTAAACTGGGGGCATGGGAAATGGTATAGGGGAAGGGATGGGGAATGAGAACATGAGTCAATGGTGTAGACAGAAGTTTCTGTCCTGCCCGGTCCCACAGCCATTTTGTCCCAAATGAACACACAGAGACTTATATTAATTATAAACTGGTTGGCCTATTGCTCAGGCTTATTACTAACTAGCTCTTACAATTTAACTTAGCCCATAATTCTATCTATGTTTGCCCAAGTGGCTTGGCACCTTTTCTCAGTAAGGCATTGTCATCTTGCTTCCTCTGTGTCTAGGTGGCAACTAATTCTCTGCCTTTCCTCTTCCCAGAATTCTCCTAGTCTGGTTGCCCCACCTATACTTCCTGCCTGGCTTCTGGCCAATCAGTGATTTACAAAACCAATACGAATGACAAATCTTTACAGTGTACAAAAGCATTATCCCACAGCAGAACGGAATGGTGGTATTGGGGGAGGGACAGAGAGGGCGAGCAATGAAAGAGATATCTTGATAGAAGAAGCCATTACGGGATTAGGGAGAAACCTGGTACTAGGGAAATCCAAGGAATCCACAAGGATGACTCCAACTAAAACTCCTAGCAATGATGGAAAGAGTACCTGGACTGGCCTTCTCCTATAATCAGATTGGTGACTACCCAAACTGTCATCATAGAGCCTTCTTCCAGTAACTGATGGAACCAGATGCAGAGATCCACAGCCATGCACCAGGCCAAGCTCCAGGAATCCGGTCGAAGAGAGGGAAGAGGGATTACAATGAGCAATAGCGATCAAGATCATGACAGGAAACATACAGAGAGAGCTGAACCAAGCTTGTGGGAAGTCAAGACTGAAGCTATGGAGCCTGCATGGGATTGAACTAGACCCTCTGTGTGTTGGAGATGGTTGTGTAGCTTGGTCTATTTGAGAGGTCCTGGCAGTGAGACCAGGATCTATCCCTGGTGCATGAGCTACCTTTTTGGAGCCTATTCCTATGGTTAGGAGGCCTTGCAGAGCCTTGATGCAGGGGGGAGGAGCTTGGTCCTGCCTCAACTTAATGAGCCTAGCTTTGTTGACTCTCCATGGGAGGCTTTACTCTTTGGGAGGAGTGCATGGAGTGGGGGTAAGAGAAGGGGTGGGAAGGAAAACTGTGGTTGAAATGTAAAATGTATAAAAAATAAATTTAAAAAAATTCAAATTTTCTGTAAAACCCTCCAAATATCTCTCTCTCTCTCTCTCTCTCTCTCTCTCTCTCTCTCTTTCTCTCTTAAGCCTCTCAACTGTGGGATCCTATAAAATCAAAAATAAGTTAAGTATTTTCTTACTTCAAGAGGGAAGAACCAGGGCACAGTCGCAATCTGAACAAAGCAAAACCGAACCCAGAAAGTGTAAATAACTTAATATTCACTATCTGGAATTCACTCCTCATCTTCTGGGCTCCTCCAAGGGGCATGGGTCACTGCCCTCTGCAGCACCCCCAGCTTGTCTTCTAGGCTCCGGCGGGCTCCATTCTATACTGCTGCTGTTCCTGGTTGCCCCATTGCGTCTCCAAAATGCTGGGGTCTGTTGACGCAACTGGGCTGCACTTTGACCAATAGCCTCCTGCAGGCTCTCTTCCTGGTACCAAACTCTCTGCATGACCCCTCAGTCCTGGGCCTTCAATTGCCGCTGAAGCTGTGCCTTCACCAATGACCTTTCCTGGCCTCTCACAGCGCCAAGCCTCAATTGCTCTCCACGATGCCGCCATGCCTTCAAAACCAGAATCACCTGGGAGACTCTTAACACTAGCAAGTTCAGCCAGTGTGAGGTGCAACCTTGGCTGCCTCTGACTCTCAGGAAACACTTCCCAGAAGACTTCACCTCCTCAGTGCTGGCCCCTTCTTAGTCAGCACTAATTTCTCAGTTCCGGCCAGCATCGAGCACCCCGGCAAGGTTTCACTTCAGTGGCTCTGGGATCTTGCTAATAACAGCTGATTCTTCAGCCCCAGCTGACCAGAACCAAGGATCTTAATTCATAATGACAAATGGCCGGATGGGGTCTTCAAATTTCCCTCTGACACTTCACAAGCCAGGCCTCCATCCTCTGCGCTGCTCTAAACCTTCTCATCTTCCAGGTGCCTGCAGAACAGCTCACCACTGAACACTCGATGGCTTTTCTAGCCCAAAGTTCCAATGGCCTCCCACGATCCTCCCAAAACAACCCGGTCAGGTCTTAATGAGTGATTGGTGGGGGACCAGGACCAAAAAGCAAGTCGGAGAGAAAAGGGTTTATTTGACTTACGCATCTGCATCACTGCTCATCATCAAAAAAGTCAGGAGAGGAGCATTTTTCCATCGTGAAAAAAGGGAAAGTGAACTGAGCTCCGGCATTCCACCTCTCTGCTTCCTGCCCGTGGATGCCACGTGACCAGCGGCCTCGCGGTCCTGCCGCCATGATGGACTGCATCTTCAAAGCAAAACCTTCTGCCTGTAAATTCCTTTTGCTGGGTATGTTGCCACAGCAACAAGACAAGTAACTAACACGCAGGCCAAGGGCAGAGGAGGAAGAAGGAAGCTCTATCAAGGAACTGCCTCTATCAGACTGTCTTGTAGGCATTTCTGTGGGGGCATTTTCTGGATTGCTGACTAATGAGGGAAGGATCAGCCCCCTGTGCTACTCCTGGGCTGGTAGGACTGGGATGTATAAGAATGGTAACTGGGAGCTGCAGAGACAGCTCAGCAGTTAAGAGTTCTGACTGCTCTTCCGGAGGACCAGGGTTCAATTCCCAGCACCCACAAGGCAGTTCACAACTGTCTGTAACTCCAGTTCCAGTAGATCTGACACCTTCACACTGATGCACATAAAATAAAGTTAAATAAATGATATTTTTAAAAAGGAAAAGAAAGAAAGAGAGAGAGAGAGAGAGAGAGAGAAAGAAAGAAAGAAAGAAAGAAAGAAAGAAAGAAAGAAAGAAAGGTAACTGAATGAGCCAGCGGAGGAAGCCAGTACAAACGCAGCCTTTCTCGGCCAGTTCCTGCCTCCGGAACCCTGAGTCTCTGCCCTGACTTTCCCAGTGAGGACCTGAAGGTGAAATAAAGCCTTTCCTCTCCAAGCTGCTCTTGGTCAGGCTATTCATCACAGCCACAGAGAAACAACCAGAACACGGGGGTTCCAAGCGATCACTGCCATGAAAGAATGACTTCAGAGGTTTCAGAGACGAGGCAACAGAACCGGAACCGTGAGTGCCTTTCCTATAGGGCAGAAGTCTATACTCAAGGGCTGAGTCTGGGCTTCTCAAGAGAGTTGCATCATGGGGGAGTTCTGAACAGCTTATTTTGGGGGGCAAACTTCAATGGAGAGGAAGGATTTTCTGGAGTTATTCGGGAGAAGGGGAAGAACTCTAATAATGTCTCATGATGTCCCAGGAAAAAGGTTACCCCCTTTTTCTATCCCGTGACTTTTTTTTTTCAGGCGTGTCATGGCATCGTATGCATGATGGGAACAATTGATTTGTGAGGCTGATGACATGTAGATACCGTTTTCAGGATGTGCTGGTCCCAGGTGGTTTGGGGTAATCCCTTGTCTATAAGGTTTGGGTGACTGTGGGATATCTTACCCTAATAGAGCTCTGAGGTTGCATCAGCTTCCAGCCAGGCTGCCTTTCCCTTCACCTCCCAGCTCCACGTGGCCCACCATCTACCACATACAAAGTAAAAGAGAGTCTGTCTTATATGCAAAAGAATAGGGAACCATTCGACCCAGTGGCCAGCACAAAGCAGTCTCTCTGGGATAGTTGTCTAGAAGTTGTTCCAGGCAGAGCCGAGTGGTCCAGAAAACTCTTAAGTGGTCCTAGAAGGGAGACATGGACAGGAGCCAGGCTAAGAGTCAGGCTAGGAGTGGTGCATCCTTCAGAGAGCTCCAAGTGTTGTGGACTCATCCCTGTGTGCTCAGCCATCCAAAAGGTTTGTTAATCATGAAATGGAAACCAATACTCACCAAGTTTGAAGGTCCCTATCTATTGGGGAGCCCCCGGCCCCTGTTTCCAGGAGACTGGCTCTCATCTAAACTTTGAAAGCCATATTGCACCTACATCTCTTCCGACTGCCTTTTGAATAACAATGCGGTCTTCTAAGCCAGGCTAATGGGAAAGTAATCTCTCCTCTCTCTCTCTCTCTCTCTTTCAGAGCTATTGCTCTGTGAAGTGCTTACCAAATAGGATTTTTAAATCGCGGGAGAGCCAAGCTCCATTTGGGAATTGATGCCTTTAAACCCCAGCTGGAAATGTTCCCTCTTCATTCCCAAAGCAGAGAGTGGAATCAGAAATCCCCAGCTGGCCCCGGCCTCGGTGGGGACTTGCGGAGAAACCGGAAGTCATGGGGGTGGGTGTAAGCAAGCATTAAGTTCTGGCAAGGCTGTGCAATGGCCTCGCCCTCCACCCCCCGGAGCTGGCACTGCCCGAGCTTAAGCACTCTTCTCAGCAGCCAGCTTAGAAGTTCCCAGATACAGGCTCCGTCTCTCTGGACCAATGGACCAAACCAGAGGAAGGGCTGGTTGGGATGTTCTTGGTCTATAAAGATGAGCCTTAGGGGCTCAGGTGGTAAAGAGCTTGTGGCACAAGCGTGAGGACCTGAGTTCAAGCCCCAGAAGGCACACAAAAGTTAGGTGTGGAAATCTGTAGTGGCATTTCATTTGTATTTTAATAAAGAAAGCTTGCTTGAGGATCAGGAAAGTAAAACAACCACACTGGCCAGCCTTACAGACCAGGCAGCAATAACTCGCATCTTTAATCCCAGTAGCCACACTAGCCTGCCATAGAAACCAGGCACACCCTTAATCCCAGAACTAGAGAGGATTATAAAATGGGAGGAGACAGATCTCAATCACAGGTCTCATTCTGAGATTCCTGGAGGCAGTATTGTCATTTTGGACTGAGGTAGAAGTAAGAGCCAGTGGCTGGCTGTTTTGCTTTTATTTGCTTTTATTTCTTTTTTTTTTTTTCTCTGTGTAGCTTTGGAGCCTGTCCTGGAATTAGCTCTTGTAGACCAGGCTGGCCTTGAACTCACAGAAAGCCACCTGTCTCTGCCTCTTACGTGCTGGGATTTAGCCTACTTTATGAGTTCTGAACCAACAAGATGCCCTGTGTCAAAAACAAGGTAGATGGCACCTTAGGAATGGTAAACAAGGTTGATCTCTCACTTCCATATCCTGCGGGTACACACAAGGTGGGGGAGGGGGGAGAATGAGGACTGATTGAGGGTGCATACCTCTTGCCCCTGTTTGGATTCTTCCTCTACGTAAGGCTAAAGCAGCCCATGCCAGAACCCAAAGATGGGGTTGGAGTCACTGGACCTTCTACAGCTTCCTCTTCCCACCGCACAGTAATAAAATCTCTCTCACACCCTCTTTCTCTCGCCTCCTCCAGCTTCCGCCCTGCTCCCCGCTGAAGAAAGGGCTCAGTGGCTAAGAGCACATATTGCTCATACAGAGAAACCAGGCTTGGTTCTCAGTGTGCATACTGGGCGGCTCATAACTGTCTGTAACTCCATCTCCCAGGGATCTGACACCCTCTTCTGGCTTCCGCAGGCTCTGCAGTCACATGTGAATGCATGTGCATGTATGCACGTGCACACAGACATGCTCACACACACAGTTTAAATGTCTTTTTCTTCGAGACAGAGTTTCCCTGTGTAACAGCCCTAGCTGTCCTGGAACTCACTCTATAAAACAGGCTGGTCTTGAACTCACAGAGATCTGCCTGCCTAGGCCTCCCAAGTGCTGGGATTAAAGGCATGTGCCACCTCCGCCCATCTTAAAATAAATATTTTTAAAAAACTAAAATCAACCCCTGTGTGTGTGCGCGCATCTGTCTGTCTGTCTGTCTGTCTGTCTGTCTGTCTGTCTCTCAGCCATTACTCATCTATCTGCTTAGCTTACTGGGATGTGTGACTGAGCCTAGGCATTAGGACTCACAGAGTCAAGGCTGTTGTCCTGAAACTTTGGCTAACAGCTCCCAGTTCAGTTCACACACACATACACACACACACAAACACGCGCGCGCACACACACGCACACATACACACACATGTGTAGGGATTGAACCCCAGCCTCCTGCATTCTGAGCAAGGGAAGAAGCCAGACGCCGGAGGAGTGGGGCATGGACGGCAAGCAGCGTTTATGTCCTCAAGGAGAGCAGAGATTTATCAGGCAGAGAAATGATTGAATTCTTTTGTGTGTGCCTTTTATAACGGGACAAAATCGCCTCCAAATTGTGATGGCTGTCGGGAGCTGTAGGGAAAGGGAAATTGAATCTGTGCTTTTTCGAGTTCTGAGGAATTGATGAGGGATTAATGGAGGGAAATGGATAGATAGGCTAATTGATCATGTTATTTATATTCCTAAACAAATCACTGGGTGAAGAGGCCCCCAGCTGCATGCGACTCATTTCTCTGTTAGCTCAGATGGGAGGCAGGAAGTGAGTGACCCCAATCTCTGTACATTCTTTCTCAAGGAATTTCCAGGCCCATCCTCATATTTAATAATTTTTCTACAATTCAGGAAAGCTTTTGTGTCCACAGTTCTGGCTTATTAGAGCAAATATTCAAACTAAGCATGGTGGCTCATGCTTGTAATCTTAAGCCTGAGGCAGGGGGATTGCTGTGAGTTTGAGGCCAGCCTGGTCTACACTGCAAAACTCTGTCTTAGCAGAACAACAGATAAAAAGGATTTGGGCTAAAAACAGAAGAGGTGTCTGTTGTGGCATGGCGGAATGTGCCTGTAGCTGCAGCACTCAGGAAGTTCAGTCAGGACTGGGGAGGTGACCCCATAGGCAAAACATTGGCCAGAGAGACACGAAATCCTGAGGTCAAATCACCTGAACGCTTTCTGGGCGCTGCGCCTCCCAATTACTGTGAGCCCAGGACACCCGTGTGTGTGTGGGGGGGGGGATAGAAGGTGGAGACACGGGGACAGGGGAGTCCCTGACGGTTCTCTTTGCATGAGTGTGTGTGTGTATGTGTGCACATGTGTGTGTATGTGTGTGTAGAGACTAGATGTTGATGTCGGCTGTTCTCCACCTATTAGGGTTTGTGTTTGCTTGCTTGCTTGTGGTTTTGGAGATGGGGTCTCTCACCAAACCTGGAGGTTACCCGTTAAGTTAGGCTGACTAGCCAACAAGCTCCAGGGAGCCTCCCAGCTCTGGCTCCTCAACGCTGGGATTTCTGGTACAAACCGTGCCGAGCTTTTGTCAGTATGGGAGATTGTAGGCAGGTTGCACGGGAAGGGCTTTAGCCACTGAGCCATCTTTTCAGCCCCCTGTTTTATTTTGGGTGTAGGGCCTTGTTATAAAGCTTAAGCTGCGCTCAAGCTCCTGTCGCCTCGGCCTGAGGACCTGGATTACAGACTTGCTCCTC
Source organism: Microtus obscurus (assembly GCA_963919715.1). Taxonomy (NCBI): domain Eukaryota; kingdom Metazoa; phylum Chordata; class Mammalia; order Rodentia; family Cricetidae; genus Microtus; species Microtus obscurus. The sequence continues at coordinate 6,316,247 of CAWTZC010002533.1, read as the reverse complement.
CGCACCCAGCTGCTGGCTCCATCCTCATGCGCAGAGGAGAAATACGAGACTGAACTGCACAGCGTCGGAAAGCAGGTAATAATTACTTCTGGAAATACAGGGTTTTTTTTTTTCTTTTTTTAACATACTTACAATCTGTTTCTCCCTTCTCCAAAAAGGTTAAGAACTTGGATAAGATTCTGATCTCTCAGGACGTTGTCGAGATTGCCATTCCTGCTTGATCGAAAGCCTCGCTGGACGCTGAACACGCTGAAGGCAGCATCCTTCCTTTTAGCCAACCTTAAAAGATGCCATCTTTTAGATATGCGCTTGGCTACATTTTCTTTTTATAAAGCCATTAAGTACTTGATGATCACTGTTCCCATGGATACTGTAAATTCCACTTTCTTAAGAAAACACAACTTCCTACATCTTAATACTAGATTTACTGCATAATTGATCTTAATGCTAAGGAATTTGAGGCCCAAACCAACCATAACAAAAAACGGGACAGCGTTCTGAGGCTGGGGAGATGACTCAGTCTCTAACGGGCTTTTTTGCTACGTGAGTGTGAGGATTTGAATGCAGATCTTGATTGCCCACAGGGAAAGATAGGTGTGGCCGCATAACTGGTAGTCACAGTACTGGGGGGAGGGGCAGTCAGCTAGCCTAGTGAGGAGTGAGCTCAAAGTACAGTGAGAGACTCTGCCTCGAAAAAATAACCCCTGCCCTTCCGCCAGATCAGACCAGCCCCCAGCTGTCACATTGTTTTGCAGAAGATGGCAGTTAACGCAGAGACTGGGAGCTTGTCGAAGTGCAGAGAGCTGTCGAAGTGCAGAGAGTGAATGTCTGTGGATGCTCAGCCCCAAACGGGATGTCTCCATCCTTTATCGTACCCAGCGCCCCAGGCTCAGGAGACTTCTCCGAAGCGAGGGAGCCAGAGGTTGGGGAAGACCGCTAGCAAGTAGTGTCGTCTGCACACAAAAGGGCAAAGGGCAGGTCAGCCAGAACTGCGGTGTGGGGAAGAAGCTGAGAAACCACCGGAAGTTGGTAGCCGCTGGTTCAGAGAGGGTCAGTGTTCTTCATGGGTATGGTCGCTGGTTGGTTGATAGCGCTGCAGTGAATGGCCCCACATCCATTTTGGATTTTGTGAGTTAGAAAATAATTAATAATAATAATAAAGAGGGCATGAAATTGGAAGAGGTGCAAGTGGGAGGAGAGGAGGGGGTGGATATGAACAAAATACATGGCATGCATATATACTATGCATTTTTTACTCATTCTCAAAGAATAAATTAAAAACTTAAGGTGCTGGAGATATGGCACAGAAGTTAAGAGGATATATGGCTCTTTCAGAAGACCTGAGTTCAGATCACAGAACCCAGGTTAGGAGGCTCACAACTGCCTGTAACTCCAGATCCAGATCTACTGCCCTCTTCTGGCCTCTATAGGCAATGCACTCATAAGCACAAACTCACATGGCGACAGACACACACACACACACACACACTAAAATAAAATAATTCTTTTAAAAAATTAAATAAGAGGGAGAGAAACTGAGAAAAACACCCCATCACTGGTCGTATGTTCATACACACATAAACACACAGATACACACCCCCAATTCTCCTCCAAACCAGATTTTGGGAAAATAGACTCTCTTCCTCTTTCAGAACAGTCCAAGCTGACAAAAAGCTCCGAGTCCAGAGAGGGGAGAATATTGAAGACTAAGAGCAGAGTCACAGGAGCCGGGCATGCTCCACCACCCAGGAGAAACCAGACTCAGGATGACACAGTAATAGGAACCTGGCTCCCCAAGTCTTGACCCTTCAGGGTATAAACAGGAAGAGGTTTCGTTCTGAGAACCGTACATGGACCATGAGTTTTTGCTGCAATGCTTTGATTGGCTGAAAGAGCTCCATGGCTCCATTTCAGATTGCAATTTCATACTCGACCCAAAGTCTCAGAGGCCTATGTCACCTGTCCTTCCTGGGTCCTGCCACAGGCAAATGCGTGACTTCTCTCTAACACTGGCCTGTTCTTTCCCCACCCGCTGCCTGCTGGGCAGGGGAGCTGGGAGGTGGACAGAGGTCTGTACTGTGTGATATTCACCGCTGCCCTGGCTTGTTCTCTGGTATACAAAGGACTGTGACCCCCGTGCCCTTTGCTTCTTTTCTCACTGTCCTGAAAAAATTCCTCACCCAAAAAAAGGAAGGGAAGACTCGTTTTGGTTCCCGGTTTGAGGGTGTCTTAGTCAGGGTCACCATGGCTGTGATGAATGCCATGGTCAAAGCAAACGTAGGGAGTGTTAGGTTGGGAGCGTAGGCCCCAGTCCCTGGCATCTATCTCAGCCCCCAGGCCTGGTCTGGACTTCAAATCCCAGCAGGCCAGGTCCTGACCAGCTGCTAAGGCCTGGGCCTGTAGATTGTTCTAGGTTTGTCTGTCGGAAATACTCAGCTGATTTTTCTCGGGCATTAAAACTTTAAAGGCCATTTTCACCAATTCCCATACAGGAGTTTGGGGACCATCCTCAACTTTTTTTTTTTTTTCCTAATATCTGGTACTGACCGAGAAAGCAGAATGATTAGTAGAAAAGAAAGCTAGCTGTTTTTTTTTTTTTTTAACCTGAGAGATTTGGAAGAGAAAACGGAGCAGGGGAGGGACTAGCCCAGTGTGCAGAGGGGGTCCAGGAGTGGAGCAGTGAGGTGGGAGGGGGAGGGGAAGGTGGAAGTTGACCTTGAACCTCCGAATTGGGAAAAGGAGGGGAAAGAATGTTGCCCCCCCCCAGGAGGGGTTTGGAGTGTGGGCTTGAGGGAGTGGGGGAGTGGCCAGTGCCTCTGACTACAGCATGGTGCTGTGAGAGAGACTGGCTAAGGGGGAAGGGGCGAGAGCACAGAGACCAAAAAACCATGGACAAAAAACCATATATGTGTAAGTTTTGTTCATTTGTATCAGGCAGGCTCAATTTAAAAGATTTTTCTTTTTGTAAGAGGCTTACAGGGGCAACAACAGACGTGGCTTTGAACTGTTAAGTGCCCATTTAGAGTCTATGCCCACCTATATGACCTAAGTCCACCTTAGTGCGTCCACCAAGATGGCTCTTAGGTCCAAAGGGGTGCGGAGATTGAATGCCCAGAGTCCCAGTACACACAGATCTCCGCCTCAGCCAACCTCGACCCCGCAGGATTGACCACAACCTGACTCGAATTCCCAGCGTGAGCTCATGACTTCAGTGGAAATCCGAAAATGACAAAAATAAGTACGAATGGGTCCCCCCAAACCCTATAGCATAGACAAGAAAAGGGACTCACCAGATGCAGCCGCTGTAGCCCAGAAGCTGGTTTTAAGCATGGCATAGAGAGCTCAAAATGAAGACTAGGGGCCTTTCAACACAAAGCCTGCCACGTGGAAAGGACCTGCCCTAGGTCGGCGGGAACCTCCAAATGTTAGGAATATTTCCTAAGCGAGCTCTCTGACGACACAAAAATTCCCAATCAAGTCAAATCAAAACAAGCCAAATTAAGAAATATCCAGGTTTAATGGGAGATCTGCACTCTCGGGTGGCCCCGAGGGGGAAACCGGGAAGCCACAGGAGCGCGACCCCCCCCCTCAAGGAAGAAAGGGAGACCACGAGTTTTTCTTTTGGGGGATCACTTAAGTACCCTGGGGATTTGAAGTCCAGACCAGGCCTGGGGGCTGAGATAGATGCCAGGGACTGGGGCTTACGCTCCCAACCTAACAGGGAGGAAAGGGTTTATTTGGCTTACACTTCCGTATTGCTGTTCATCACTGAAAAAAGTAGAGACAAAAATTCAAGCAGGGCAGGAACCCAGAGGCAGGAGCTGATGCAGAGGCCATAGAGGCGCTGCTTACTGGCTTGCTCCTCACGGCTTGCTCAACCTGCTTTCTTATAAAACCCAGGACCACCAGCCCAGGGGTGGTACCACCCAGAATGGTCTGGGCCCTCCCCCATCAATCAATGCCCTACAGACTTGCCTTCAGCCTGATCTCATGGAGGTATTTTCTCAACGGAGGCTTCCTCCTCTGTGATGACTCTAGCTTGTGTCAAGTTGACCCCAAACTATCCAGGGCAAGGGTCCATTCTATCATGGTGACAAAGGCAGGAAGTGACAGCAGGAGCGTGAGGTGGTTGGTCACACTGTGGGAAGCAGAGAGGTGGATGCTGCTGCTCAGTCCACTTTCTCCTTCTTACTTAATCCAGGACTCCAGCCACTGGGACGGTGTCACTGACATTCAGAGTGGGTCTTCCCTCCTCAGTTAAAGCTTCTGGAAGCATCCCTATAGACATGTCAGAGAGGTATGTTCTAGGTGGTTTCAAATGCGCTCAAGTTGTCAATCAATACCAACCATCACAAATCGGCCTTTGAGTCTACATCTCCTTCCCCCTCCCCCAGAACTCAGGCTAGAAATCAGACCCATAATACAGTGTTACAAGATGGGGCCGTTGGGAGATTAGGTCACAAGGGCTCTGTGTTCAGTGGCCACTAAGCCAGCTTTTGTGAGTGCTGCCAAGAAGATAATTTGTTCTCCAACCTGGGTATGATGGAATCCACCTCTGGTTTCAACTTTCTTTCTTATTCATGGTAAAAAAAAAATTATTCCTTATACGCCAACCCCATGGAAGGAAATATCACAGAGAAAATCCTCTCTTTGCTCAATAATTTTATGCTAACGACATATTAGGGAGATGGTTCAGTAGCTAAAATACCCGCTGTACAAATGTGAAGACCCAAGTTCAAATCCCCAGGATCCACATAAATGCCAGATGTGATAGCACCTGTCTGTAATACGAGCATTCCTTTGGGGAGATGTGTTGGGAAAGAGTATTCTTGGTGATGCACCAAATAAATAAATAAATAAATAAATAACACAGACAAAACCAAAGCAACTCAGCAAGGCACAATTTCTTTTTGTAAAAAAGAAAGGGGGTGGGCGCAATGACCCATGACCCAAACTGGACTAACAAGCTCATCAGGGCAGAAAGTATGCTTAGATTTTACTCTAAGGCAGGCAAAAACTGCATCTCATCCCAATGAGATGCAGAAGCTCCACCCCATGGTCTGACAGGATTGACTGTGGGATATTCCTTTACACTGTGTGAGTATATGTCTCTGTGATTGGTTTAATAAAGAAGCTGACTGGCCAATAGCTGGACAGGATAAGGTTAGGTGGAAAAACCAAGCTTAGAATGCTCAGAAGAAGAAAGGTGGAGTCAGGAGTCATAAGGAGATGCAGAGAGAAGCCAGATGGGCTTGCTATACTGAGAAAAGGTACTAAGCCACATCACAAAGCATAGATAAGAAATACGGGTTAATTTAAATGTAAGTGTTAACTAGGAATAAGCCTGAGCTATTGGTCAAGCATTTATAATTAATATTAAGCCTCTGAGTGGTTATTTAGGAAGCGGCTGCCAAGACAGAGAAACTCCACCTACAATCAGCTAACCTGCATGAAGGGAAGGGTGTGATATTCAAGTCTCAGGAGCTGGTTGATTGCAATCAGGCATGTTATAAATGGAGATGGGTGTTATGGAATATTAGCCCTTGATGGGCTAGCTACTTCTGGCAGTAAAAATAATTTCTCACAGATGGGAGGTGTAGACAGGAAAATCCCCCAGAATGTCAAAAGCCGTTGAGCCTAGTATCTTGGTTTATTAGCATATGTCTTAGGCTTACGACTGCTATGATGAAATACTTTCTTAGTTAGGGTTTTATCGCTGTGAAGAGGCACCATGACCACAGCAGCTCTTATAAACAAAAACAGTTAATTGAGTCTGACTTACTGTTTCAGAGGTTTAGTCCATTATCACCACGGTGGGACATAGTGGGATGTAGGCAGACACAGTGCTGGAGAAGGAGCTGAGACTTCTCTACATCTTGGTCCACAGGCAGCAAAAAGAGACAAAGACTTGCCTGGCTTGAATATCTGACACCTCAGAGCCCACCTCCAGTAACATCCTTCCTCGAATAACACTACACCTACTCCAAGACCACACCTCCCAATAGTGACTGTCCCTGTAAGCCTATGGGGCTATTTTCATTCAAACCACCACAAACACCATGACTAAAAGCACAGTAGGGAGGAAGAAAGGGTTTGTTTGGTTTATACTTCTGCACCATAGTCCATCCCTGAAGGAAGTCAGGACAGGAACTCAAGCAGGGCAAGAACCTGGAGGCAGGAGCTGATACAGAGGCCATGGAGGATGCTGCTTACTGGCTTGCTCAGCCTGCTTTCTTATAGAACCCAGGACCTCTATCACAAGGAGGGCACCACCCACCCACGTCACTGATCACTAATTAAGAAAATGCCCTACAGCTGGATCTTATAGAGACATTTTTCTCAGTTGAAGTCCCCGTCCTTTCAGATGATGCTAGCTTGTGTTAGGTTGACATAAGAGTGGCCAGCAACCCTGGAATACACAGAAGTGAACACAGTAAGAGACCCTGTCTCAAATGAGGTGGAAGGCAAAGACCAAAGCCTGAGGCTCTCCTCCAGCCTTTATATACCCACACAGGCCCACTGTGGTAGGTGTATGCCCACACGTGTGTGTGTGCGCGCGCGCACACACACACACACACACACACTCATATATATATATATATATACACATATCTATATTACACACACACATAAACAAACTTTTATAAGTTAAAATCGTCACGTGTACACAAACTTGGCATGTACAAACTAGTACACAAACTATAATCCTAGACTGGTGAAGCTGGGACAGGAGGATTGCAAGTTCAAGTCCAGCCGTGGCTACGTAGCAATGGAGTTGATCGAGACCTTGTCTCAAAAAGCAAACAGATGAATGAATAACAAATAAGTAATAAGGAAAATAAATTATATACCCCAGAAGCTAGCAAGTTAGTCTTCTCCTAAAAGAACCCTGGAGGCGGTCTTTTTATAGTAATAACGATTTTAGGTGTGGCACTTGTGAGGGTTGTTTCAGAACAGAACCAATAACATACATTCATATTACAAGGGGATTCATTAGATTGGCTTACATGATCACTACAGAGTCGGCCCATGACGTCTTCACATGGGAAAGGCTGAGCACCCATGAGGCTGGGTACCTCAGCAGTCCAAAGGCCGGGAGGACTTCTGGATGGTCTCCAGCCATCAGTCCACATCGGAAAGCTGAAAAGATGGGTTCCAACATCAGCGAGAGAATCAGCGGCTGCAGCAACAAGGCAGATGAACTCGCCAGCAGAAGTAAACACCAAGCAGGCAAAAAAGTGAGGCTTTCCTTCTCCTGTGTCCTTTTATCTTGGTGGCTACCAGAAGGTGTCAACCACATTCAGGGAAAATCTTCCCAGATCTAGTAAGGTCATCAAGACCAGCTTCTATAGTCATGCCTATGGATATGCCCACAGACCAAGTTGGTCTACGCAATCTCTCATTGAGAGTCTCTTCCTGGGTGACTCTAGATTGTGTCAAGTTGACATTTAATTTAATTATTGTAGATATTTAGATTTCTTTTTGATTTGCTTTTTTGAGACATGGTCTCCATGAATGGAGGATTACTACATTCCTGAGGATGACCTTGAACTTCTGTTCCTATTGCCTCCACTCCATGAATGCTAGGGTTATAGTGATGACTATCCAGCCTGATTTATGCTGTGCTGTGAATGGAACCCAGGGTTCTGTACAAGATGAGCAAGCTCTCCATCAACTGAGCCACGCCCACAGCCCATACCTCCCTTTAAAGAGCTGGGGAAAGGTTCTTCCCAGCTTGTTAAAATGTTTTGGAATCGCTTCGCAACCACTATTGCCTAAAACACTTCCGAGCCCACCCAAAAGGATCTCATGTGTTTAATTTGCATTCCTTCATTTCCTACCCATATTCTCACATTTCAAGAATCTTCTCTGTGCCTTAAAAGACTCAAAATATGGCTCACTAAAGGGGAATGCAATTGTGTGATGTGAATCGCAGCTTCCACAAACCTCAGACACCCCTGGTTTTTCAAACCACTTCAATGTATAATAGCCCTGGGAGCCAGAGGTAACTGCAATTAGCAGATATGTCTTCACACAGAGGAGATTCTGAAGGGTCTGCAGCAGCATTTTATAGAGAGTATTTAAATGACATTTAGTGGGGAGGCCAGAGCTGTCTTATCCGGGTGTCATATTCAGTGGGTGATGGCGCAGGGGACTCTTTACAGAGTGCACGAGACTCTAGGCTCCATTCCCAGCACTGCAGAAAAACAAGTTCATTAAATTGCAATAAAAAGTGAGAAACTGGGCATGGCGACCCTTGGGGAAGTAGAGTAGAAGAATTGACATGAGACCCTGCTGTTACTGGCATTGTTAGGGTCAGAGTCTAGGCCCTGGCAGCTCTAACAAGCCAGGCTCAGCCACCAGCCCTCAGTAAGCCAATTAAACAGAAAAACAATAGTGAAAAAAACATAGAGATTGATTCAGCATGGCCACATTGGACAAAGGAACACTGAGCCATTGTGTGCGTGCGTGTAGACATGCCACGTGCGCGCGCACACACACACTCCTTAAATAGACATTTAATCCTCAATTTGACAGTATTGAGAGGCAGAGTCTTCAGAGGTGACTGTCTGTGAGGGTGGGGTGCTTACACGGGAAATTAGTGCCCTTTTAATGCAGACTCCAGAGCTGACTTCCCTTCCCGGCAAGGGAGGACACAGTAAGAAGGCATCATCTATGAAGCATAAAGCGGGTCTTTGCCAGTCACTGAAATGCGTATCTGGATCCTTATGTTTATTAACCCAAGGAAGTGATACAGGCAACTGCTTGTGCATCCCAGCAAGACTGTGTGCATCCCAGCAAGGCTGTGTGCATGCCAGTGAGGCTGTGTGCATCCTAGCAAGGCTGTGTGCATCCCAGCAAGGCTGTGTGCATCCCAGCGAAGCTGTGCATCCCAGCAAGGCTGTGTGCATCCCAGCGAGGCTGTGTGCATCCCAGCGAGGCTGTGTGCATCCCAGCAAGGCTGTGTGCATCCCAGCGAGGCTGTGTGCATCCCAGCAAGGCTTTCTTCCGCGAGTTGCCTAAATTCCTCTCTCGGCCCCAGCTTCACAGCTAACTCATGCTACGTGTTCTAACTCGAGGTGTCACATTGAACACATCAATTTTCCTCCGATGGTAGATGATGGAGTGGAGCATGGAACCAACCCCCTAGCTGTGGTCAGTGCATAGAGGCCTCTGTGAACACAGGAGATGCCACAGAGCCAGGTATGGAACAGCCTGCTGTGCACACAGGGATGAGAGGTACCAGAAGGCTACATAGTAAGTTTCAGTAAAGACTGCGTAACACAGGGAGACCTCATCTAAACAAAAATAAGACAGCCCCCCTACCAAAAGGAAGGAGAAAACCCCAAGGACACAGAGAAACTCACAAACTAAACACATGGTCTACCTATTGCCTGTGGAAGCTTTTCAGATGGGCTGGCCCAGAGTGCCCCCTGGTGGCCAAAGGCAGGCTTTGCTTTGTGCGCTCCTAAATCTGGTTGAAACTGAACAGTAGTGGGGTTTCTTCCTTCACAGCAGAATGGCCAGGCTCCTCCTTCTTGGTTTCTATCACTACGTTGACTACATTTCTCTCTCGATCTCTCTCTCTTTTTCTATCTTCCTTTCTTCTTTTACTCTTGTTTGAGTTTCTGGAACAGCCCTGCCCCCTCTGTGAGGGCTGTTTTTTGCTTGTGTGTTTGTCTGTTTCGAGACAGGGTTTCACTGTAGCTTTGAAGCCTGTCCTGAAACTAGCTCTTGCTCTTGTAGACCAGGCTGGCCTCGAACTCATGGAGATCCATCTGCCTCTGCCTCCCAAGTGCTGGGATTAAAGACGTGTGCCACCACCGCCTGGTGAGAGGGCTATTCTTGTTTGTCAACTTGACTACATCTAGAATTAGCTACACCTGTGAGGGAATTTCCTTAATTAAATAATTTGAAGGAGTTCCTCTCCCCCCCCTTTCAACCTAGGTGTTTTGAGCTAGGAAGATTCACCTATAGTCAGGATTACACTTTCCTATATAAAGGACAAGGGAGAAGGAAGCTCTCTTTGCCTGCTTGCGCTCACTGGCAAGTCCATTCCTTCAACTAGCCTTAGAGTCTACTTCTTTGGGATTCTGGCATCTACTGAAGACCATCTGAGATATCCACCCTCATCCTGAACAACTACTGGAATCTTGGGGTTTCCATAGGTAGGCAGTCAGTAGCTGCACCATAGCCTGTAATACATTCTAATAGATTCCCCCATATAAATTCATTCTGTCGGTTCTGTTCCTCAAGAGGAGTTTGGACAATGCATCCTCCTGTTTCTGCCTCCCTACCTCTCTGCCAAGTCCTGCTTTGCTTGCTTCTAAATGTCTGTGCCCTTTATGCCCTGGCCTGACTCTCTCTTCATCTCAACTTAGTTATTCCTGCCCTGGACAAGACTTTTGTGTAGACGGTAACCATGATTCAGCTGTAGAGCATCTATTTAGAATCCCCCAGTGATGGGCTGGGGTGTAGCTCAGTGGTAGAGCCCCTGCCTAGAATCCCCCAGTGAGGGGCTGGGGTGTGGCTCAGTGGTCGAGTGCTTGCTGAGCACCTACAAGGCACTGAATTCCATCACCAGCCCAGCACTACAGTGACAGCTAAATGCGCTGGGTGATGGTGGCACATCTTTAATCCTGGCACTCGGGACACAGAGGTAGGCAGATATCTTTGAGTTCGAGGCTAGCCTGGTCTACAGGGTGAGTTCCATGACAGCCAGGATGATTACATAGAGAAAACTTGTCTCAAAAAAAACCAATAATGATGGTGACAGCTAAATGCTCTAAATCTTACCTTTGTACTTAACTCGTATTAATTGTACCATTTACTAAAATTGACTGTGGTATTCCCATACATGCACAGAGCTGGTTTGAAGCCTTTCACATGGCTCTGTGTGTGCTTCTTAAAATTAATTGAGCAGAATAACCCCTGCATGTCCTCCAGTGTTCTGGGACATGTATGTAGAGGGGACTGGCATCCTCCTCATGACTGAGACATTCCTTGTAAAGGGGAAAGGGCAGAAGGTGGAAACCAGAGGCTGGTGGTTCTGGGAGCAGTGCTGTGGGGGATGGGGAAGTGTGGCTAGGCAGCTTGGCAGCGACCCTCAGCACCCACTTGAAATCTCACCAAGTGACAGTTTCTCTTGCCCCAGTCCTGGTGGGCACACAGGTGGCCAGGGATCTCCTAGAGGGATGCCTTGATGGGACACACAAGATGACCAGGAATTGGGCTGGACAGATGGCTCAGAGGTTAAGCACACTGGCTGTTCTTCCAGATGTCCCGAGTTCAATTCCCAGCAACCACATGATGGCTCATAACCATCTGTAATGAGGTCTGGTGCCCTCTTCTGGTATAGAGGTGTACAGGAGGAACATTGTATACATAATAAATAATTGAAAAGAAGTTGACCGGGGATCTCCTACAGGGGTGCCTTGATGGGACACACAAGATGACCAGTGATCTCTTAGAGGGATCCCATGATGTCTGAGAGATTGCAAGCAGGTCTTCTGAGCTCAGGATTTCTCAAGGGAGAGCCCCTGGACCGTGTGTGAAGACATACTCTTAAAGCATCCTTTAAGGAAACTGTATATGTCAACCACTCCAATTTAGAGAAGACAAACAACTTAGAGCCTTGAGTCTTCAAATGCGATAGGTAGGAGAAGGGAGACATGATAAAAAAAAGACAAGGGACGAAGCAGGATACAGCAGGAGTTCCGTGTATGGGATGCTCACACCAGCTGGCCAGACCTCTGGAGAGCTAGCTCGGAGTCATCCTTACTTCAGTGTGATACCATTCCTGTCCTAGATCTCCAAGTTTGTCCCATCACCTTCTCATGGGCTTCACCTGCCAGGTTCAACTAAACTGTATTCTCATGGCTCCCTCTGGTGTCCACAGTCTGCCATAGCAGGAGACCAGAGAGCTTCCTGTCTGAGCTTGTTTGGAGGCAGGCCTCAGAATCACAGTATTTCCTACACCCCTTTGCTATGGAGGATTTGGGGTTCATTTTTGCAAGTTCTTGATCTCTTGAGAAAAGAAATTTAAAACTGGCTCAAATTTGACTTTTGGCAATTTTTTAGAGTTTGAGAGAGGGGGAAAAAGCAAAAACAAAAAAACAGAATCCCAGCAGGTGCTGGGAGGATAAAGGTGGGGGAAGAAGACAGAAAGTCAGAGGTTCTGAGTCAGGGCCAGCAACAGAAATTTGCAAGCAATAGGGTGAGGGAATCTTCAAAGAAACAAAAAGCTCACGGATTAGCATGCTTAGGGTGTGGGCTGGTATTGGAAAGGGGGGGAGAAGAAAAAGAAAAGTTAAACTTTTTGAGTTAGAACTCAGGAAAAGTGGGCAGGCTTGGCGGTGAGGGAGCTCACTGAGGGAAGGGCATCTAGGCACAGTGTATAAGGACATTATGTCTTTAAGGGGATAATTATTCCTCCCATCTCCTCAGCATGTTTTCAGGTGACTCGGGTTTCTTGCCGGGTCAGATGATTGACAACCTAGTCAGATGATTGACAACTCAGCTGGATTAACTCTTAAGGGAGGGCCTCTGTTTTAGTTTGAGCTTTTATTGCTGTGAAGAGACACTAGGCCATGGCATCTCTCATAAAGAAAAACATTGAATTGGAGTGGCTGCTTACTGTTTCAGAGGTTCGGTCCACTGTGATCATGGAGGGGAGCAGGAGCATGGTGCCGTGCAGGCAGATGTGGTGCTGGAGCTGAGAGTGCTACATCTTCACTCAGAGACAACAGGAAGTCGACTGATTGTCACACTGAGTGAAGCTTAAGAAAAGAGACTTTAAAACCTGCCCCCATGGTGATACACTTTCCCCAACAAGGCCACAGCTCCTAATAGTGCCACTCCCTTTCAGGGCCATTTTCTTCCAAACCACTACAGGCTCATAGTATACAATGCTCTAATCCTGCGGTTAGATCAGAGAGGGCATTAGCTTTCCCTTAATGGGCTTCACTATCTTATAGGCAGCTGCTATGCAGGTCAGAGAGTTTGCTGTAGGCAGCTTGATGGCTCTTGTCAAACTTGTAAAGTTTGTTACTTTGGGGAGTCTCATGAGCTTCCGTTGTCCCTCCAGAAGAGATGGATCCTATCAAAGCAAGTGAGACCCTGTCAAAAAGAAAGAAAGGAAGATAGGAAGAAAGAGAAGGTACCCAGGCTCTCCAGAGACGGTCTGGAGATGTTCACCGTTGGTGGAGTGCATGCCTGGGTTCAAGAGAAGAGGGAAGAGGGGGGCACTTCTAAAATTACCAGCTGGGGATTTAAGGGAAATCCTCATCAGGAGGATAAGGCAGGAGGATTGTGGATTGGAGACTGCCTTGGCTACATAGTAAGACTAGATAGACAGATGGATACTTAGATAGATGATAGATAGATGATAGATAGATAGATGATAGATAGATAGATAGATAGATAGATAGATAGATAGATAGATAGATAGATAGATAGATAGATGGTAGACAGATAGATAGATAGGCAGGCAGGCAGATAGATATCGATAGGTAAAGTTCACTGCTCACAATGAGAGTATTCGTGTTTGCTAGCTCTCTACTGATCTTTGTTGACAGCCTCGCTTGAGGGACTACGCTGCTCCACCTGGAGGGGAGGCTCTTTGATCGAGAATCCAGCTGGCTGCCTCAATGCACCCTCCCCATCTGATTTCTGCTGGATGTTTGTAAGCCCCAGTTTTGATAATCACCTGTGGTCACCTCCCGCAGCTGAACTGCTGCAGCGCTCTCTGCTGGAGGAGGCCAGCGCCAGATTTAATGGTCTGTTTCTTCTCTGTTCATATTCAGTCTTTGCCTTTTGCTTGCTATATACTTAATAAATTCACTCATTAAAAACCTAAGGCATAAATCATTCTTCGGGCCATACAGAATAGGCTTGAACCCTATAACCTCTGAGAATGGCCTTTCTCCTTTCTCAACTGTAAAGTGTTAGGAATATCACAAGAATTCCTATGTAGTGAAGACTTGTCTTAACCCTTGCGGCCCAGGTTCTCTACTCCTCTCTCTCTCTCTCCTCCCTCCCTTCCTTTTTTTTTTTTTTTTTTGAGACACGGTCTCTTCGTGTAGCCCTGGCTGTCCTGGAACTCACTCTATAACCCAAGGTTTCAAGCTCACAAAGATCAACCTGCCTGAGCTGTGACCCAGGTTCTTCTCAGCTTGCAGTCCTAGCCAGTGTACCTACCTGTGGGGCCCCCTACAGTCTCATTTATTGAAAGAGAAGAAAGGATTTCTTAGCAACCTTTTTAGATGTAGTTTTAGAAGCAACCACAATCCTATACATGGATGGTTGCTGCTAAGTCACGGGAACAGGCTCTTCTCTTGAGAAGCCATATTGCTTGGTGTGTCCCTCCTCTTAGAGCCTTTCTGTTAGCATCCGCGCTAAAATCAGTGTCAAAAACTCTTTCTAATAAACTAACGCTGCTCGATGCCAGTTCATTCCGGAATTCTTTCCTGCAGACAAATCAAGAATCTTGGTTCTGTTTAAGTAAAAGTTCTCAGAAAAGCACATCTTGGCTGTATCATGAAGCTGTCTCTGACCAACTGCCCAAGGTTGCCAATAATTCTACATTAATAATTTGGATTCGCTGGACATGAGAGTTCATGCCTCTCTCTAATCCCAGCACCTGGGAGGTTAGACGCAGACTAGGATTCCAAGAACAGATTGGGTTTCAAAGAACTGTATCTCGAAACAACAAACTCCATGAAAAACCAAACTGAGCTCCTAGGGTTAGTGTGCATCACACAGTGGTAGAGTGCTATCCCAGAATCCCCCAGTGAGGGGCTGGGGTGTGGCTCAGTGGTAGAGCCCCTACCTAGAATCCCCCAGTGAGGGGTTGGAGTGTGACTCAGTGGTAGAGTTCCTGCCTAGAATTCCCCAGTGAGGGACTGGGGTGTGGCTCAGTGGTAGAGCCCCTGCCTAGAACCCCCCAGTGAGGGGCTGGAGTGTGGTTCAGTGGTAGAGCATCTGCCTAGAATTCTCCCCACCTTGTGAAGGGCTGGGGCATGGCTCAGTTGTTTGGGGCATTTGCCTAGCACATTCCAGGCCCTAGGTCACCAGTACAGGCAGTTGGAGATGGGCAGGCGATAGAAAAACTGAGATCTAGAGAGGTTCTGGGTTTTCTCGGGTTGCTAAGGACACAGGTAGGCAAAGCTAGACTGTCAATGCTGTCTCAAGGGCTTCCTCCCACTGTACCTTTCATCAGAAGCTTCTAGCACTTTCTACCTGAGATATGACAACTTTGGCTTCGTACCTGTGAAGACAACCAAAGAAGATCAACAGCTTCATACTGTGCAATGACAGGAAGAAGTTGGTTTTTTTTTTTCCTTTTGGACAGGATTTCATGTAGCCCAGGCTGGCCTCAAACTTGATATGTAGTCAAGGACAGCTTTGAACTTCTTATCCTCCTGCCGCAGCCTTCTGAGTCCTGAGATGATGATGGTGTGTACCACTCCTCAGTGTTTATTCAGAACTGGGGATGAACACAGCTCTCTATTGACAGAGATGCCTCCCCAGCTCCTGATCAAGAGCCAATTGATCTGGCAAATATCTTACAGTTTACAAATTCTTCAAAAGTGCACACAAAATGTCGAGAATTTAAACACACACACACACACACACACACACATACACACACAGCACCCTGCTCATATTATCCCTTCTCTTTCAGCTTCATTATCACCACAGAGGCCTATCTTGTTTTCCAATATGAAGTCAAACAGGAGAGAGGTCTTGGCTAACTGCACCACAGAACTCTCTCTCACCCCCACTTTTTATGCGCTGTACATACAGGCCGTCAACAACTGCATCTTCTTTCCCCTTCCGCCTTGATTGAGGCAGAGAAGGGATGCACAGCTACCGCCGTCACAAATATCCATCCAGGGCGGTAATTATCGCATCATTATATTCGCTATTTCACCTGTCATGTACCATTAGAAGGTAACAAGATCATTGTCAGTCAGAGATGGTGGAGATAATTGGAGCATCCAGAGGGTAGCAGGAAATCAAATTGGTGCCGGTACCCATCAATGTTGAGGCGCCCAATGTAATTAGAGGGGAAATATGCAAAGGTTGAGATGAATCAAAGCCCGCGGGGATCAGCCACCATGACTGATTGGAGAGCGACTCTTCCAGGATCTGACTCTGCAGATGGTGATACTGAAATAGGTGTACGGTGAAAATAGCATGTCAAAGACTGTCTGTGACGTCTGTGGTACTGGCTTCAGCAAAGCCCGGGATTTGGTGTATTTTCCAACCCACTGGTTTTCTTTTCTTCCCGTTTTTTTTTTTTTTTTTTTTTTCTGGCAGTTCCTCTAGCTGTCAAAGGATGTTCAGCCAAGTGGACTTTACCCAACTGTGTGCTCTGACCCTTTTAGGTTTAGGGGTTGTTGGATTTTTTTTTTTCTCCTGCAATGTCCTCTGCCACTGAGATATGTCCCCAGGTTGGTTTATTTTGAATTTATCTTATTTGTTTGTGTGTGTGATGGTGGGGGGGGGGGGGGGATAAGCACACAGATACACATGCAGGTACTTTCGCTCTTGGACGTCAGAAGAGTATGTGGTGTCCCTAGAAGCTGGAGTTACACATGATTTGTAAGAACAACAAGTGCTCTTAGGGGCTGATTCATCTCTCCAGTCTCCCAGCTCAGCTTGGTTCAGCCTGTGGGCTTCCTTGCGACCCTCCCCCAACCAGGAGTCCTGTCACAGGTCCCTAGACCTTTCCAAGAGCACAGTGGCACCTTGGGAGGCCATACAGCAATGGTTCTCAACCTATGGGTCGGGACCTCTTTGGGTATTATTACAGGGGTCGAATATCAGATATCCTGTGTGCCAGATACACTATGGTTCATAACAGCAGCAAGATTACAGTTACAAAGTAGCAATGAAATAATTTTATGGTGTGGGGTGGTCACTGAGGAAAGGGTCGCATTAGGAAGGTTGAGAACCATTACCTTACGGCCTCCTTAATTTCTGTTCTCTATTGTGTCCAAAGTTTACCAGTACCTTGTCCCAACTGACCTTGCGTGTTTTTTTCTCTTTTCTCCAGTGAGGCACAAACCTTAATCCAAAGAGTGGATTTAGCAGGTTTAAATGAAAAGTTACATTTACTTTGCGTGTTTGTACATGTGTAAGCATGTGTGTGTGGGGGCACACATGTGGAGGTCAGAGGACAACTTTTAGGAGTCAGTTCTCTCCTACTACAGGGGTCTATCACGTGAGACAGAACTCAGGGAGTCAAGGTCAGCGGTCAGTGACTTTACCCTGTCCTCCAGCGAGCTCCCCAGGCCAACTTCTAACAGTCTAAAATATGGAAGTTTATCCTGCCTCTTTCTTTCAGACAGGGTCTCATGTAGGCCAGACTGGCCTTATAGATGACCATGAACTGTAAAAACCAATGTGTGTGTGTGTGTGTGTGTGTGTGTGTGTGAGAGAGAGAGAGAGAGAGAGAGAGAGAGAGAGAGAGAGAGAGAGAGAGAGAGAGAGCGCTTTTCAGGAGTCAATTCTCTCCTTCCAAGTGGGTCCCAGTGATGAAACTCAAATTGTAGGGCGTGAAGGCAAATGCTTTATCCTGCTGAGCCCCCTCACTGGTCAGGACCTTCTGCCTCCCCAATCCTAGGATAACAGGTATGCACCACATCCGATTTCTTCGGTGCTAGGGGTGGACCTCAGGGCTTCATGCCTGCTAGGTGAAGATTCTTTCGACTGAGCTACAACCAGTTCCCTGGGGATATTTCTTTTATTCAGAACATACAACAACGCGAACACATAAACAGATGCACCACGGCCAAAGGATGCTGGACCAGTTGCTGGTCAGTACCTGTTTTGGGAGGGTGAGAGGAACTTACTATTCTGGCCCTGGGGGATGCAAGGCCAGGGGTGGGGGAGTCTTTTCTAGAACTCGGTCTAGAGTGCCGGAGGCTTCTTTCCTAACTGTGAGTGGCACCTCGCACAAAGAAACTCTGGAAACTTGGTTCACATTTTTTAATAACATGGCACACTTACATTACACACGGAGGCTCCTCCAATGAGACATGCTAAAGATTCCGTTGCTTCCCTTCCTGTTCGAGTAGGATCCGGAAAGGACTTAATTTTTTTTCTTTTTTTCCTTTTTTTTTTTTTTACATACAAGAGAAACAGCAAAAGGCCTGTACAGAGAAACCCCTTTACAATGCTGAGAGCTACCACTACGGTTTCCAGTGCACAGAATCCTGGGGAGTTTTTTTTTTTTTTTGGTTTTTTTTTTTTTTAGTTGTTATCTTAAAAAAATGAAACAAAACAAACAGAAAAAAAGAAAAATAAAGAAAACACTGCACATGTCTGGTGTCCACAAAATCTGAATTCACAACTAAACCTTCAGTTGCCTACTAAAATAGATCTCTCTGCTTTTAAAAACAATGGTCTGTAGTTTACAATTTTTTTTCTTTTTTTGGAAAAAAACAAACAAACAGGGTAACAATGTCAGGTAGCACTTTAATATACTAGAGGACCAAATGGGACTAATCTTTATTTCTTACATGTATTTTACAGGCCAGTAGACAAGATATATTGTATTTTCTTGGCTAGTAAAGTCATATTCTCTCCAAATATGTAGACAAGAGGGTTAATGTCTTTATAAAATTGTCATGAAGACATTAAGACTGATGAAAACTCAACATACACACACACGAGTGCACACACTTGCACAAGAGCACACACACAGGCACTCACACGCTGGCACAAGAGCGTGCACATGCGCACGCACGCGTGCACACACAAACACACACACTCACGCACACACTTCTGCCACCTTTCGCCCTCGGTAATTCCTGATGGCTCTTACACAATCTACTTGTTCAGCTCTTTCCAGGCTTCCATTTCCTATTGGAATATCAGCGATTCACATTGCGCTCCGTGTACCTTCAATTCGGCAGTTACCGTGGAAACATACCCATCCGCGAAGAAAACCCGGACAGCTTTCTTTCAGGATCTGTGTGAGTGTCCGTAAATCACATTATGAACGAGGAAGTGTGTACATGCTATGCGATAGGACTCAGGGTGGAGGGTGGGAAAGGCGAGGTTCCCACCTAAAAGTTGCCTACAACATCACGGCCTCAGGGGTGACCAGAAATTCTGGTGACCTGTCTGCGCCTGGCAGACACCGCCCATCTGCCTCTGATTATCAAAGACTAATCCCATCTTCCCTGGGCAAAGTTGCTTCTGGCTTAGATACACTTCCAGAGGGGCATAAGGGGGCGGGTGCACCTTTCCCCATTTCTCCAGGGAAGACCACAAGCAGCAACTTCAGATGCAAAGTTCTAGCCTGGGCTCTGGATTTAAAGAAAAAAAAGGGTGGGGGGAGGCATGTTCGCTCCATCTGAAAAACAAAAAAACAAATGGGGGGGGGAACAGTTGTATAACGTCTCAGGTAAGCGCTTGTTCAGGGAAAATATGACCTTAAATATGTTGTAAATGGATTTGAAAAGGCTCCTTTGAGATTTATGGGCTTTGGGGGAAAGCCCTCGTGTTCATTGCATAGTTGAAGGGTTTAGCAGATGGGAACAGGGCCTCCTTGGAGGGCCGAGTTCACGGATATTAGACTTGTAAATAGCACATTTGAAGAAGTATTAACGTATTATGTTACTTAATCTTTACCTATTTACATCTGTACAAGTAAAGCTTTCGTCTTTATCTTTTGCATATATGAACCGTCAGCTCATGAAGCAATCTCTTTTTACACTCTATGTACACGCCTCCTCCTCTGGGACAGCTCTGGGTGATGGACGGGTGCCCCTCACCCCCATAGCATCAGATCCTTGTGTGTCATTACCTTCACCGTTTTGGTTCAAATCAAAATTTGATGCAAGGAACAACAAAATTAAAAAAGGAGATGTAAGGACAAACAGGACTGGCTAAAAGGTCTGAAAAATCCCAACATTAATATACAAAACATTTCAACACCCAAACGGAGTCTCTGTCCATTTTTTTTCCAAGGGGAAGAGTTGGAGCTCTGCACCTCTCAATTCTGGGGGTGCAGGAGTTGTCTCTTGAGTCTTGGGGGTGTCCCTGGGGTTTTTCCCCAACTCTGAGGTCTGCCTCGTCCTCCTGACTTATCGAGCTTCGATGTCCTTCAGTGTGTGGGACGGTGGCCTTTCTCGGATTTCAGCCGACAGAGGCGTAGTCCTCCGGGGGGATCCTGGGCGGCCCCCCAGCGTGGAAATGAGCGGAGGTGGGGCGCTGAGTGCCGCGGTGGGCGGGGTCTTGTTGAGCAGTCCATTCTGGTGGCCCGCAGTAGGGCTGATGCGAGGGTAGTGCATACTGGGCAGGCCTGGCGTGAGCAGGCTCGGGTGTGGGAGGTGTCCATCCAGAGAAGCGGGGTGCACAGGGTGCAACCGTGGGTGCTCGTAGTCCTCCCGAAGCACGTGTAGCCGCTCGCGCTCATCTAGGTGTCCGCCTCGTTCATGTTCCCGTCGAGGGTCCACAGCTAGCGGGTGGTGGTGGTGGTGGTGATGGTGGCTATAATCATGAGGCTCCCTGTCCCTGAAGGAGCGGTCGGCTTCGTACAACCGGGGTGTGGAGAGCCGGTGCAGGGGGTCATTCCTGAGCAGGAAGTCCCTGCCCAGAGGGTCCCTTCGGTGCATGTCCAAGTCACGGTAAGGATCCCTCAAGGGATCCCTCATGGGGTCCCAGTGGAAAGAGGGGTATGGGAAGCGCTCTCCCCCTGGGATTGGGCTGAGGCCCATAAACGGGGTCATCATGCGTGTCCTGTCCAGACTACCGATACTGTTCATGGCATGGATACCGGTCACTCCCACGGTCATGGGCATGGATGCCAGAGGCCCCGGGTGCACGCTAGCACTGGCTGAGGAGCTGGGTGGAGGTGCCTCTGAGGTCCTGTGGGCCTGTGGGCCCTCTGTAGGTAGGTCGTGGTCTTCCTTGCGTTCTTCTTTGACCTTGACCTCGGTGCTCTTCTTGGGGTTCTCATAGGCGGGCTCACCCTTGCGTGGCTCGGCCTCCCGGCTGGAGGTGCTGTTAGGCCTCGTGCTATCCACACCTGGTGTCCTCACATAGGGTGATGGCACCCGGGACAGTTGCTTGGGTTCCTCGCCTGCTACACGTCCCTCGTGGCTATGCCCATCTCTCTCGGGCAGGTGGCCTTCCTTGGCTTTGTGCTCTTCGGTGGTCAGGTCCTTTCGGGATCCCGAGTGGTCTCTCTCCCTCTCTTTTGGTTTATCTTTCTCACGAGCCTCAGTATTCAAATGACCCCTGGTCGTCGGATCGGTAGAGCTGCGGTTATGGCCCAGGGCGCTCACCGGGACGGGAGGTGCTGGGGAAGGATGGCTGGGGTGTCTTTTCTCAACGCTTTCCCTGTGAGGGAGAGAGGGGAAAACATGAAATGGGCTTGCCAGGCAGCAAGAGCAGCCGATGAGATGGTGGTGAAGACAGCTAGATCACCCAGGTAGCAGGGCAAAGTCAGCGACCTGCTCTAATCTAGATTCTAGAGGCAGCTTCATGGGTGAAGGCCTACAGATGAGGGTGAGTGGGGGTCCCAGGGACCTGCTTTGATCAAGGTCACCAAGGAAGTGCACAGAGAGCCACTGTGGACCAGGGTGGTCACTGAGGAACACCGCAAGACAGTCCATGTGGTTAGCATCTCAGGAAAGCTTTGGGTTAAGAGTACAGGCCAAACACAAATTACGACTTCTTCTGACTCTGGATATAAAATTGAGGAGGGCAAGGGTTTAATACAGACAGGGGATTTCCACAGCTGACCCTGGGAACAAAGGCACTTCTTCAGGTTGAAGAATGTGAGTATACACTAAGGGTAGTTGGAAAGGCAGCCCCACCCTCCAGATAGCTGGGTTGTCAGAGAGCTCCAATCTCATGCAGAGACAGACTAGGCAGTAGCAGACAAAACCTCACTGACTGAGGACCCTGAAGGAAAGGACCCATGAAGATACCGTGAAAGGAAATTCTCAGGGACTTGGCTTGGTCAGGATGTCTACGGACTGGGGACAAAAGACAATAACAGATGTTAAACAGTCCAAACTCAGAAAGTGAAGAAGACAGAAGAGAGCTGATGGTTCCCAGGGCCCATCTCAAGATGGATGTGGAAAAGGGGAGGGGAGAAGCCAGAAGTTGTGTGGACCAAAGGTGGCAGAGATCAGAGTGCAGGGGACCACTGTGGGGGTGCTGGGGAAGATGGGGGAAGGAAGTCCTGCTTCCTGCTAACATACACAGGCTGATAAGATGAGCCCTAAAGGGGAAAAAAGATAAAAATATCTGTCAAGTTTCCTGACTTCAGTACAAGAGGCCACTTCTCCATCAAGAAAAAACAAAAGAAGCCTGCTGACTACAGTCTACTCAATAGTAAGTGAGCCAGGCGGAGGTGGCGCACTCGGGAGGTAGAGGCAGGTGGATCTCTGGGAATTCAAGGCCAGCTTGGTCTATAAGCGCTAGTACCAGAACAGGCACCAAAGCTACACAGAAAAACCCTGTCTTGAAAAACCAAAAAGAATGATGGTATAATAATAATAATAATGATTCAGGAAACCCAGGTTCCATGGGAGTGATCCCCTTAGCACTTTAAAATTCCTATAGGCAGAGTTTAAAAAAAAAACAAAAAGACCGACAACTCCCTTAAATGGTAATTTATCTTTTTCCTCCCATAAGGAACCAATGAAAGACATCTAAGTCCATTTTTCTGAGACAGGGTTTCTCTAGGTAGCCCTGGATGGCCCATATAGACCAGGCTGGCCTCCAACTCAGAGATCCACCTGCCTCTACCTCTGGAGTGCCAGGATTAAAAGAGTACTCCACTTTATTGGTTATATCTAGAATTTGAAACGTTGACTTATTTTAAATAACTATGGCATATAAATGCACAATACACAAAGCAGAGGAAAGTCAAAGATCTGAATCAAATTTGTGTGTGTGTCTGTGTGTGTGTGTGTGCCTGCACGTGCAGACCATCAAGAACCTGTGGAGGTTAGAGGACAGGTGGGGGCGTCAGACACAAAGGCAAGGTGGGACAAGAACTTAGGGATCACACACACACACACACACACACACACACACACACACACTCACGACTGCTCCCAGCTTTGTATGGATGCTGAGGATCTGAACTCAAGCCCTTAACGCTTGCCAGGCTAAGTGCATTACCTACTGAGCAATCTTAAATTTCAATCCTAAATACACAAAGACATTACCAACAGGGGTTGGGGTGTTTTGTTTCGTATGGTTTTTTTTTTGCCAGGTGTATATTGGCAGGACTTATCAGTTTTTCATTCAAAATTAAAACAGCCGAAAGAAAAGAATGTGTGTTGGGCACAAAAGTACTGCACAAAAATACTGAGACATTTCTTCTTTGAAGATAGATTTTTTTTTTAAGAAAGGGTTAGTTAGTATGGAGACAACAATGGTTAATAACATTAATAATTCCCTGGAAAACCAAACGCAAAGCAGAGCTTCCTGGTGCCACTGTCTGAAGTCAGATTAGTCAAAGCAACAACCACAAAGTTGTACTGATCATCTGTGAGCCCCAGGGTTTTGAGTTTGGATGGCACTTGAGAAAAAAGAGGATGAGGTAATGTACACATGACTTACTAGAAGCAAATGAAAAGGGAGGGGAAAAAACAAACAAACAAAAACCAAAAGAACCTATGGGTGATTGGATGGGCTCGGTGACTCAAAAGCAAACATGGCAGATACATGCTGTGTGTGTGTCTGGCTCCAAGCTCCAACTGGCTGTCTGTAGGAAGATGTGTATGTGGACACACTAACGTTCCAGGGGCTTTGGGTGGTTTGTATGTGGTCACTGCTTCTGAGACAGGCACCTTGCACTACGTTCTAGTGACAGCTGACGGTCACCATCTGCTGGGTACCATAGAGTGCAGGGAGGGTCGCTCGGGATCGACTGGCGAGGACCTGGGGAGCTACAGCGGTCATAAGCACAAGGCTGGGGCAAGGGAGAGGGGGAGCGGCTGGTTCTGACTGGAGCGTGGCACAGGGCGGCACAGGGCGGTTTCTTTCCGTACCTTTCCTTGTCATCTTTACTAACGGAGGAGTCTCGTTTATCTACATCTCTATCTCTGTCATGGGCTGCAGCGGACGCACTGCGCTCCAACTCCCCTGGCTTCAGCCAGGGCGGAGGGGTCGGGAACGACGGAGGCGTTCGGTGCAGCCGGTTCCAGGGCTCGTGAGGATTGCTAAAGTTCTGCACACTGGGGCTATCCTTGTGGCCGAACACTGAGTTGGGTGCTGAAATGGTGAAGTGGAGAACAAAAAAGGTTTCAGAGAAATCTCGATAGAAACCTGCCGGAGTGAAGGTACTTACCAAAAACTTTAACAGCATTCAGAGTTAAAATGAATACATGTTATTGGCAGCTGGAAAAGGAAAGGAGATTAACACACTCATTAGAGGAACACTCGTCCTACACTGCAGAGGCAGCTCACAGCTTTTTTTTTTTTTAAATTCAATGAAGAGGAAAAAGTGAGAAGGGACGGAGCGGGTGTGTGCAGATGCCCCGTCGGACACAGGTAGGCATGCAAAGTTCCAGGCATGCAGAAAGGTGCACTATGACCACACGGCAGATGAACAGGCCAGCTCAGCAGCATCCACCGGCCCTCTGCCTACCACAGCCTGCCAAATGCTACTCCTTCCAGCATTAGTTACAACGGCCATCCGAAAAGACCAAGCAGGATCGCGTCCTGGACAATGTGTGCTGGGTTTCTGTTGCTTGCTTGCCTCCTTCCTTCCTTCCTTCCTTCCTTCCTTCCTTCCTTCCTTCCTTCCTTCCTTCCTTCCTTCCTTCCTTCCTTTCTGAGACAAGGTCTTATGGATCCCTGCATGGCCTCAGACTCCCTAAGGATGGGCCCAGTGCCTCCATCTTCCCAGGAGCTAGGACTTCAGGCTTGTGCCGTTTCCCTGTCTATGTACTCCTGGGCACTTCCTGCACGCCAGGCAAATGCTCCACCCCCTGAGTCACATCACCAGGCCCGTTATTCTCCACTGTACTTTTCTTCCTCTTTTCAGTTGGAGCCAAGGTAAATGTCTTGTAGTGGCTGAACACACCACCACTCCTGACACACAGAGCCTGGGTCAGCAGCGTGCTCTGCTTACAACACGGCTTGTGTACTTCAACCAGCTTCACTCTGACCCCTGTGTTTGGAATGTTCTAACCCATCATTGCTTTAGAGAAACCCTCTCGGGAAAGCACACACACATTTATTTGTTTTTACTTCACGTGCATGTATACATATATGCCATGTGTGTGCCTGATGGCCAGCCTGTCGAGGCCGGGAGAAGGCGCCAGATGCCTTGGCAATGGAGCTACAGTGGTTATGAGTTGTCAGGTGGGTGCTGAGAACCAAGTCTGGGTCCCCTGGAAGAGCAGCACGTACTCTTTCCCACTGGGCTATGTCTCTCCATCTCCAGACGACACTATCTTTTCATGGTACCTTCGTTTTCATTTCAAGAGGGTCTTGCTGCGCAAGCTGGCAGGCCTGGAACTCTCTCTATAGAGCAGGCGGCCTCACACTCAGAGAGATCCCCCTGCCTCTGCCTCTGGAGGGCTGGGATTAAAGGCGTGCACCACCACACCTGTCCCTTCCCTCTGTTTCTACATGATTTTAGGTGGCACCGGGGGAAGGAGCTCCAGGCCTTGCCCATGTTAAACAAGCTCTCATCACTGAGCCGCGC
The DNA here is from genome assembly GCA_963919715.1 of Microtus obscurus. Lineage (NCBI taxonomy): Eukaryota > Metazoa > Chordata > Mammalia > Rodentia > Cricetidae > Microtus > Microtus obscurus. The sequence continues at coordinate 6,290,551 of CAWTZC010002533.1, read as the reverse complement.
CCCTAGGTTTTAGGCAAGTGCTCTATCACTGACCCATATACTCAGCTTAAATTAGTTTTCCCGAAGTCTCCCTTCGCCTCCAAAGGTCTAAAAAGCCATACATGGGTCAGAGAAATTGCGCAAGGGAGATAGAAAAATCAAGAGGTACTCACTAACTGAAGGGTTTCCAAGTCCACCGAAGGCATTGCCGCCGACTGCGGCAAGGCCCGTGAATGTAGACGGCCGGTTAAAAGGCTCTGTGAATGAGACGGAGAGGAAAGAGAGGGTGGTCAGGGACATGTCAGTGAGGAACACGGGTGTTCCAGGAGCTGGGAACACGACAGACTCTCCCGCCGGACTGTGTAAACGCATTCTATTCCTGTGCTTGGGTGTAGTCGCTGGGTGAGCACGAGTCCCAAGGGGATTCATTTTCCAGGGTGCCATCTTTTCTGATTTCACCCTTGCACTTGGGATGACACCGGGCAAACTCAGGAGCCGGCATCCTCAGCTGCCTTCCTGTCCACAAAAGGCTTCTGTCTCTGAGTCTCTCTTCTCTCATGGCTTTAGACATGGTCTCATGAACTCAGGCTGCCTTCAGATTTGATGTTAAGTCAAGGCTAGACTTGAGCTGATTCTCCTGCCTCGTTTCTATCTGCTGAGATTACATGCATGAACAAAAACAAGACGATGCCAGGCTGGAGAGAGGGCTCCGTGGTTAAGAGCGCCACTGCTCTCCCAGAGGACCTGGAGTGTGACTCCCAGCACCCACAGGGTAGCTCACAATTGTCTACAACTCCAGTTCCAGGGAACCTGATACCCACTTTTGGCCTCCAAGGGCAATGCAGACACACACACAGGCATTCATGAAGGCAAAACACCCATACAGGTAAAATACAAGTAATAAAAGCTGGGTGGTGGTAGTGTATGCCTTAAATATCAACATTTGGGAGGCAGAGGAAGACAAATCTCTGTTGAGTTTTAAAGCTAGCCTGATCTACATAGTGAGTTCCAAGACAGCCAGAGTTACAGAGACCTTGACTCAAAATTCCAAATAATAATATACTTCTCCTATATATTCCCCACCAGGCACCACTGCCTGCGACTGACTGCACACTTCCCGGAAATGTTAAACGGAAAGGCACCGGAAGCATGCCTCTCCTAAGATGAGACCTGTTAATAAAGTGTGAAAAACCAAAAGCAAAAAGCACAGCTCTTCAGTACAGCTCTCTTACAACGCTCGCCACATCTGTCCTTCTTGAGGGACCCTCAAGTGTCCTCTACAAGTAGGGTGAGTCCACCCTAAAAAAACATGTTCTGAGGTGCCAAGGACTACTTCCCTGTTCCACGTCCCTTGTGATGGTTAATACCTACTGTCAACTTAACTAGATCTAAACTCACCGAGGGGGACACCCTCTGGGTACAGATGTGGAGTGCCTAGATTGAGGTGGGCCAACCCACCCTTAGTGTGTGTGGTCCCAGCCCACTGGGTGGGTCCTGAACTGAGTAAAAAGGAGACAGTGAGCTGATCACCAGCATCCATCTCTCTCTGCTTCCTGAATGCACAGCGGCTGCTACCCCACCCCACCCCGGGGCTGAAGATCCCAGGGTCCCTCCTCGGAAGGCTTAGCGGGTGCCATGGCTAGGCTGCAGGGAGGATTGCTCCGTCTTTCTGACTCACCTAGGTGAGCGGCAGGGTTGAGAAAGTTACTGTGATGAGGTGGTGGCCCAAAAGGGGTCCCGGTAGGATGTGTAGCACCTGCAAAGCCAAGCAGAGCAACGGCAGAGTTTAGAAAAAGCCCATGCTAGAGGGACCAAAGAAAAGACGTTGAAGTCAGGCTCCATTGCATCCACAGCTCCTGCAGATTCAACTTGGTAACAGACGATATTCTTGTTGGGGGCAAGAGAAGTCGCCCCTCCCATCTTTCCCACTTAGCTTTTGTCAACTGAACACCAAGCTGGAGTCATCTGCGAAGAGGGACCTTTCTTTGAGAAGATGCCCCCATCAAATTGGCCTGTGAGTGAGCAAGGCTGTGGGGCATCTTCTGATATAGATATAAATAATTTGCATTGGTATGGATTTTAAGGTCAGTTTTGTTATATGTATATGTGTTTCTGATCTTGATTAAGGTATTGTGATTATGTAGTTCATTTTTAAAATGTAATATATAATTAGGAAATATAGGTTGTTGATGAATAATCATAAATAATAGTCAAGCTTGTAGTCATGTTAGATTTTCTAGATATATAGAGATATATTTCAGATAGGCATTCTTCATATCTCTCAAAGGCTGCAGAATATGGCACTTAAAATATTTTAATAACTTAGGGTTTTTCATGACAATGAGACACGTCTGCTCCTGGCAGCACCAATCTACTTTGAGATGAAGATGGGCATCGAAGAGGATCCTTATGGAATTGGATAGCCATTTGGGCAAGAGACTGTTCTTGCCTGGACTGTTGCATAAACTGGACACAAAGAACCCGCAGAGAGAGGACTGCTGAACTTGCCTAAAGGTGAGATGATCTTTCAGGGTTCCTGATTCATAAAAGAGTCTACGAGACATTCTGCAGGACGCAGGACACAGCAGAAAATGACTGAACTGTCTTTGGAATTTCCTGCTTCATGGAATTGTCTGCTGGATACTATGGGCCTGAAGGCCGAAGATAGATGCCCCAACGGTACAGAGGAACTTTGGGTGACTGTCCAGGCAGCGAGATGTCTCTGTCATTTCTAGAGTTTTCTTATTTCTTGTTTAGTATTATATATATCCTTCTGGAGTCTTTGATGGAGTTGAAGAATGAATACATAGTTGTAATTTTCCTTAGTTATGATAAAAGATAAAGTAGATATAAATATTGTAACTGTAATTCTTACTGGATAACTGTTTTGTTATATGTAATTTTACTATGTTAAAGTTAAAGCCTTTCTTTTTTGTTTAAACAGAAAAAGGGGAAATGATGTGGGAATGATTTCTTATCAATAAAGAAACTGCCTAGGCCCATTGATAGCCCAACCCTTAGGTAGGCAGAGTAAACAGAACAGGATTCTGGGAAAAGGAAGCTGAGTCAGGAGTCGTCATGATTTTCCTACCAGAGGCAGACCCAGGCTAGAATCTCCCCGGTAAGCACACCCTGGGGTGCTACACACCTTATAAGAAATGGGCTAGTCCAGGTGCGAGAGCTAGCCAATAAGAAACTGGAACTAATGGGCCAGGCAGTGTTTAAAAGAATACAGTTTCGGTGTAATTATTTCAGGGAATAAGCTAAGCCATGCGGGCGGCCGGGTACCGGGACACAGCCGCGCCGCTCCATATTACTACAATCTTCTCCACTCATGATTGACGTGGGCGGTGCCACCCCTGTGCAGGTGGTCCTGGGTGGTATAAGAGAAGCGAGTGTGAGCCTGTAGAGTAAGTCAGTATCTAATCATCCTCCATGTCCTCTGCTTCAGTTCCTGCCACCAGGTTCGAGCTCTGACTTCTCTTCATGATGGAAATAAATCCCCCCCCCTCTTTTATTTGAGTTGTTTTTGGTCATGGTGTTTCACAGCAAAAAAAAAAAAAAAGTAAACTAAGATGGCTAGCCACCTTAAGCACAATCATTTACTGATTTACTGTGTGTGTGTGTGCATACATGTGTGCAAATATATGCACGTGGTGTCCAGCGGTTGTTGATGGGGAGTGTCTTCCTCAGTCACCCTATACCTTATTTTGGGGGGCAGGGTCCATCACTGACCCTGGAAACTCTTACTGATCCTGCTACTCTGGTTCACCAGTCAGCTCCAGAGAAACTCATGGTTCCACCTCCTCAGCACACTGCCATGACAAGCTATATGGGTTCAGACCTTCATGCTCGCAGTAAGCACTTCCCTGACAGAACCACTGTCCCCGCAAGTATCTCTTTATGAAGTTGACGGCACCAGCATTAGGCCTGGCTAGTGGGATCGGGCTGCATCCAAAGCACAGGGATCTTCTGTAACCAAGTTTGTCTGCAGGGATACAGGCTTGTGAGTTTGTCCCTGCAGGGCTTCATAGGTGCCTCTAAAGTAGAGTAGCAGGCCCAGGGCTTGCTTCTTCAGCACACCAGGGATGAGTTTTTCACTTCATGAGTGGTCCTGAAGCTGCAGACAGTGCTGCCAAGTCCATCTCATTACTGAGGGATGTGTAGGTTCTTAGCACCCAGGCTCTCGCACCACCAAACCTACTGCTGGGAGCTGACACTGAATGACGGGAGGCTAAGGCTTCTGATGCCTCTTAATTTCCAGGGCCAGAAAAGACACTTTTTTCCAGGTTGAATCCCCAAATCTTCAGTGTGGCTCAGCTGGTAGGATGCTTGCCTAGTATGCAGAAAGCCCTGGACTCCATCCCCAGCACTGCATAGGTGTAGCTCAGCTGGTAGGATGCTTGCCTAGTGTGCAGAAAGCCCTGGACTCCATCCCCAGCACTGCATAGATTGGGTATGGCAGCACATGCCAGCCATACCAGCACTCAAGAGGTAGAGGAAGGAGAATCAGGAGTTCAAGGTTATCTTCAGTTACATTTGGAGTTCAAGGTCAGCCTAAGCTATTTGACTTGTATACACATATAGCACCTGTAGCACCGCGTGCCTGGTTCCTGCAGAGGCTGGAAGGTGTTAGATTCCCTAGAAGAGAAGTTGCAGACAGTTTGTAGCCACCACGAGAGTGCTGGGAATCAAACCTGGGTCCTCTGCAATATTTGCGACTGTTCTTAACTGCTGAGGCATCTCTCCAGCCCCTCAGTTTATATTTCTTGAAAACATATCAGATCCCTTTTCTGCAGGAAGCTGGGAAAGGAAGGGAGGAGAGAACAGAAGTGTGGGAGTGTGTGTGTGTGAGTGAGTGAGAGAGAGAGAGAGAGAAAGAGAGAGAGAGAGAGAATTATGGAAGAATGGTATTTTTAAAAGCTTCAAATGTTAAAAGCTGGCTCAGAAGGCAGCCCTATCTTGCTATCTTGCTTCACCAAGGGCATCTGTCCTCACACTTGTATGACAAACACTTTACACTGGGCCATCTCTCCAGCCCTTGATTTCTCTTCTGCATCACTGGTCCCTGGAGACAGCAAGGGTCATGCAGAGTAAGGCTCAGCACATAAGGACAAATGCTAGAATCTCAGGAGCTGAAGGCACCTAAGGGGTTATCTATCCACAAGTATTACGAGTAAAACCCAACTTCTGCACAAAGTGAACATATTCCACAGCCTTCATTAGTCACCACCAGTGTTGCCGGCCAAATAAAATCTGGGCCACATACTGCGTAGTACATGCTAGTTAATGTTCTGACAAAGACCCAGGTCCCTGGGGATGCCCACATTTCCAGGATTATTGAAGCAAAAGAAGCCAATTCATCCATTTGGCTGCAATGAAGTCCGGGGAGAAATCTCTCTATTTCTCTCCCGAAATTGCTCTCCATGTATCCGTGTCTCAGAGTTTGGTGCCATGGTAACAGAGCCTTCAAATACATTCCCCAGGCAGAACCCACAGGAGGAAAACCCGAGACCCTGGCAATTCCATCCATCCCCACTGGTGATTTATTTGCCTTGACCACGGGACTACTGCACTGATGTCCGGACTTCTCTCTAGTTCAGTGCAAGAGTCAATGGGTCTACCAAACACGAATCTTGGATCAGAGCCTAGGAAGGCAGTAGGCAGGATGGATGCAGAGCATGTTCCCCGCGGGTCAGAAATGGTGGACTCCTTCACTGTTTTTGTTCCTAGGGATAAATTCAGATTCATACCGCGAGCAGACGGAAGCCACACTGCTTGTTACTACAGCTAATGGGGCGCCGCTACTCTCAACTATTTACTGAGCTTTGCGGCGGGGATGGAGAACTAAAAGCTGCTTTAAGAAACACTGAGTGGGCTGGAGATGTAGCTCATGGTTAGGGAAAGTGCTTGCCTGGAACGCACAAAGACCTGGCTTCGATCACCGGCACCCCATAAACTAGGTATGGTGGCACATGGGTTGTGGTTCCGGTCCTCAGTAAGGAGACAGGAGGACCAGAAGTTCAAGGTCAGCCTGGATTACGTAGAGAGTTCAAGGCCAGCTTAGGCTACACCAGCTTGGGCTACCTGCCTCAAAAGAGAGGATGGGGGGAGGAAAAGGAAATAAAAGAGGAAAGAAGGCAAGCCATGTGTTGTGGCACACACTCCCAGTACTCCAGAGGCAGAGGCATGCAGATCTCCGAGTTCAAGTCCAGCCTTGTCTACAACAGAGTGACTTCCTGGACAGTCAGGGCTACACCGAGAAATCCATCTCAAACCAAAAAGATTGAACAGTAGCCCAGTATGGTAGAAATGTCATCTCAGTACTCAGGAGGCTGAAGCAGAGCCTACGTTCAGAGTCAACTTGCTCTACCCAGTGAGTTCCAGACTCACCAGGTTGGCTCAAAAAAGGAAAGAAAACACTGAGTCATTAAGGACACTTGGTACCAATAGGACCCGTAGTGCTTGGTTGTGTGTGTGTGTGTGCATGTGTACGTGTGTAGGAGCCTATACTTCGGCTCATGTGCACAGGTCAACGGACAGCTTCCAAGAGTTAAACTCTCTCATGTGGGCTCCAGGGAATCAAACTGAGGACAGAGAGATTGCGAGTAAGTGCGCTTACTCACTGAGCCCCATTCCCAGTTCTATTATGGTTAGTTTCAACTGCCGACCTGCCACCACCTAGAACGACCTGCTGAGAGAATTTCAACATTACCTAGATCACGTTGACCTGTGGGTATGCCTTGAGGGACTGTCTTGATTATTAACTGACCTGGCCCACTGTGGGTAACACCATTCCCTAAGCAGGGCCCTGAGCTTTGAGAGTAAGCAGCTAGGATGTGTTTATTCTCTCTTCGCTCTTGATGGCTGATGTAACATGAATAATTGCTTTGAGATTTTGCCCTGACATCTCTTCAGTGATGGACTGTCGCCTGGAAGTGTAAGCCAAACAAACCCTTTCCTTCCTTGAGTTGCTTTTTTGGTAGAGGTTAGCTGGTATATCGACAGAAATGAAACCATGACATTACCCAAATATTCCATAGGGCTACCACATTTGATCCATATGTACCGTAAGTGGAAAGGGACAGTCCTCTGACACCCTCTGCCCTCCTCCCCAGCCTGACCTTCTGCACTGAGGAGACACGGGGAGTGTGTATTCTCAGAGGTGAAGTGAGTTGCGTTGTGAATGAACAGGTCATGAGTCTCATGGACAGAGCACTCTGAATCCTACAGGTAACTCCTCCACCATCAAAGTCAACCAAGCAATGGCAATACATTCTGCAGTAGACCAGCCAGTCAGGACCAAGTGGAGTGAGTTTCTTTCTGCCCTTACAGGGCAGTTACCTTTGTGTTGTTTGCTTGCTTTATTTACAAAAAGTATTTTTTGAGACAGAGGTTTGTGTAGCCCAGGGTGGCTTTGAACTCACTATGTACTGAGGATAACCTTAAACTCCTGATTACCTGTCTCAGTCTCCTAAGCTTGGGGATCATAGGTGTGTGCCACCATGCCCAATTTATGTCGTGCTGCAGACAGAACCCAGGGCTGAGTGGCTATCTACACAAATGCTCTATCAACTGAGCTATATCCCCAACCCTGTTTGTTTGTTTTGAGGAACTGTGGCCCAGGCTGTGTTGAAGTTTACCACGTAGCCCAGACTTGCTTTGAATTATTAGTGTTTCTGCTGCTGTTGCTTCCCTGGTGCGGGCATGATACACCTAAGCCACCACACACACACAAAGCTAACCTAACTTAACTGCGCACCTTCATCCTCAGACCCTCAAAAGGCAGTGTGACGGCCACAGTGAGGAAACACCCACTAACTGTTCCGTAGGCCACGAACACACGAGGTTAGTTACGATTCATTTCTCTTCTAATCTACCCTGGTAAGCATTCTGATCTTTTCCAGTAGTTTTGCACGTGCCTTTGATTAGGAATAAAAGGTGTGGGCACCGATGACACAGAGCCCATCTCCCTAGCCACGCGGAGCACTGTCTCACAAGCTGGTGTTACTTGTGCTCTCCAGCTATGAAGTCACTGGCGACACCAAACCCAAACATCACTTTGAAGCACCAGCTTTCCGTGCCAACCCATCCCCCGAACTCACCAGCGGCGGAGAACAAAGTCGAAGGTCGCGCCAGATCATGGGGATGATGGATGGCCCCGAAGAGACTGGGGCCTGGAGGACGGCTCAGGAACTCAGGCTTCAGCCCGAAGTCCAGCTTGTGTGGGTCCGACTGCATCTGTTTCTAAAACAAGAAGGAGAGAGGGTGAAACCGGGGGAACAGCTAAGAGACATCAGTGAGTAGCCCAAGACTGGTCTGGGTGGGTCAGTGCTGTGAACCTTGGACTTGGACTCTGACTGCCAGGCTCAAGTGTCAGAACACTGCCTCAGATGCCAGGATGCCAGCCTGGCCTTCCAGGGACTGGCAGTGGCTGCTACAAGGTAATGCCTGCTTCCTACACCAGAAATGTCTAATAGCAAAACTCGGACTTGGTCTTTGCCGTGATGCAGTTTGAGAGGCGCAACCAGTTTCTATTTATTCAAAAACTAGTACCATTCCGCACACAGGCCATTACTGTGTTATAAAGGCCTAGTCTGCAAGTTCTTCCCCTACCTGTCCATCTCAGAGCCCAGACTAGCCTGGCCTAGAGCCCACTGTGTAACCAAGGACAACCATGAACTCCTTATCCTCCTGCCTCCACCTTTACAGGAGTACACCACCATGCGTTATATGGTGCTAGGGATAAAACCCAGGGCTTCCTGCATGGAAGACAAGAACTTTACAGATCAGTCACACCCCTAGACCTGGGTCTTTTGGTGTATTCTGCAGCAGAGTGTCACGTAGCCCAGGCTGCCCTCAAACTTGTGACATACTTGAGGGTATCCTTAAACTTCTCATCCTTCTGCCTCCAGCTCCCCAGTGCTGAGATTACAGATGTGCACTGCCATGCCTGAGTGCGAGCCCCACCCCCCAAGGATTTTCTTTATGTGTGTGTGTTTGTGTGTGTGTGTGTGTGTGTGTGTGTGTGTGTGAGAGAGAGAGAGAGAGAGAGAGAGAGAGAGAGAGAGAGAGGTGTGTGAATGCCAACAGAGTCCAGAAAAGGCAAGAGACTCCCCCTGAAGTAGAGTTACAAGGGGCTGGAGTTGCAGGTGGTTGTGAGCCACCCAGATGGGTTCCTGGATGGAGACTCAGTTCCTCTGAAAGAAAAGAACAGTGTAGTGTGCTGGTCAGTGGTTTGGGGCTGTTTTTTTTTTTGTCTACTTGACAGAGGCTAGGGTCACTTTGGAAGAGGTAAGTTCAACTGAGAAGATGCCCCCATCAGGCTGGCCTGTGAACAAGTCTGTGGCTCATTTTCTTGACTAATGATGGATGTGGGAGGGCCCAGCCACTGTGTGTGGTGCCACCCTGGACAGGTGGTCGTTCCTCCATAGCCTCTGCCTGAGTTCCCACCTCCAGGTTCCTGCCATGACTTTCTTCAGTCATGGACTGGGACACAGAAGGGTAACCCTTTCCTCCCCAAGTTGCTTTTCTATATGTGTAGCCACAGCCCTAGAAAGCAAACCAAGGCAAACAGCAAGTGTTCTTACTACCCAGTCCCTCTCCCTGCTAGCTTTAAGATGACAGTCTTTTAAAGCTCATTACATCAGGAATTCTGCAAGAACAGCCTGATGTACAAAATTAATTGCTGAATGGCTCTCTGTCATACTCTAATACATCACAACACATCCATCAAATCACTCTGACATATTATAAAGAACACAGAGGCCGGGGAGAAATTCCGTGACTAAAGCACTGGGCAGGCAAAAATAAAGATCTGAGCTTGACCCCTGGGATGCACCTTAAAAAAAAAAAAAAAGAGCTAAGTGTAGCTGTGCATGATTATAATCCCACTGGCTCACTGGTCAGCCAGCCTAGCTTAGTATGTGAACTGCAGGCCAATGAGAGACTCTGCCTCAAAGGGCAAGGTGCATGGCTGCTGAGGAATCTCAGGTTGACATTTGGTCTCACACAAGTACACACACTTGTACATGTACACCATACATGAAGACTCATTACACACACACACACACACACACACACACACACGGAGGGGTATATTTTTAATTAACAGGCATCATTTCCTTTCTAACATCCATCAACTACTAGAGGAGGGGAAGTCAAACCAGACTGTGAGCTGGGCAGAGGCTCTGGTAGGTGAAGTCCTTCCTATTCATGGACTCATTCTGTCTTCTCCTGTGGCTAGCTACTGGCTCCATCCCCTCAATGACTGCATCCTTAGCCTACCATCTTTTCCTCGGCCCTACCCGGTATCATTCTGGAGGCTGGTATCCATCTGAACTGCAGGGCATCCAATGTGCCCACCTTCCAGGGTTCTGACAGCCCTCTCCCTCAGTCAGCTTCCTGCCTCCCCAGAGTGACACTGTCTGTCCCCTACTGCTAGCTGCACTTCCTGCTATCCTCCAACTCACACACTGCCTGGAGCTGCTTCTGTTTGGCTCTTGTCATCTCCTGGGCTCCTCTGATGATCTCGGCCATCTTGACCATACTCTTGTCCTGCCTCAAACTCTCTTCTGTTCCAAGGACCCCCCCTGTTCCCTGCTGTGTAATGGAGGAAGTCTTTACAAAGGACAGGCACCTACACTAACACGAGTGAGAAAAATCACAGGCAAGGGAAGATAAGCCAACCCCCTTCCACCCATCAACCCCCTGGAAGTGAAACCTAGCCGTATACCTCTCTGAACACACAGAACCTTCACCAATGTGTGTGCGTGTGTGCACGTGCCTACAGAGGACATAGGACATTTTTAGGTATGGCTGACAGGCACTGCCCACCTTCTTTCAGAGACAGGGTCTACCAATGGCCTGGAGCTCACCAGGCGAGGCTGGCTGGTTAGGAAGTGCCAGGGGTCCATCTGTTTTCAGTTCCTCAGCTCTGGAACTGGGAGTGTAAGCCACCATGACCAGTTTTTTTGTGTGGTTTCTGAGGGTTGAACTCAGGTGGCCAAGCTTGCAAGGTAAGCACTTTACTCCCTGAGCCATATCCCCAACCTACTACTTTTTCCTTAAATGTATACGCCCACCCCCACACCCCACGGAGTGAGTCTCACTACTGAACACATACGACAACAGGAAGATCAGTGCCCTGAGCTTCTCACAGCCTGTAGGCCCAAGGTTTCCACAAAAAATCCATGGGTGACTAAGAGAATGAGTAAATGTATATTCAGGAGCAAGAGACAGAGAGAGGCAATTTCTGCACCAATCTCCAGGGAATGCCATAATGAAAGCCTCACGCTCAAGGAACAGCCAAACCCCAAAACCAAGCTTCCAATTCTCCGTCAATCTATAAAAATCTTCAGAACACCCTCCTTTCATTTAGTTGCCAAATTATTTAGTGCTAATACCACATGGTAGACGGTGCGGGCTCATTAAGTGGGAATCAGGTCCGACAGGCAGAATGGGGACTCAGGGATTAGAAAACGCTCACTGGGAGGAGAAGAGAACCGAGTCATCCCGTGTTCGAGAGGTCTGGCTAATTGAATTGGGGTAATGAAAGTCAAGTCGGCAGGGGCGCTTTCATGGAACAGAAGTTGCTAAGAGAGAGACCTCTCTGCCATCCTTCATCTCGCTAAACTCAGGGAGCTGCAAGGAAGACGAGGCTCACCTGCTGTTCCACTGTCCCTGCCATGCAGAACCCGGAGTGAACTGAAGTCATCAGGCAAACCTAGTTAGCTTTTCACACTGCACCCATTTTCTCGCTGAGCTGAACTCCAAGGGTTCTAATTAGGCAATAAGGTAAGAGTGAGCAAGGCTCACTGATGGGGTGTGAGGGAGAGCAGGAGCCTGGGAAACCAAGAGACAGACGCCTTCGATCCTCAAAGAGGAGGCGGACATCTTCTTTTCATTATTTTTGTGTTGGTGCATGTCCACGCCACCGCGTGTGTGGGAGTCAGGGGGTAATTTTCAGGAGTGAGTCAGTTCTCTCTTTCCATCATGCTGGTCTGGGAATCAAACTCAGGTGCTCGGAGTTGGCGGCCAGTGCCCTTACCTGCTGAGTCACCTCACCCTTTTTTCTTTTTAATACACATCTACATATAAATGGATAAATGTAACCTGCTGAGTCCATTGGTATTGCATATGTGTCCTCCCTCTCTACCTCTCCCTCCTCCGTCTCCCTCCCCCCCCCTTTTTTTGTTTTTTTGTTTTGTTTTGTTTTTTTGTTTTTTAGGAGGCTGGAGGACAACCTGGAAAAGTTGGTTCTCTCCTTCCATCATGCAAGTGCTGGGGAAATCACACTCAGGTCGTCAGGCTTGGTGACAAGCATCTCTACCCTTGCTGGATCCCTCTTGTTTTTGAAACAAGGCTCATCTACAGACAGGTACAGTAACTGGCCACAAGGTAGTCCTGGTGGGGACCAGGTATCCTTTAGCCTCCAGAAGGACTCATGTGATGGCTATGAGAATAATTGTTGACGACCGCTCATTATTATACGCACAGCCAAGGAGCACCCAGGACCTTCGACTTCCTGCAGGGTAGAAATGATCACTTCTCCAAGTCCATAATATGAAAAAAAAAAAAATCTTTTTTTTTTTTTGTTTTTGTTTTTTTTGTTTGTTTTTTCGAGACAGGGTTTCTCTGTGGTTTTGGAGCCTGTCCTGGAAACTAGCTCTTGTAGACCAGGCTGGTCTCGAACTCACAGAGATCCACCTGCCTCTGCCTCTGCCTCCCGAGTGCTGGGATTAAAGGCGTGCACCACCACCGCCCGGCCTTAAATCTTCTGAAAATATTTTTGATTTATGTGTATTTGTGTCTGAGCATGTGCACATGGGAATGCCCATGCAGGGGTCCCATGGAGGCTGGAAGAGTGCATTGAACTCTCTGCAGCTCAAGTTACGGATGGCCGTGAGCTGCCTGATACGGGTACTGGGAACTGAACTTGGGTCCTTTGAATCCTCTACAAGAGCAGTCAGTATTCTTAACTGCTCAGTCATATCTTGAGCCTCTCAATTTTTTGTTAAAAACAAACCAACCAACAAACAGGCTAGGGAGAAGAGATAGCTCAGCTGATAAAGGCATCCACCGGCAAGCCTGGTAGCCCAAGCTTGATCCAAGACTCACATGGTAAAGAAAACTGACTCCTAAGATTTGTTCTGTAGTATTCAAACACACATACACACACGTTCTCTCTCTCTCTCTCTCTCTCTCTCTCTCTCTCTCTCTCTCTCTCTCTCTCTCTCTCAGACACACACTAAAACAATGAATACATAAATAAATGTAAAAGCTAAATCCAAAAAATCCCAAACCCAAAATCATCCACTGCTGGCTCATGTTTAAGCACTGTTTAGATTTTAATTCTTGCTCTGTAGTAGTTCTATATAGATTTCCAAACGCTTTATTTTATGAGTTTATCAATTTTTACACCCTTTCCATTCATGAGACCAGCTCATCAAAAAGGAAAAGGACACTAAGGGGTGATATTTATTTTAGTGCTATGGTTTCCCTCAGTTACAAAGGGGCTCTGAGTACCCATTTGAAGATGGACTGGCCCTTCGCCCTTTCTGTGAGGATCATCCGTGTCCTGCTCAGAGGACCTGGGACTGTCTCAAGAAGACAAACCCCTCCCTGCCTTGGCTTGGTTTAACAGCCCCTCTATGAGGTGCCCAGGCTCCCGAGCCCGGCCCCACCCAGCACACACAGGGAGAGTCACACCGACCTTGACCTTCTGCTGGTGGTGGTAAATCTGCCAGGCGATGTGTACGTGCATGGCGCACCACTTTCCTGGTTTCTGGAACAAGAAAGAACAGCCTGGTCAGGAGGAAGACATGTCAGCATGCCCACCCACATGTGTTCGCCCTGGGGTCCCTGCAGATCTGGCCCATGGCAATTTCCTTTCTTTCATGAGAACAGGAGAGCTTGGTGCCAATCACATGCTTCCGTTAGCAGCTCTTCCTCACTCAGGCACGAGGGAGTCAGAACCCCCACCCCCTTGTCCCATGTGGGCCTGAGACCACGGCTCCTTTTACAATGCGGTTCTCTGCCGAGGACAAGACAGCAACGACCTGACGCTCTCTGTGTGGTTTGTCATCCCCAGCGCTAGTGGGCAGGTCTGGTGAGTAGCAAGCCCTACCTAACAAACGCTGTCAAGCTAACAGGCACATCAGCTGTCCAGAAGAGCTAATTAGGGGATGTCTGTGTGTTGGATCAAAACAGGAGAGGGGACAGGGCCCTCAAAGCGCCACACAGTCATCTGTCACGTTCTCATCACAGTCTGGCAACTTCAGATGATTCACAGAGAGCCAGTAAGCCATGCATGTGCGTGAGTTTATTCACTCCTAGTTAAAAGAGGAGGAGAGGGGGAACGTGGGGCCGAGGAGGAATGAATGCCTTCCTTCCCGCAGGGATCAAGTCTCTCTTCTGCCTTCTGAAGGGCACGTATCAGTGCATGTCAGTGCGTGGTGCGAGAGAAGGCGGGGCCAACTCTTTCTCCTTCCTTTCTGCCTAGTATCTCCACAAGCTCATTCAGCAAACACCACAAGGATGAGAAAGTCCTCTGCACCAGCAGAGGACAGGGTTCCCTGGTTTCTGCAGCAAGATGCCGCTCCTGACTTAGACCCAAGTCTGACACCAGGTCTGCTTTCTTCTAAGAGAATTTTGGGATGTTTGTGATCACAAACAGATCCAATTTGGGCACATAAAGAAGGGGAGTTGTGACGGCAGAAACTGCAAGGGATATGACAGGACCCGGAGTCCCCTAAGAGACTAGGTGCCAGGCACACCCATGAGAAATTACCTAGATGATGTTAGCCTCTGGGCATGCTGATGAGGGACTGGTCACTAGGTTAGCTGAGGCGGGAAGACCCACCCTAGATAAGAATGGCGCTATTCCCTGAATTGATTGGGATCCTGGACTGAATGAAAAGGAAAGAGCAACCTGAGCGCCAGCGTTCATCTCTCTCTGCTTCTAGCCCACGTTCTGCCACCTAGACTTCCTGGCCGTGATGTACTGTAACCTTGAACCGAGAACCCAAAGACACCCTTCCTTATGTCGGCTGGGCATTGTATCACAGCAAAGCGACAAGGGATTATGTGAGAGTCGTAGCAAGAACTGGATCATCCAACCACTGTCTGTCATCTGTTTTCTGCTCCAGCTCTGTGCCAGATCAGTCAGTCTGTACCCAGAGGTCCCCGGCTGGCCAGACTCCAGGCCTCAGGAGCACTCTGCCTACGTTTATTGCGTCTTTCCCATCCTTCGCTGGAAGCAGCTTGAATGGGGCAAGTATGCATCCCTTAGTATTGAGTGTTTGGGGCAAAATAAACAGACCCAAGAGAGACTCGACTATAGCCAGCTTCCCACTTGTCCTTCCCCTTGCCTGTTATCCCAGCATAGTAAAGGGGAGGGCGGTTGAGCCAGGAGGCTCACAAGTTCAAGGCAAATGCAGGATATAGACCAAGAACAAGACTTTGCCTCACAATACCAGCATCCTGACCTAGTCTGTTGCTTTTAAAAAAGATTGACACTTCTTTTAACTTATGTGTGTGTGTGTGTGTGGGTGGGTGGGTGTGTGTAGTGCCCACAGAGGCCAGAAGAGGGCGTTGGATCCCTGGGAACTGCAGTTATTAGCCACCCAATATTGATGCTGGGCACCAACTTGGGTCTTATGCAAGAGCAGCAAGTGCTCTTAACTTTAGGGCTATCTCTCTAGCCCTTTGTCAGTTGTACTAATGAAAAACACAGTGGCCCAGCTTCCTCAAGCACTCAAAAGAAAAATTTAGGCCATTTCCCACCCCCTGCTTGCAAAACCAGCCAGCGTTAGCTACTCCCGCTGCCATTCACTCTGGCATCTCTCCAGCTTGGTTCCTGCTACTGACTTGTATTTTTAACCTGCAGAGAGTCAGAGGTTGTAGAAACAGTTCTAGAAGAAGCTTTCCTTACCCTTAACATAGGTCTGAAAGGATCTGTCAACTGTGAAGAGAAAATGACAACTCGGTTACACGCCTGTCACTCAAACAATTGCCCTAATTAACAAATTTGTAGTGCTTCATTAGGAGGGAAAATTAAAATGTTAGAATTTTACTTTTAAATGAAGCCCTTTTAGAGAATAATTAACCCATTTTCACACCATCAGAAGTACCAAGTGTCCCCTCCCCCCCACCTCAGGAGTCTGAGAACACGCACAATGACAAGCATCCCCCCCCCACACACACATATGCGTTTCACCAGCAGAGATGTGCCCTATGCCAACATGACTTGCATGTAACCTAGACCATGAGGGTCCCTGTTTTGACTGGCTCTGTCACAGGCCATCATATGGGGCTCGGGGAAAGTAGTCCTCAGACCACAAAATGATGGTGACAAGGACGGGACATCTGGAAATGTCTGTCTTATCCAGACCCTGTAGACCCAGGCTGTCTCTACAATATCCTGGCTTCAGTGAGTATGTGCCAGCCCTTGCAAAAAAAAAAAAAAATCCACTAAAATAAAAACTGCGTAGATGGTAGTAGAGTTGTAAGTGACGGTCCACTGACAAGCTCCCCTCTACGACGCAGCTTTGCCTTTTGGAGGCAAGCATGGCATCAATTATGAATAAATAACATAACCGGGACATAATGGATGTTTTATTTAGCTCTAGAGCATGCTCCATCTGTAAGAGCAGAGTGGTCCAGTAACTTCCTGACCTCAAACAAGAAGGTAGGTGTGTGTGTGTGTGTGTGTGTGTGTGTGTGTGTGTGTGTCGGGAGGCGGGGGTGGGGTGGGGAGTGGGTGCCTAACTTCCAGGAAGAAAGAGCTCAGTGCTTTTCCATTCAGAAGATTCTGTAGCCGTTTCTTTTGCGCCAGGGATCTGTGAGCAGCTACAGACAGCTGACCTGTCGGATGGAAGGTAGACAGGCTGGCGGCATTCGATTGCTAGACCCAGAATCTTTTCTCTCTCTCTTTTTATCTGAGCCAAGTTATTATCCTGTGTCATTCTTACAGTTGGGGAGAGAGACTGTGACTTCTATAACGAACAGGCATTTTCTGATACAAACCATCAAAGGTAGAGCACCGGGTGGGCCGTCCTTTGTAAACGCCGCCCTCCCCCATTACCTGTGACCAAGCCTGACTTAGCACGTACCCTTGGGTCCTTTTGGAGTAGAGTGTGGGGGACTGTTCCAGGCCGAGCAGCCACATCGATAGGGTTGGATGTCTACAAATTAATCAGACCACAGCTTAGGATGTGCGAGAAAGCAAGTTTTACCCTTTTTACAAAAGAGCAGAAATGAAGCATTATCTCCCTATCTTGTTCTAAATTATGACTTTGATTAAACTCTTATCAGTGTATGTTATATGTTTGTTTATGCAGGTACACAGGCATGCCTGTTGAAGCCAGAGATTGATCAACATCTGGTATTTTCCTTGATTGCTCTCCACCCTACTTTTTTTGAGACAGGGTCTCTCTGAACCCGCAGAGACTTGACTAGTTAGCCTACAGCCACAGGGGTCCTTTTCCTCTGTCTCCACAGAGCCGAGACTACAAATGTACTTACACTCCTGGACTAGGGGTGGGGATGAGAGAGAGAGCTGGGGTAGGAGTTCCAATATCAATCCACACAACAAAAGAAATCCTTTATACTTAAGAGATGTTGCGGGGTGTGTGTGTGTGTGTGTGTGTGTGTGTGTGTGTCTGAGCTCCCAGGGGCAGGGTCCATGTGTGAGTTTAAAACACTGGTGGAGATACCAGATAGGTTCTAAGGCTCTAATTTTGAGCTAGAGGGGGTGGCTCAGCAGTTAAGACAGGTAAGCTAGGTTCAGTCCCTAGCACCCACATGAGAGAGGGTTTACCTGGAACTCTATCTGCCTTGGGTACTGCGTTCCCATGTGCATACATACACAGAAACACACAATTCAAATTTTCATTTTAATCGTTAAAAAAAAAAAGCTGAAACTTAGGACACCAGTCCTATTGTCTCACCCTATCAGGGACGTGTAAGGAGCTCAGCAGCTTAGGGAAGGTACTAGATGAGAAGTCAGGTGCCACTTAGGTCCCTCCATAGGATCTAAGACACTACGCAGGAACTTGTGATGCATCTGGTCCCTCCATAGGATCTAAGAAGCTACGCAGGAACTGTTACCCTCAAATCCTCTTCCCTGCTCACCTACACCACTAACTGTCACCGTTTTCATTTGTTATTCTCAGTTTTCCCCGTTTTACCATCACAATCACAGTGTCCACACGAGGTGCACACAGACGCTAAGCTTCCTGAACATCTTAACCAGCAGGTGATAACAAGAAATCACACTCAGCAGCGATTCATTAGAATGGTGGGAGGGGGACAAGGGGACAAGGGTGAGATTGGCTAGAAAATTCTGTTCCTGTATTCTCGACTCCTATCGCCGTCCTTACACAACACAAATAATATTGACGGTATTGCCAGACTTCTGACTCAGCGACAATGGCAAAAGGCCACTTCAGAGGGACAGTTGCTAATGCCTTGTGGGGAGGTTCTTAAAAACAGTAGTAGGGTTTTTGTTTGTTTGTTTCTGGTTGTTTCTCTTTTGAGAGAGGGCCTTTCACTATGTAACCCTGGCTGACCCGAAACTTGCTATGTAGACCCGGCTGGTGCTGAACTCAAGAAATCTGTCTGCCTCTGCCCCTCAAGGTCTGGGATTGAAAGTATATGCCACCATGTTCAGATGTAGGAGCTATTTTCTATTTTAAAAATTAGAAAAATACAGATTATATATGTTACATGTATCTGTTTGCCTATGTGTGGGTCTGTCTGTCTGTGGGCATGTGTGTAGAGGTCAGAGGCCAACTTGCAGGTAGTAATTCTTTCCTGCCACAATATGGCTTACCAGGGGATCCAGGTCAGTTCCTTGGGCTTGATGGCATGTGCCTTTACCTCCTAACCTGCTTTTCCCAGCCTCTGGTGGCTACTAAAACTTATTCACTTGTGTGTGTGCGTGTGCATGTGCATGTGTGTTTGTGTGTGCACGCATGCACACGCAGATGTCACAGGTTGCATTGTGGAACTCACAGGGCAACCTGTAAGAACTGGGTCTCTCCTTCCACCATCTCAGTTCTGAGGCTCGAACCCAGGGTTGGTGGCAAATGCCTTTACCGACTGAGCCATGGACTGGTCCTTACTTTTCTAAAGTAGACATCATCCATATGGATCTCTCACACTAGACACTAACTGGTTGGGGAGCAGGGAGAGAAGCTCAGGTTTAGGCATGAAGCCTTGCCTACATGGAGAAGTGGGGAAAGAAAAAAAAAGGGGGGAGAGAGAGAACAGAAGAAAAGCAATCAGCTGCTGTACAACCAACAATTAAGCTGCAGTTGTTAACAGCCTGATTTGCATACATATGAAGAACTCCACTAATGAACAGCAATCTACATATTCAATCAGGAAGATGGCCCGGAAAGGCGTATTTCAACACCGAGAGACGCTTTCTCGCCCAGATGTAGTTTGTGGTGTGATTGGATAATTGCAAGTGAGGGAAATAGTCTAATTTATTAAATGACCTACCAGTCTGTTTGGGGACACACTGGAGATTTGTCACAACCTAGTGGGGACAGACCAAGGTCTGAGGGATTACTGAAGAACAGGGAAAGGAGTCTAAAAAAAAAAATCGCCACCATTTGCCGCGGCCACTGTAAAAGCCCAATGCACACAGAGCCTGGCATTCGAGCTGCAGTTCCCCGCACGGAAGGGTGATTTCGAAGACGCAGCCTCTGACCCCTAATGCCTTTTTAATTTCTCTCCCCGTTTCTGGGCTTTTATGGCGACACACCTTTGAAAAATGCATGTGTTCAGTTCAGGAGACACTGGTCCCAGATTGGTGCTTTGGCTTAAGAATGGGAATGGGAGGTGGAGAAGGGGCAGAAACCAAACCACACAGTGTAACATCGTGACTAAACGTGACTGGCCACTGGAGAAGCACACTGTAGTTTAAACATTAGTATTTAAGTAAAAAAAAAGGGACATAAAATATTCTTCTGCATTCTTTGGATGGTGTCGTGATCGAACCTAGGGAACTGTGTATGGAGACAGGTGGTCCATGTCTGAGACATGTCCCCCCCTCCCCCGCCCTGACCCCTTACTTGGGGGGAGGGATCTAGGGAGATGCTCTACTACTGAGCCAACTCCCCTACCACAGGAGATGTTTTTAAAAGATAAGGTGCTATCAAAAATTACTTTTGAGGCCGGGTGGTGGTGGCGCACGCCTTTAATCCCAGCACTCGGGAGGCAGAGGCAGGCGGATCTCTGTGAGTTCGAGACCAGCCTGGTCTACAAGAGCTAGTTCCAGGACAGGCTCCAAAACCACAGAGAAACCCTGTTTCGAAAAACCAAAAAAAAAAAAAATTACTTTTGAATATTGACCTTCATTGATAACTTAGCCTGTGTTAATCTGTATATTATTCGCTGGGTAGAAAGTAATTTAGTTCTTCCTAAGAATAAAAGGTGAATGAATTTCAAGGACTAGGGAGACAGCTCAGCGGTTAAGAGCACTTGTTACTCTCGTAGAGGCCTAGGCTTGGTTCCTGGCCCCCACACGATGGCTCGTGACCATCCATAACTCTAGTTCTGGGAGTTCCAGCCCCCTCTTCTGACTTCTTTGAGCACCAACCATGCATGTGGTGCGCATAGATACATATAGGCAGAATATTCATACATGTAAAATAAAACCTAAAACAAAATTAAAAATAGAATTTTCACACTAGTGTGTCAGAAACAAAGAACGGACCCTGGCTCTGGCAAGTGTGAGAATGGGTGTGGAGTGGGTGCTGTACAGACGGGTCTAAGGGTGAACAGGGAGGGGAAAGAGCAGAAAGAAGGGGAGTTTTTGCCTCCCCTTGCTACCTCCAGGCAGATCCCCCCTCCCCTGCCCCCTGCACAACTTCATGACTGATACAGCGAAGAATAGAGAGTAAATAGAAAAAAATTTTCTGAGGCAAAACAAAAAGCGAACAATTTTAGTCTGGGAACCTTTATCCCCTTTCCCATTAACAAGCCACCAGCAGTCAACTTTGCATGTGTGTTCCTTATGTACACCTTAAAGGAAACTTGGCATGTTCTACTAAATACTTCATGTTTAGCAATGCTCCCCCAAAGAAACATCCTGTTCTCCAGTGGTGTAGCTCCTGGTAAGCTGGGCTATTCCTGCAAAGAGACCCTCATGACCCATGTGACCTCAGTTCAAGTCGATGGTTTGCAGGAGGAAAAGACGCAGGAGGAGAGATCAGCAGGAATGAGAGGAAGACAAGAGGCAAACATGCCAATGTATATTATATATATTATGTGTATGGAAATGTCACGGTGAAACTCATTATTTCTTATAGTTAATACATGCCAATGGGAAAAACATATTAGAGCTTGGGGAAGAAAAAATATCTCTGTGAGCCTATAATGTAAGCATTCTGTGTGTTTTTTGACAGCTGGTTTTATTTTATTTATGTATAAGTGTGTGTGTCTGTGTGTGCATGCCATGTATGTATGAGTATTGACAGGTGTCAGGAAAGGGCACTGGATCTCTTGGAGCTGGAGTTGCAGGTTGTGAGCTGCCTGATGTGGGTGCTGGGAACCGAACTTGAGTCTTTTGCAAGAGCCAAAAAGGCACTTAAGCCACTCAGCCATCCCTCCAACCCCTTTCTGCATATTTTGAAGAGCATAGAAAACCTAGCTCAACTGAGACTACATCTACATCATGGGTCCTAGCAACGCCAAGTTTTAAACCAAATGGACCAGGAAAACAAAAGTCTCATTCTGCTCCCTATGGTCCCTTTGGGTCTGTGAACTCGTCCCGGCAGACAAGCATGGACACAAGCCCCCTGCATGCCTAACCTGGCCCTCCACTAAGAGAGGCGCCCACGTCTTCACTCTGAGGTTCTTACCTTCGGCTGGAACGCTCCTTGCAGTGAACCAAAAGGGCCCGTGGGTGGGATCATGGGGGGTATACCCGAGACTGCAGGAGGATAGGAGTGGAAGAGCTGTAGCCAAAGGTGGGGAGGGATTTAAAAGAAAAAAGAAAAGGTTTTAGTAGGGGGGGCACGTGGTCTGTCCCAATTCCCACAGAAAGACATCGACATTAGCAAGCCAAACCGATCGCGGTATGATGCCATTAGCCAAGCTACGATGAGACGAACACACAGATGCGCCATGAATGTTTAACGAAAAAAGTTAAAAAGTAGTTCAGAATCAATCGGCCAACAAATGATGTCCCCGATGAGAACATCACTACAGAGGGAGCTTTGCTAATTATTAATCAAGAAATCATACAGAAGCTCTCCATGCACATCGAAAACAGGGGATGCTAAGCCCAACAAGACGCCCAGAAAATTACAAGTGAATTAGGGGAAAAAAAAAAAAAAGAGGAAAACCGAGAAGGAGAAGAAGAGAAGGTCTTTAGCAGGGCCAGGATTTCATATTGAAACTTGATGAGTTTTAAATGAATTTAGATGTTTGGTGGTTTGAGGAAAGAGACTATTCACCATCCTTGCTTCATTAGGCTGTTCTCGAAGTGGCACTTCCAGAGAACAATTTAATCCCCTCATCTAAAATGATGACGGATATTGGTGGAGGGTTAAATGACTCGGTTTACATTTTTAAATGGAATGGCCAATTTTCATAGAAAGTCTAAAAAGAACCATCTCATCTCGTTTCCCTGTTGCTGATCATTTGAAGCAACAGAGATAACACGGGAGTCCGGGACACCATGCTTTAATTAGAAATTCCTCCTGTCCCAGACCTTAGGTACGCAAGGCACCTGGTATTTATGCACGAAGCAGAAAGCCTTCTGGGCACTTTTCACGGTGTGGGCTGGTCAGGGAACAGGCGTGTGGGAGGCTACGGGATGGGAACTGAACCCTGATGTGATTCTGACCACTCCATGACACAAAGATGGTGTCTAGGGAAGTGTGAGTCTTCCGGACTCAGCGGCTTACAAAGCACAGTCAATAGGAGAAACAAAACAAAACAAGCTAGACACACAGCACAACCCACGGCAGCAGAAACGGGCCTCGCTCCTCAAAACATCTTATTTCTCTGACTCCATATGACACCCCGCCGCTCCTATCACTTCACTATCCTACTATATTTAAGCAACTCCCCAGCCCCGCTGCTGTCTAGCACGTTAAAAGTACGGTAACAAGCTTCCCTTAACAATGCTGTAGGCTAGCTGTTTTCAGTAACGACCGAGCTTCACACTCTGAAGCCCCTATCTTCAGAGCGTAGGATGTTTTCGGTTGCTCTGTGTTTCATTTTGCTCTCCACAAAGATACCAAGAAGTTTTCCAGACTAATTGATATTGAACGAAATCCACTTAAACAGCGATTGCCAGCCAAGTACTCTCATTTAAAGCTACTTTTAAGTCTAAAATTGTCTTTCAGCTACTTGAGCACACTGCATCTTAATTTGCCTCATAACGGCCTAGTCCCCAAAGCAGGGGAGACTACTTCATAGATTAGCCCCCATCGCTAATATTATGAAATATCTCTCCCCCAATACGCCGTCTAAAGCAGAGTAATTAAGTGCATGCTGTATTAAAACGCTCAAATTTCTATGACTCTGCCTCCAAGTGGTCCTTTCCTCTCTAATGGTTACAATTAAAAAAGAAAAATGGGAGGCCCATTCCCCTCTCCTGTCTTCTGATGCAGACCCTCTTAGAACAGAAACACAGCCGACTCCTGCCCCTTGTCTAACAGCCTGAATTGTCTCAGGCGTAAGACAGAAACTTCCCAGACACTCGGGCATCCAGACTGCTCCTCTGCCTTTAATCCAGGGATCCTCTGTGGCCTATGAGGAGGATGGCGCTGACACTTTGGTCTCAGGAAGTCAGCCTGGGGCCACCCACTGAGCAGAGGACACTTTTGTTAGAATTATTTCACTAGCTGGTCTTTCATGTATTTGTTTTTAATGTTTATTTTGTGTCTGTGTGTGTGCATGCACACGCCAGTGAGCGTGTCAAGAGATATCTTGTCTATCTTGGCTTTTTTAGAAATTTTATTTACTATTATTAGCGTGGGGGGCATGCTATGTTTAGGGAGGGTTCCAGGACGTGTATGTGTAAGTTAGAGGACAATGCTGATAAATTAGTTCTCTTTCTACCTTTATGCGGGCCCTAGGGTTTGAACTCGGGTCTCCAGGCTTGTGTGCTAACCATTCTTTACTCACTGAGCCATCTCCTCAGCCTGTCCATCTCTCACTGGGATGTTCTCTCTCACTACCCAACTGGTTGACCAGTAAACCTCAGGAATCCCCCTGTCTCCACTTACAAGTGTGGACCATCATGTCAGGTCTTTTCACATGGGATCCAGGGGTTGAAGCAAAATACTCCTGCTTGTAGGGCAAAACCTATATGGATCAAGTTTTCTCTCTGACCTCTGATCTTTCATTTAAATCTACAGAGTACCATGTAAGGAAAGAATGTACCATCCGTGAGGCGTACTCAAGGAGGAAGTCCACAGATTTATCCAATTTTCATCATCACTGCTAAAATGTTTTTTGTGCCCCAGTGCTCAGTGGTCCAGGGTAGATCACATGGGGACTGGGTAACTTAAATATTGTTTTTTCTCTCCTTCCTACCTCTTTTATTCCTTATTTAAATTTTTCTTCTGTGGGTGTATACACACACATCTGTAAGCATAATGCCTGTGGAAGCCAGAAGAGGGCTTTGTGCCCTACCCCCAGGTACTGGAGCTGGAGTTACAGGCAGTTATGAGCCACCCTACCTGGGTGCTGGGAACTGAACTCAGGTCCTTTGCAAGAGCAGCAAGTACTCAACCAACCTGTCTGGCAGGGTCATGGCTGACCTCAAGTTCCCTATGCAGCTGAGGAGGGCCTTGAATTCTTGATTCTCTAGTTGCTACCCCCAACCTCTGGTATTTAGGCCTGGACTACCATGCCTGGTTTTGTTCAGTGCTGAGGATGAAGCCCAGGGCTTCTTGCATATTAGGAAACTGTTCTATATCTCCAGCCTGGCTAATTCCAAGAGCCCTTCCTTGGGTCAGTTCCAAATGCCTCTAAAGAAGAAACACTTGGGACTGATTTCTAGTATTTTCTGGTCTAGTTATCTCAGCTATACTCTTGCACAGTAAGCAGTATGCACACATCTATTTAAAGCTTGAATGAATCCGGCTTTTACGGATGTGTTAAGCAGCATTACAGCCAGGGTGTTAAAACAGTGCTGTCTAACACAGCAACTAGATTTGTACACTCTATCAACATGACGACAGTTACTACTCCTCCTTGTTTTTGCTTTAAAAACACAAATTAACCAGTAAGCAAAGAGACGAGAGGAGCTTCAGGTCAAATTGACACAGTATTCACCGCATAATCAAACTATCACAGTTGAACAGTCAGATTGCTCTCTACACAGAGAAGCTCTTGTCTCTTACAGGGCTCAACCTACAACCCAGATCAGCACCAATTATATCCTAGCAAGTATAATGGAAATTACCCAAAGCAGAATCACAACAATGAGTGTAAAGGAAAAAAGAGCATTTTTTTTTTCATCTTAAGGTTTTCTGTTTGTTTTGGTTTTTTTTGTTTGTTTTTTGAGAGAAGGTCTCAGCCCAAGGCTGACCTTGAATTCTGGACCCTCTTGCCTCTGTTTCCCAAATGCTGTAATAACAGGTCTGTGCCGACACATCTAGCTAAGACCTTTTTAAAATTAACTAACTTTTTTTCTATTGTTCAAATTGAAATAAGGTCTGCATAGCAATCTGGCTATGTGGAAAAGGTGCTGTATTAATTCCAGAAGGGAAGAAAAATCCACTCTTTAAAGAGGCACGAGTCAAAATAAAAGGGATGGTTTCTTTATAGGAAAGAACTGAAATTTAATTCCAGGAGTTCTGTGTTCTTAGCATTTTGAGCGACGACTAAAATCTGTGATTTCATACTCTCCTAAGACAGCCACAGCCACTCTTTTTGGACAGCCGAGTGATTTTAGCAAGTTCTGAGATGGGGCAATGCCAATGACATATGGTTGTGTGGCTTTTGTGAGACAGGGTCTCACATAGCCTAGGCTGCCTTATGTCCTGACCCTTCTGCCTTTATTCTTCTAGCTCCCGCCTAACAGGCTGGCCACCACACACGCAGCAGACTTGCTGATGACCATGAGATTCAGCAGATGATACTGCATTGCCACCCAAAGCAAAAACAAAGAAAACAAAATGGCACACAAGCAAGCACCCTGAACGACAGGAGCGATGGGGAGACTCTTGCACAGATGAGAGAAAAGGCTGCCAGGCGCTTACTCCTCTGTGGCAAGAGCACCGGAAATGGAAAAGGCGGACAACGAATGGGTAGGTAGCACAGGAGTAGGACTCACACTATGCCGGTAGAATGGGTCAACTTTGGTGGGGTATTTGTCAAACTGCAAAGGGATCAAAGCAAAAGCTAGTTACTTCAGATGCATGTTCTGTCCACCCCTCCACTGGAGTGGACCCAGTAGACACGCTTCTGTGTCCACCTCAGGGTGCACGACAAGCAGGTCTCCCAACAGGAAGTATCCAAAACGTAAACGCTGTGATAGGCCCACCCAGCGTGCCCCGCTCCTCAGGATACCTTGACGCTATGCTATGTCTGGGGACTAGCACAAGGGAAATAGCCAAAGTGGAGAAAATGGGCACTTATTCGGATAAACCAGGAAAGCGGGCATCCCATGCGTGCTGAACAGTTCTGTGTCAGCTCGACACAAGGGAGAGTCATCTGAGAGGAGGGAATCTCAACTGAGAAAATGCCTCCAGAAGACGGGCTGTAGGAGAGTCTTAAGGAATTTTTTTTTTTTAGATAAATGATTGATGGGGGAGGGCCCAGACCATTGTGGGTGGGGTCATTGATGGTCCTGAGTTCTATAAGAATGCAGTCTGAGAATGCCATGAGGAGCAAACCAGGAAGCAGCATCCTCCATGGTCTCTGCTTCAGCTCCTGCCTCCAGGATCCTGTCCATATGAGTTCCTGCCTGGGTTTTCCTCGGTAGACTGTAGCTCTGCATATGTAAGTCAAATATGTCTTCTCCCAAGCTGTTTTGGTCACAGTGTTTCAACCCAACAATAAAAAACCCAAGACACCATCTACCTCATACCAAGAACTAACTCCCTATATCGTCATCTTTTCTGTGGCAGGAAAGTGGAAGATTCTGCTGTATCAGAGAAATGTGTTATAGGACAAAACGAGTGATTTGGGGTAGGTTTTGGAGCCTTGTCTCTGAATAGAAAAAGTGTATTCTTAAAAGGAAGAAAAAAAAAAACCATGCATGTCTGTGCGCCTGTGTGTGGGTATGCACACAAGTATTCAGGTGCCCAAGCAGGGTAGAAAAGGGTGCTGTGGTCCCTTGCAGCTAAAGTTATAGGTGGTTGTGAGCTGTGCAACATGGAGGCTCGGAACTGAACTCAGGTCCTCTGGAAGAATAGCAAGTGGTCTGTCTTAACCACTGAGCCACCTCTCTAGCCCCAAGTATTTCTTCAAATATTAAAGACTAGCAATATGATATTGTGATAGTCATTGCTATGGGCAGGCCTCTCTCTTAGGATATGTAGAAAATTCTACTACAGCACCATTCACGAGTATTCCTGGTTTCTAAAACAAATACCCTACTCCTCCACACATGTGCCAGACCCCAGACAAGGCAAAATCAGGCTACGTCATTGCTGAGTCATATCTCTGTGGGACACATCTGCCTCTGCTGCCTGCTTGCTCTCAAACATTAAGTTTAGGGCACTGTGTTGTAACACAGAATAACAAGAAACATGGCAGTTCTATGAAAACAGGATCGGGGAAAATACACGATCAAGGAAGAGGCAGTACCCAGAGTGAACATCCTCCCAACAGGCCCTTTGCTCCCAATCTTTCCCAAGTATTTCTATATTGGTATTCAACACTTTTAGATCCAGGGACAATCACCCAGCATGCACAAGCAAACATAATAACCCTTCAGAAGCTTTCAAGGTTTCGTCTGAGTGTTTGGAAGGCACCCAGAATTAAATCTATCCACGGTGCCAATGATAGCCCTCTAGGAAAATGCACCCACTCTGGGGCTCTAGAACCAGAGTTCATTGGGAAAGATGGACAATACCCAAGGACATCCCCTCCCCTCCACAGCCCCCTCTCTCCATCCCCTCTCTCCAGTGTCTCCCAGTGCCCATGCCAGCCCCCAAACCAAGCTGCATGCTCTACTTATCCTCACATTTCTGCCTGGGGTACGCACCATGGGAGGTGCTGGCGTCGGCATGATGGCGGTGGGTGGGATGGCGTGGGGGAACGGTGTGAAGGTATGCTGGTGCGTGTGCTGGTGCGTGTGCTGGTGCTGATGCTGGTGCTGATGGAACTCGGTCCGCAGGTAGGGCGGAGGGCCCAGGGATGCCCCTCGGTCGGCGCTCTGAGAGGCCAGGAAACGTGTGTTCAGTTCCTGCCTCAAGATGTCTTGTTCTGGAAAAGAAGGAAAGGGAGGTAACGATGGTGGCCCCTTTTTCTTTCAGAACAGGACATCCTGGTTGCAGACATGTCCAGTGTGCATACCACATGCCAGCGCAGCACAGGATAGCTATGAATTCGGCCCGACACAGAATCATAAACTTATTTAACACATTACGAGGTTCTTGTTTTATTTGTTTTTAACTGAGGGAGAGGCTCAAGTATCCAAGAATGACTTGGAACTCTACACAGCAGAGAATGACCTTGAACTCCTAATCCTCCTGCCTCTGCATCCCAAGCTATGGGATGTGGGCATGCAACGCTATATGTGGTTTTGTGTAGTGGTAAGGATGGAACCCAAGGGCTTTATGCATCTTGGGCAAGCACTCTACCAACTGAGTTACATTAGTAACTGCGACAATGAGACTCCTGTGTGTGTGTGTGTGTGTGTGTAAAATGTGATTGTGTGGTTCTCCAGTGTGAACTCTATAGATGAGAATGTCATAATGTCAAAAGCTAGGCACAGTGTCTACAAGGACGAATGGAAGATGTAGGGATAAGGATACTTTACTTGGAGCACACAGGGATGGAGCCAGGCCCTGGAATAAAAAGAGACAACAGGGGGAATAGATAGACTATATCAACGCTGGCTCTCAGTCCATGTCAAGTCCGCTACCTAGTCTCTCAGTCTCAGGTCTAAAAGCAAGCTCAGTCATTCTCAGGCTTGCTTGCTTGGTGAGTTCTGGACTAATGATTGTCTCAAAACAACAACAGTAACACACACACACACAATCCAGCTATAAACAACAAGAACAAGGTGGGTGACTGTGCCCTGAGGAAAAACACCCACAGATGAAATTCTTGCTTCTACTTTCGGATAAACATATATGCATGTACATACACACACACACACACACACACACGCTATTTAAGTATTGTGGTACAGTGAGACACACCAGTCATTTATTACATATCTGTTAGCACCACCAGGTTCTCAGGCCTTCTTCAAGGATTGGTATAGTTCACGAAGTGGTGTAACATGGCCAGACTAGATCAACATCAGAGTACAGACTCGGTTAATACAATTAGGAGAAAAGAATACTAGAATCTATCACTAGGTCAGTTCTCTGTGTGTGTTTGTGTTTGTACGCACGTGTGTGTGCGTATGCACATGTACTCACATTTGCATGTGTGTTAGGCACGTGTGTGGAGATCAAATATCAACCTCAGGTGTCGTTCCTCAGTTGAGGTTCATATT
This sequence comes from Microtus obscurus, assembly GCA_963919715.1. Classification (NCBI taxonomy): domain Eukaryota; kingdom Metazoa; phylum Chordata; class Mammalia; order Rodentia; family Cricetidae; genus Microtus; species Microtus obscurus. The sequence goes on along the minus strand of CAWTZC010002533.1, from coordinate 6,260,919 downwards.
TTTCTTTAAGCAGACATTTATTTTAATAGTTACTTATTTGTGTCTGGGTGTGCACATCACCACGGGAGTGGGGTTACAGGAAAATTTGGGGGACTTGTTTTCTTTTTCCACCACAGAAGTCCTAGGGATGAAGCCAGGAGGTCAGCTGTTGTGACAAATGGCTTTACCCAAATCACTGACATCACTTTGGTGTATTGAGACAGCGCTCTTACTGGCCTGTACCTCACCAAGGTACAGCCTAGCTAGACAGGCTGGCCAGTGAGTCCTAGGATTCTCTCTATCTCTGTCTTCCCAGTGCTGGGATCGCAAGTGTGCACCACCATCTCTGTCTTTTTTAGTGGGCTTTAGGGACTGAACTGGGGACCGCAGCTTTGTATGTCAAGTCCTATACTGAGCCTTCTCCCTAGCCTCAGCACATCTGTCTTTAAAATTCTGGGGTACAGTGTTACCAACAGAACATAGAGGGAATACTACTGAGAGATGGCTCAGCAGTTAGGAGCTCCTACTGCTCCTGTAGAGAACCCGCCTTTGCTCTAAGCACCCATGTCAGACAGCTCACAGTCAGATGGGATTCCAGGTCTGGGGGACACCCTCTTCTGGCCTTTTTGGTTAGTCACCTACACACATGTGGATGTGGCACACGCAAACATACCACACACACACAAATACGTATATACACACAAATAAAAAATTAAAGTAATAAAAACAAATATAATACACGATAGAAGAGGGTTCTACTTGACAAAATAACCCCCTGTACCAAGATGTGACCTAAAGGTCCTGGAATGACACCCACAGGCCTGTAATTGCTGTCACAGTTTAAATGTGTATCTCAGAGCACGTGCCATATGTGACATCTGATTCTTACTCAGTGGTGATGTCATTAAAAAAAAGGCATGACACAGATACTCCATTTTCTAGTTCAGCATCAAATTCACCATGGCTCTGCTGGGCAATTTAGAGGCTTTGCTGAACCTCAGCCACAAAAGATTCAAAGGAGACTCCAAGAACACACCCGAGAGGGGTGAGAATTGTGAAGTAATGCCGTTCAGTGGTGAGGTAACTGGCAAGGGGCACCAGGAGTATGGGTGTACCAATGAGATTGCCTCCTCTTACCTGAGTAAGTGCTCCCTGCGGGATGCCCGGGCACCTGCAGACTTCCAGATGTCAGCGGTGGGGGAGGAGGCAGAGCAGTGGGAGGGGCAAACATATTGGGGTGATGTGAGTGGGCAGGGGGCTGGAGGGTGGGCGTGAAGCTGTGCAGGGGGCTGTGGTTGGGCAGAGAGAGGGGAAAGGGAGAAGCCGAGGGATGGTGGGAGATGTGAGGAGGGGCTGGTTGGGTCTTGGCTGGAGTACTGCTTCTGCTGTTAGAACAGGAAAGAAAAGAGAGAAAGTCAGCATGACTTTGGAATTGTTCAGTATTTTTCTCACTATGTAACAGAGGGTGACCTTGAACTCACGATCCTCATGCACCCACTTCCCCAACACTGGAATCACAGTCGTGCACCACCACGTCCGATTTATACCGTGCTGGGGATGGAACCCAAGATTTCATGCCCACCAGGCAAGTGTTCTACCAAATGAGGTATAGCCCCAGCTTTACTTTTCAAGAAGGAAGTAAGTAAGGAAGGATAGAGGGAGGGAAGGAAGAAGGGAGGAAGGAAGTCCTTTCTGGGCTGGAGAGACAGCTCAGTGGGTAAAGGCTCTTGTCAACAGTCTCACTTCCGGAGCTCAATCTCTGAGACCCACATGATGGAAAGAGAGAACTGAATTTTACAAGATACCCTTTGACCTCCATACCTGGCATGTATGTGCCCACACATACAAATACACACATATAAATAAATATATAAATGTAATTTTAAAAATTCTAAATTCTTGCCTATAGCTATTCCATATGCCTGCCTGACCCCTTCCTCTTCATCCATGTTCTCTGGCACCCAGAAGCCCTGTGAACCACAGATAACTGTGCCACCATGGCTACTGGATACAGAAGCCAGGACCCAGCAGCCCTGTGAACCACAGACAGCTGTGCACACCCTGGCTACTAGATACAGAAGCCAGGACCCAGCAGCCCTGTGAACCACAGACAGCTGTGCACACCCTGGCTACTAGATACAGAAGCCAGGACCCAGCATCCCTGTGAACCACAGACAGCTGTGCACCACCCTGGCTACTAGATACAGAAGCCAGGACCCAGCATCCCTGTGAACCACAGACAGCTGTACACCACGAACAGCTGTGTACCACCCTGGCTACTGGATACAGAAGCCAGGACCCAGCAGCCCTGTGAACCACGGACAGCTGTGCACCATGGACAGTTGTGCACCACCCTGGCTACTGGATACAGAAGCCAGGACCCAGCAGCCCTGTGAACCACGGACAGCTGTGTACCACGGACAGCTGTGCACCACACCCTGGCTACTGGATACAGAAGCCAAGAGCTACTGTTCTATTTCTGGATGCACCTCCATACCCTGCTCAGATGGCTCCTCCTGCCTCAGTGTCAGGCCCTCTTTTCTCTGCTGCAAAAATTTCACACTAGCAGCTGAGCTAAGAAAATAGAATAGAGTGACTTTCTGAGTCCTGCCCTCCTGACACTGTCACCTTGGCAGCACAAGTAAGGGGTCGGGCTAGGTTGGGCTTCACGTCCTGTGACGTAACCAACCGTCTGGGCATATAGGTGAGACTTTACCCAGGTTAGGTTAGCCGAGTTGGGAAGACCCACCCTGACAGTGGGCAGCACCATCTCATGGAATGTGGTCCTGGACTGGCCAAAAAGGAAAAATCGACCTGAGCACCAGCACCCGTCTCTCGCTGCTTAGACTGTGGATGCCACGTGACTGCTGCCTCACGCTCCTGCCGCTGTGCCTTCTCCACCACAACAGACTGGACCCTCAAACTGAGAGCCAAAAGAAACCCTTCCTTCTTTAAATTGCTTCTGTCAAGTATTTTATCAAGAGCAATGAGAGAAGCAGCTCACACCACTCTTGTGGTTCAGAGGGCCGTGAGGTGGACCTGACCCTGCGCAAGCAGCACAAGAAACAAATGAGTCCCTAAACCATCAAAGTCACACAGTGATGAAGATGGAGCCTGGGGACAGCGGTGGACCTAGAATTGGGACCCTGCAGGCTGATCTCTCCCCTCTTCTTTGTAGACTTATTTGAGCAACTCTGTCAACTTCCCTTGGTGAGGCCCAAGAGTCAGAAGGAACTGGGCTCTCCAGCAGGGATTTTCTCTCAATAGAGCTGGGTGACCCACAGAAGGAGAAAGAACCTAAGAAAAGAAACCCTAACTCCAAGGGCCCTAGGCCTCTGGAAATACCAGCATGGCTGTCTTAAAATGTGCGCCCCACCTGAGGCCCGGGCCGGCCTTCTCAGGCCTCCTCAAGACTCTCTTGGTGAAAAATCTTCAGGTGTGTCTCAGCTTGCCTGCCTTGCCCCCAACCCTGCCATCCATATAGCTGTCCTGGTACAACCTCCAATTTCTGCCCATTTGTTTGTTTCGAGACAGGGTTTCTCTGTATAGCCCTGGCTGTCCTAGAACTCACTCTGTAAACCAGGTTGGCCTCAGACTCAAAGCAATCCACCTGCCTCTGCCTCCCGAGTGCTGGGATTAAAGGCACGTACCACTATGCCTGGGTCCTTCTACCTTTTTTTTTCTGAAGCCACCTTCTCCTCCTTCCTATATTACCTCAAGTTCCTGAAGTAATTTTACCCCACCCTTACACCCTACCAATGTCCTTAACACCCAACCCAAGAGACCCACTGATTGGAAACCAGGACGAGCTGCAAACACACAATCCTAACGTCTCCAAGCTCCTGCCCGGCGACCCCTGTCCCAGAAAGATTAGGGTCACTCACCTTAAGCTGTTGAGGCTCAGGCTACTGCTGTTGTAGGCCGACAGTGGCTGAGAGAGGCTCTGGGAGAGGTTCTGGGAAGAGGGATGGGACTGCACAGGCGGAAGGGCCTGCGGGAGCAGATGGCTGGGAGACTGCGGCCTGGGCGGCCGCTGCACCTGAGGCTGTGGGGCAGGCTGCAGCTGGGCTTCTGGGGGGCCTTGGGTTGGCTGTGTACTTGGAGGAGGAAACTGGGGCGGAGCCTCCGTGTGCTGGACCAAGTCGGGGTCTGGAGATGGAATCTGGAGCTGGAGTTCCGCCTGAGGCTGTGACGGTAGCTGGGGGAGCTGAGGGTGAGAGTCTTTGAGCACCACGGGTTCAAAGACGGGCTCTTTGCAACAGTCCTGGCTCTTCTCCTGGCTTCTCTCTAGACCCGAGATCTTGGGGACAATTGGTCCTGCATCTTGGTTGTCGTGTTCGGGCAGTGGTCCAACACCTAACTCTGGATCTGAACAGGAGAGAGAAGAGACAAAAACAGGAGACTGTGAAAGAGACCAAGGGACAGAGGACAAGCAATCTTTAAAAGGGTGAAACATTCCCAACAAGACTCCACATCTTCCACCTAGCACCCCAATTCCCATAGTTTTTGGTAATGTACACCGTTAGTAACTTCAGCTCCCTGGGATCTGAACCCCTTTTCTAATCTCTGAAAGCACAAAGCACAAATGTGGGGCACAGACATACATGCGTGGAAAGCAACCAGATGTGTATAAAAAATACATAAAAATGAAAAAAAAAATCCTAAAAAGGTAAGTAACATAAATAGATAAAGAAAACAAAAGAAAGATACCACGTGAGTGAGTACTTCTGTATGTGTCTGGAGAGGAAATCAATGACAATATTGTCTCCAGTGAAGGCTAAGAAGTGACTCAGGGGTACACCCCCTTGGCTAGAATGCCACCTCCCCCAGTACACTCAAACCAACCAAACAGAACAACACAGTGTGAGGCTCGAGGGGAAAGAAGTGGTCATCTAGTCATCGGGCCATTCGGTAACGGGAAGTCTTGTGATCGAAACTCTGTCACCATCTAGAACCTGTTCTACAGGCTAGCTGCACTGCAGCAGGGCTCCGTGAATGCTCGCTCACCTCGCAGAAACAAGGCCCCGGGGTCTATCCCAGGCAGAAACCAAACGATCCAAAGACCGAAAATAAAAACAAGGATCCTTTTTGCAGCAACAAGTATCATGTAATCCTTTGGAATTTTCTTGTTAGAGGAAATTACGGGGCCTTTAAATTTTTGGTTACGTAACCTAAATATTTTCAAAATGTAAAAAACTACAAATAAACAAAATAGAGAGAGAGAGAGAGAGAGAGACAGAGAGAGACAGAGAGAGACAGAGAGGAAAGAGAAAGAGAGACAGAGGGGGAGGGGAAGGAATCAAATATCTAAGAAGCTGTTCTCATTAGACAAAGCCACCTTCTAGGAGGAGGGTTTAGAAATGTGTACATTACTGGCTCTTTTAAAACCGGATTTATTTTTATTTAGATGTATATATGTGTGCCTGTGTGAGCACAGGTGCCTACAGAAGCCAGAAGGGAGTTGTCACACATCTCTGCAAGCTGGACCAGCAGCCTATTATGAGCGAGCCTTCCGATAATGGTTGCTTGGGAACAACTCTGAGCCTCAGGCTCCTAACCACTGAGTGACTATCTTTGGGCCCCCATTACCGGTGGTTCAATCAATCGGATTTACAACGATGGGAGGAGCAAGGCAGCACACTGCCTGTTAGTTTTCTAGTCCTCACTGGACATGGTACAGCTGCTAAGACCCAGAACTGGCCTCTGTTTGGCATAGTTTTATTTACATAGAATTTCTGGAAATGGTATCACTGTGTTTTGTGTCATGCCCCTATCACCACCCCACTACACGTTTTTTTATTTTGTTTTGTGTTTTTTAATATCATATCTCTTCGTAGCCCTTTGCTGACCTCAAACTCAGTCATCCCCCTGCCTCAGGCTCCTAAGTGCTACAATTACAGGACCGTGCCACCACACTTGACCTTTGTATTTCATACTTAGAGCCTCACCAGGAGCTGTTCAGTACTTGAAGCAAATCATATTAAAAACTGGGGAGGCTGCCCAGGGTACCCATGATGGTTAGTTAGCCTTGACTGCCAAGTCCACAGGATCTAGAACCGCCGTGGACAAGCCTCTTGGCGCGTCTGTGAGGGAGTCTCTAGAGTAGGTTTAAAAAGAACCACCACCACTCTGGGCAAGAGCCATCCGGTATTTGGAGATTCTGGGCTGAATGAAAGGAGAAAGCGAACTGAGCACCAGCATCCACCTCCCTCCGCTTCTCCACTGCAGATGCAGCGAGCCCAATGGCTTCACACTCCTACCACCGTGTCTTTCCTGGCTTGACTGGCTGTATCCTTGGACTGTAAGCCACATAAAGCCCTACTTTCTTCAGTTGCTTCAGTTAGGTACACCGTCACAGCGGTGAAAAAGAACTAATACAGAATCATGGGTTAGAGTTGGGACCTGGTGCATGCCTTTAATCCCAGCACTTGGGAAGCATAGGTAGGCGGATCTCTGTGATTTTTGAGGCCAGTCTGGTCTACAGAGTGAGATAGTCAGAGCTGTGTAGAGAGACCATGTCCCTCCCCATCAAGAAAGTTTGAGGTGAGCTAGTGCTAAACAGACAGAAGCTAAATCAAAACAAAAATAACCCAAATAAACCAACCCACACAAAAGCAAAACAAAACAAAAAACCCAAAAGATTGCATTTGTCATGGTCCCAGGTTATACAATCATCTGGCCCTTTTTAACAGTTTACGTTTATTAATTTAGTGGTTGGAGCATGCCACTCTGCATATGGAGATCAGAGGGCAACTTCTGGAAGTTGGTTCTCCGGAGACCTGCATGAGTCTACCATGTGCATCTTGGGCGTGAAACCTAGGCTACCAAGCTTCGCTAGCAAGCACCTCTACCCACTGAGCCATCCAGCTGGCCCACACTGACCATAACATCTTCACTGTAAGCACACATTTCCAGGCTTCCAAGTCTGTTATGCCATTATAAAAAAATTACTTCTCTATAATTTCGTCTTTATTTTTGAGACAGGGTTTCTCTATGTAGCCTTGGCTGTCCTGGAACTCGCTCTATAGATCAGGTTGGCCTCGAACTTCAAGCTTCAACTGCTTCTGCCTTCCAGTGCTGGGATTAAAGACATGCACCACCAGTGCCTGGCTACAAAATCTTTATTACAGCACATAAAATGGTACAAAGTTGAGGTTTGATGTTTTCCCCTTGATGAACTGCAGCATGTCTACAAGTCCAGCAATTTACTGCTGGAAGTAACGACCTGCAAGTGTCCTGTGAAAATGCAGCAAGTCCTGTGAGTGCGTTCTGCAATGTACACCACGCAGGAAGCACTCAGTGTTTCCATAGCAGCTGCAGGGAAATGGCAGAGCCAGATGTGGTGGCACACGCCTGTGATCTCAGTACTTGGGAGGCAGAGGCAAGTGGGTTAGAAATTCAAAGCCAGTCTTGGCCATGTAGGGATTTGGAGGCCAGCCTTGGCTGAATGAGATCCTCTCTCAAAATCAGACAAGGTAACAAACAGAAACCACTTGAAGAAAATTAAGGAACATAAAAAAAAAACCATTGTCATTTTGGTCTCAATGCTGAATTATTGGTGTAAACATATATGTGTGTGTACAAACTGACAAAACCACATAGCAAAACATGGTTCTGAGCCTATGATTGCTTTTTTCTTAACGTCTCAATGTTTCTGTCATGAAAATGTATTACTAGACAAGAAACGGAGAAAGGGGAGAATTACATTTTTAAAAGGGGTTCCTCCACCCTCAAAGAATACACTGCTCCCAGTCTTAGAATTATCACCTAGTGAATAGATTTCTTTTATTTAAGTAGGCCACCAGAATGGCTCAGTAGCTAAAAGGCGTCTGCCACCAAGCCTGAATTTGATCCACGTTGTAGGATACAAGCAACACCTGTAGGCTTTTACCTGTAGGTGGCTTCTGGCCACCACGCATATGTGATGACATGCATGGACAAAGACATGCACACAAACGCAAGCATAAAGGGTGACTTCTGTGGGTTACCGAAACTACCCGGGATGGGCTATTCTGACAGGGACCACAGCCCAAGGTCCAGAATGATCACATCTGTTTCACAGTTTCCTCCACCTGATTCCGACACTGATAAAAGCGGCGGTGCTCTAGCTTAGGCCCGGTGCTCCTGGTGCTTCAACATCAATGATCTGCCACCAAGAGGCATGCTATACACCGGCTTGAGGGTGGCCATCTGTAATGGTGAATCTTTATGGTCAATTTAACAGCATGTAGAGTCACCATGGAAACATCTGAGTGTGTCCACGATGGAGTTTCTACCTAAGTCAAACTGAGGTGGGAGCACCCACCCCGAAGGAGGGCACTCTGGATATCTACAGGCTGGGGTCCTGGGCTTCATAAAAAGGAGAAAGCAAGTGAATGCCACCATTTATTTCTCCGTAATTCCCGACTGTGGATGTCGTGAGACAAAACACCTTCTGCCCCTGCCATCATGCCTTCCCCGTCGTGATGGGCTGTCTTCCGTCCTTAAGCTGTTTCTGCCACGTGTTTGTTCCCAGCAAGAATGGTAACTAATACGCTGTATGATCAGATTTTGCTATAGGACAAAGAGCCCTTCATGGTCAACCTTGTCTGCTAAACATTTCATTTCCTTTGTAGCTTCTAGAAAGTAAGAGTGAGGACTAGTGAGATACTCAGTAGGTAAAGGCACTTGCAGCTAGGCCTGACCATCTGAGTTTGATCCCCCAGAACCATGTGGTGGGAGAGGACCAAGTCTAGCAAACTGTCCTCTGACTTCTACATGGGTGCTTACACTTACTTACACACACACACACACACACACACACACACACACACAAAATGTAATTTTTTTAAGATTAAAAAAATAGAGTGAAAGGCCAAGTAGATAGAAGATCAAAGCTAGAATAAAAGGAACAGCGTGGCATCTACTGGGGCTGGATGCTCCAACAGTGTTTAATAACCCCAAAATCTCTGCCTCATATAAAGTCCTCAAGCTGTTGAGGAAAGACCGGGAAAAGAGCAGGCAAGCTCTGCATCACGTCACATGCCCAGCACTGTGTGAGGATGTGAGGATGTCACTGCACATGTGCAGTGCAGACCTGGCTCGGTGCAGACTTCAGAAACTGCCAGAATGCCCGTAAAATCCTTCTTGAAAATGAAGCGACCCACATCATGCAGCAACCATGCACTCAGCTCGCTTTCTTTCCTGTATCCACCTCCCCAGGGCTGGGACAGGATGGGTGCACCACACTTAGCTGTGTTTGCATATCCCTTCTGGGACTCTGAACTCAGGTGTCTTCCCGCTTGCACAGCAAGCACGGGACCAACGGAGCCAGCGTTCACAGTGTGTTTTTACCGAGTTCTCAGAGCTGTCACATGTTGTGTGTGGTACAGGAAGAAGCTATGCCTTCAGAGCTCCAACCAACAGCCTAAGAGCAAACAGTGTCCTCTTGGAATCCTGTCCCCAGGGTTTTACGGTGAGAACTGGGTTTCTCCTCAGGAGAGAAGTTCCCTGTTATGGCAAACGCATCCTGTCTATACTCCTGAGGGCCAGGGATAAAACTGTTCCCCATTCTGTTCGTACTACCTGCTACGGCACACACGGGGGCTGACTATAGCTAACCCACTGCGATCTGTCTGAGTGTTTCACGTATGAACACCACAGAAACTTCTAGAATGAATCCGAAGTTGCTCTAATGGTGACAGAAATGGAACTATGCCTTTGAATATTCAGTTAAAGAAAGGGTAGGCAAAGAAGAATTTCAATGGTTTATTTTCCTGAGTGAAGTTTTAAATTCCATCATCCTCAACATTCCAATGTGGTCACAGGAACACCATGTGTGTTGTTCCATGTGGGAGCTTGGTAGAAGCCCATCATTATCCTTGTGGGACCCTGGGCCTAGCGCTTCTTCTCCTCTTAATTTCTGAGACGGAGTGCCATATATCCCGGGCTGGCCTTGAACTCCACATGCAGCCAAGGAAAACCTTGAACTTCAGATCTATCAATAGTCTCTCTGTTAGGAGATTATAGGTGCGCACCACAACACCCGGTTTATGTAGTGCTGGGACCAAACCCGGGCTTCAGGAATGCCAGACAAACATGCTGCTACATCCCCAGTTTTCTTTTTCCTTTTTAAAAAACCAATCTAGTAATCATTAAGTCGACTTCTGGTGTATATAAGAATGCGTGGCTTGTGTACATGGCTATGTGGGGGTATATGTGCCTGGACATGGAGGCCAGGGGATATCAGATATCCTGTTCTATTACTCTTCTTTCTGAACCTGGAGCTAGACTGTGGCCCAGAAAAGCACCAGCGATCCTCCTGTTTCCATGTTCCCTCAGTGTTGGGGTCATGGGCACAACCATAGAGCACTGGGCATTCAAACTCAGGTCCTCAGGCCTGCACAGTACGTGCTCTTACGTACTGAGCCCGATCGTCAGTCCAATCTATCCGTGCAACACATTCTTTGTAGGAAAACCATATCCCCTGCCATTTCCATCTACCTTTGCTTTCTTGGCCTCAATGGATCATAAAGAGAACACATTCAAACACAAGCTTGAAGCTACAAGTCTCCACAAGTGTAGGATGGTGGGGTGTGGTAAAGATGGTTGACCTCAGTCGTCAGAAATAACCTGATAAAATGCTACAGATCAGAGTCTACAGCCCAGTTAGTGGACATGTCACCAGGCCTTGCGCACAGACGGCTCAGGTCACTGGAGAAGTAGAAGTGGACTTGAGGCCTGGAAACGACCCTGTCTTGACCGACTTTGTGTTCGGGCACATGTCCTTTAGGTAAGCTTGCAGACGGATGTGGCAGAGGGGAGTGTGCCATTTGTCTGCTTCTTCAACAGCTGAAGGGTGTGTCGGCTTGTTCTGAAAACATGACCACTGTGCCATCCCCTCCCAACTCAGTTCTCCATAAACACCCAGTTAGTCACCAATCTGTTCCACCACCCTATACTCTTCAGCGATATTTCTTGTCAACTGCTTGGGTAGTGTCTTTCTGGGCAGCTGCTGTTCTGATAAGCCATGCCCCAGCCCCTCATTGGAAGATTTTAGGCATGTATTCTATAGCTGAACTATATCCCATCACTTGAAGGAATCTTTAAATTTTGGGACAAGGTCTTGCTAAGTTGCCCAGTGTGGCCTCAAATTCACTGTATAGTCAAGACAAGCCCTGAACTTGTCATCTGCCTACCTCAGCCTCCTAAGTAGCTGGGATTTCAGGCCCGAGCCACTACCCTTGACTCGGCCCCTTCCTTAAAGCTAGCCCACTGTCAACAGCCCCCCAATGACCTGCTATGCCTTACTTGCTGCTTGTGGGGCTTAGGCACTAAATTTTAAACTAACACAGAACACACTGTTTTACATAACAATGAGTTACATCTTCTCCCCAAAATATAAACAAATACATGTGTATCTGGATACCAATACAATTTATTGCTGTTGGAATTTTAATACAACTTTAGCTTTTTTAAGACTTACTTTCTGTGTATGCATGTATGTGTGTATGCTTGGCGTGGGTGTAGGTGCCCACAGAGGCCGAAAGAGGGCGTCAGGTCAGATCCCTTGGAGTTGGAGCTACAGGTTTAGAGTTGGTAGACATGGGTGCTGGGAACTGAACTCGGGTTCTCTGCAAAAGCAGTAAGTGCTCTTAAGGGCAGATCCAGCTCTCCAGCTCTCCAGCTCTCCAGCTCTCCAGCTTCAGGTATTTTAAGATAGAAGGGGCTCTTTAAATCTTATACTTCCTTCAGTTCTGAACACAGCGTCACCCACAGCCCAAATGCCTGATTTCTTTAACTACATAATAATCAATTTACAAAAACCTAAGCAAGTTTCTTTATAAATGCAATTCTAAAGGAAAAAAAATCACCATAATGAGAAAAACACTCAATAAACAATTACACATTAAGCCAGAAAAATTATGCCTCTTTGGAGTCGTTTCTGTAATTGGACAGTATACTGCAATAAAATAATAGCATATAATACAAGCCAATGGGAAATAATTAGTTGTCATTTTGATGTTTAAGGAGCCATTTTCCATATATAATAAAACTAATGTTCTGCTTTGAATCATAAAGGATTCTAATAGCTTGGTTATTTTTGTATTACAAAAAAAAAAGTAGGGCAATCAAAAGCATAGAGCTTTTTAATAACCAGGGACGAGTGGGGCCCTGCTGGTATCTGCCTATGGTGTGCATGCATGTGGACTCCACCACAGCCTACAGCCTTCATGAACACAAACACACAGAAGGAAAAGTAAATAAGAAAATATAAACAGTCTTACACCAGGGGATGGTTATGGAGAAGTGCCACACAGGATTTTTATGCCTATATGCTTTATATATTTGTTTTTAGCTATTGTGTGTGTGTGTGTGTGTGTGTGTGTGTGTGTGTGGTGCATATGTATATAGGTGAATGTGTAGATATGGGAGCATGTGTATACATGTCTGAAGAACAGAGGTGTCTTCTTCAATTCTTACTTTTCCAAAGACTGATTTTCAGCCAGATGTGGTGGCTCATGCCTTTATTCATGGCACAGGTGGAGGAGCTCTGTGTGAGTTCAAGGCCAGCCTGATCTACATGGAGAGGTCTAGGGTAGCCTCATATCTGTGTGTGTGTGTGTGTGTGTGTGTGTGTGTGTGTGTGTGTGTATAGTGGTGCACTGAATGTAGGTGACTTTGTGGGTAAAGGAGAAGACAAACTTCCCTATAAGAAGAAGAATAGGCAGTGACCAGCCACGGTCATGGATGTATGTGACCGTCCTAGTACAGGGAGAACAGAGACAGGCGGATCCCTGGAGTTTCTAGTCCCCCAGTCTCACAATCATGGAGCACCTGGTTCAGGGAAAGACGCTCCTTGAAAAGATAACACTGCTGGGCGCACGCCTTCAATCCCAGCAGCCAGGAGGCAAAGGCAGGCAGGCCTCTGCGAGTTTTAGCCCAGTCAGGGCTGCAAAATGAGACCCTATCTCAAAAAATAAGCAACAACAAAATAACGTGAACAAGGATCAAAGAAGGCCCCAGATGCTGATGTATGGCCCCTACTTAGGGTGCACGTATACAACGCACACACACATAAATACAAACACGCAAAAAGAAGGCTTGAGATACTGGTCAGCAATGGCTGGCATATGTGCATATAATCCCAGGGAAAGGCTGGGAATGAGACTTAGTGGTAGAGCACTTGTTGAGCACACACAAAGCCCCATGTTCACTAATAAACAACCAGGAATTGGTAAGGGACAATGAATTACATACAGAAAACTCAAACAAGGAGAAGACGAGCTCATCTCGCTCTCATGGGATGGAAACAGGGTTTGGTCCAAACACAACATAAATCTCTAACGTGGGAGCCAGCGGCATGGCTCGTGGGTAACGGTGCTTGCTGCCAAGCCTGATGACTCGAATTTGATCCCTGGTATCCTCATGATGGAAGGAGAGAACCAACTCTAGCAAGCTGTTCTTTGACCTCACACATGTGCCCATAATAAATAAATTCATTTTAAAAATCTTTGGCATAGCAAAACAGACTTGGAATACATCCCACAAAACAAACTACATGATTTTTTTAAAGTTAAAATAAAAAAATTAAATTAAATTTTAAAAAACATTAATTTAAAAAAATTTAAAATTTATAAATTTTTTCATTTATAAACCAAGGGCTTCTCTAAAACTTCTAGAGCTAAGAAAAACTGTTATTATTTTAGAGGGTTTTAAAAATGAGTAATTAGGGCTAGAGAGAGTGCACACCAGGCACAAGTACGAGGTGCGCAAGTCTGATGGCCAGAGTTCCACCATCAGATCCCATGGGGAATCAGCGAGCAGACTCTAGAAAGTTTTCTTCTGACCTGAGTGCGTGTGCACCAGTGTACACACACCCCACCACCAATAATAAATAAATACATACATAAATAAAATTTGCTAGTTAGATATTTAATTTCTGATCTCTAATTTTTAGTTTTATAGATTTTTAAAATTCTTGTGTATATGTGTCTATCAAGGTGTAGACCACATGGGTTTGGGTATGTGTAGAGGCCAGTCCCCCGGAGTTGGAATTACAGGCAATTTGAACCACTCAACATGGGTGGGTACTGGGACATCGCCCCAGCTCCTGGGGCTCCGTCTGGCCAGCCTAGCCTAATCAGTGAGTTCCAAGTCAGCGAGAGACCCTGTCTCAACAAGTGGATGCTTCTGAGCAATACCACTGTGTTGCTAACCTCCACCGGAATGAACACCTACTCCTGTACACACACACATACACACTCTCTCTCTCTCTCTCTCTCTCTCTCTCTCTCTCTCTCTCTCTCTCTTTCTCTCTTCTTTAGTATCTTAACAAACAACATAGCCATGTCAATTAAATTATGCTCCCCCCTTTTAAACAGGATGTCAAGTAACCCAGGCCAGCCTTCAACTGCTTGTGTAACTGAGGATGGTCCTGAACTTCTGGTCCACCCCCTGCCTCCACTTCCTGAAGCTGGGACTACAGTGTGCACCACCTCACCTGGTTCACACCCTGTGGGGATGTGACCCAGTATGCTATGCATGCTAACAAGCTGTACCAGCTAAGCTACATCCCCAGTCCTTAATCTTTGCGTTTCAATCTGTCAGTGATGAAATGTCTTGTCCCAGACGGCAGGTGCTCTAAGCCTAGGGTCTGCATTGCATCTCTACGCACAGGTACCGGGAGCACCCACACATCAGGTGAATTCATGATGGAAAGAGTCTAAGGTCACAGTCTCTAGGGAATGGGTCAGTGTGGGGGAGAACTTCCCGTGTGCTCCTCCACACGGTAATCACCTCATCAGTGCGCACGCAGCACTGGGGTGACCTAATGTTCCTTATTCAGTCCTTCCACTACACGTCTCAAGCTGGCATCTTTTATCACGTCAGTTGTGCCTGCCCAATCCTCAACCCGGATCTGGCCTCTGGAAGGTGGACATGCCCTCCCAGAAGGAGGGGATGGGGAAGGTCATTAGACCCTCACCAGAGATACCAGCCACCCACACCTCCCAGCTATTTGTACAAAATTCTGCTCTAACTGCACGTGGGCTGGGGCCTGAGGGACTCTGAGGTGCTGGTGTATACAGGCTGGGATAGGTTAACTAAGGAGCCCCATCTGTGTGGCTATAGGGAAGTCATCCACCATCCAGGTTTGGTGGAGAGTTCCCAGTGAGTTCGCTTTGGGGTCACACTCCTGCCAGTAACCCATCAACATGCTCTGTAATGAACTTTGGTGCATCGTTGGGGACCTTATGAGGAGCGGGTGATGTTATTTACAAAATTTACAACAAGATACACATACTTACATACATACACACACACACACACACACACACATAAATAGGAGCCTTTAACAGAGAGCTCTGTCAATTCCCAGTGCCTGAATTTTTTAATATAATTAATCTGCATATTAAAACGTTTATTGCTAATTGGCTACAACCTAATAATGACTCTATACTGTATTTCACTGCTAATTAAAACCTCAATAAAAACCTGCAAGAACTCTCCTCCATGTCAAGGTGAAGAAGGCCCCAGCTTTAGGGCTCTGAAACATCTCTCCCCGTCCTGGTGATTTCACAACCCCACGTGCTCCTTGAGGATGCTGAAGGTATAAAGGGCAGAGCTGTGTGAGGGTGCATGCTGGGAAATGAACCCAGGACTTCCTGCAGACTGGAACACTTTATCCAATGAGCTACTGCCTCAGACACAGCTCAGGATTTCCTTGCCTAAGACAGTCCAGGAAAGTAAACCCCTCTTGCCCTGATTCCAGTTACCTAAGAGTTAACGCCTGACTCATTTACATATAACAATTTTAAGCAGCAGCGAATACAGTTTAGTCATTTGAGATACTCAGTTTTATACAGTTTTACACGATGGAGACTCAGCTGGGAGAGTCTCAATGAGGGCTGTCTGGCCTGTGAGCCATATCCGCAAGTGATTTTCTCCAAAAAAAAAATGTTTTTAATTTGCTTTTTATTTATATGTGTATATGTTTGTCTGAATATATGCCACATATATGTGGAGGACAGGAAAGGGCAGAGAATTCCCTGCAGCTGGAGTTCCAGGGAATCGTGAGCCACTCAATGTAGATGTTGAGAATTGAACTTGGGTCCACTGCCAGAGCCATTTTTCCGGCCCCTTGGACGTGGTTTGTTTTCTTAACTGGGTCAATTGACGTAGTAACGCCCACCCTGAATATAAGTGGTCACAATTCCCTTGGTTTGTGCCCTGGACTAGATAAGGGCAGAGAAGAGGCTGAGCAAAAGAGGTACACAAGCATTCATTTCTTTCCGCTCTCAGCTCTCCATGTGCTGTGAATAGATGTTTTAAGTTTCTGCTGCCTTGATCTTGCTGAGCCACACCCCAGCGCCTCACTGGGGGATTCTGGGCAGCCATTCTATTATTGAGCCATGCCTCAGCGCCTCACTGGGGGATTCTAGGCAGATGCTCTACCCCTGTGCTATACCCCCAGTCTGTTTTACCACTGAGCTTCATCCCAAACTGCAAGCTGTGATCATAAGACTATTAAGTACCGCCTGCTCTGCTTCTGAGAGTCTGGGATGCATCCCAGCTAGGGTAAGACACCGCCGAGCAGCTGTTATCTCTGCAGACAGGTTCCCTGCTTTGCAGAGCCTGGTGCTCAAGAGGCGAACCTTTTCATGCAGTCCTCCACTGCCTTGGACCATTCAAAGACTCAGGGTGTGGGTGTTTATTATCCCTGAATGGTACATAAAGTGAGTCTACTGAAGAGGCGAGGCTGAGCTCTAATTAGCTGACTGATTAGCGTTATTGGGCCCGGGGAAGGTGAGTGAGATACAAAGTTGGAAGGGCCAGGTGTGTGTTTTTGTGCCTGGCAGTCTCCCTCCCTTCCCACGCCACAGTTCCCCCATGGACAGAAGGGCAACCTCCTGTGTCATGTGCTCCTCAAGTGTTGATTAGGGAAGCAGATGACTACACTCACAATTAGCAATAAAAAATGGAAACGCTTTGAAAAATTACAGTGTGCAACACACTTCCACACCATGAAGGCTTTGACTCATTTTCGACTTGTTTTAGAAACTAGTGCATGTCTGGCAGGTCGGTATTGCAGCGCTAGGTCCTGCAGCCAACATGTGAGATAGATATCTGTAGTAATGAGGTCTTACCATCCAGAACTGGAGGCCAGAGGGAGCAATGGTAATGGCTGGCATTGTCTGGATACCGCTGGGGCCTCCGCCACCAAAACACTCCATCCTTGGAGTAAGTGATGGTGGGGCATCTGTGTCATTTCCCACCTCCAAGACCCAGAGAACATTGCAGAATGTAAACAATGCCGTGAAAGACATGGCTACTGCACACATGGCTTACAGCAGCTGTGCTTACCCGCAGGAGACCCGCAAAAGGTCAAGCCAGCTAGAAATTTCAGCGTGGAGTAGGGAAGGAGGTCTAGCTGAGAGCTACTGGCGGTTGATGGCTGCTGGAGGGAGGCAGAGTCACTTTTCACTGCCTGAGTGGTCGCTGGTAGGTTGTCCTAGCCCCAATCTGACTTCATACCCATGCATATTTGGACAGTGCTGACTGAATTTGGTGAGTTATTAAAACAAAAACAAAAACATGGGGTTGAGAGGAAGATATTGTTTGGGGGAACTCCAGGGAAGCTGGAGGGAGGACGTAGGGGTAATGTAATCAAAATATATGTGCAGATGAATGAAAATTTCAAAGAATGCATTTAAAAAATGGTACATGCTGCCTGGTATATTGGAGACACTTAGGCAGCACTTAGGAGGCGGGGACAGGAAAACTACAAGTTCAAGTCCAGCCTGAGCTATAAAGTAATACCCACCACCCCCCAAAAAAGTAAGAAAGCTTCATAGAATAAGAGATTATATTTGCAAATCCTATATGATAATGGTCTAGGATCTGATGTATAGGGGCTCGAGAGATGGCTCAGCTGTTAAGAACACTGGCTGCTCTTCCGGGAGACCCTGGTTCAATTCCCAGCACCCACATGGTGGCTCACAAGCATCTGTAACTCAAAGTATATAAAGAAGTATTCTGATGGAGGTGGGTCTTGTATCTTATCTGTTGCTTTCATTGGTTAACTAATAAAGAAAACTGCTTGGCCTGATAGGACAGAAAATTAGGTAGGCGGAGTAAACAGAACAGAATGCTGGGAGAAAGAAGCCGAGTCAGGCAGTCGCCATGATTCTCCCACTCCAGAAAGACTCAGGTTAAGATCTTTCCTGGTAAGCCAGCTCGTGGTGCTACACAGAATATTAGAAATGGGTTAGATCAATACGTAAGAACTAGCCAATAAGAGGCTGGAACTAATGGGCCAGGCAGTGTTTAAAAGAATACAGTTTCCGTGTAATTATTTCAGGTAAAGCTAGCAGTGCGGGTGGCAGGGTGCCAGGAACGTAGCCCGCCGCTCCAATTACAACACTATTCCAAGACCACAATAACGACAAATAACCCATTTCAAAAGGGTCAAAGGGGCTTCTGATATGGCTCAGTGGATAAGAGTGCTTGCTGCCAAGCTTGGTGATCTGAGTTCAATTCCCTGAACTAACATGGAGGAAGGAGAGGGCACACTCCCACCAAGTAGTCCTCTGACCCTCCCTGGCCACGCTGCGGCATGCATGTACACATGCATACATGAATAAACATAACAGCAGTAACTAATTTTTAAAACGGGCGAAGGCTTTGAGGGGGCAGTTCTTCAGAGAGGACATACAAACATCTCAGGAGCAAACGGAAAGATGCTCAGCATCATTAGTCATGAGGGAGACAAAAGATCAAACCACAGGAGGCAACCACACCCACTGTAATGAGAAACAGTAGCTGGAAGAAGGGCAAGGCGGAGCCCTCCCCACTGCCCACACACAGTCTGTCTGTCCTTGACAAGACTACACACCTCTCCTCCCTCTAGTCCCGTTCACCCCCTGGTCGATATTGCTTTTACCTCTCTCAGAGGGCCTTGATTTGGGTGAGACAGGGCCTCAAGTAGCCCATACTGGCTTGTAACTCTGAGCAGTTCTCCTGTTTTACCTCCCAAGTGCTGGGACCGGAGGACGATCAGGGAGCGATCAGGAGTTCAAAGACACTGTTAGTTACATGTCGCTTCAAAATCAGCCTGGGCTACGTGAGACCCTGTCTCAAAAGAATAAAAAGAACCGGATCCTGCCCTGAAGGAGCCTCCAACTTCCTAAAAGAACAATGAAAACAAGGAACAAGGGGAGGCGGGTCAGTAGGTAAAGCGCTTGCTATACACAAGCTTGAAGACTTGAGTGTGATTCCCAGCACCAGCATGCCTGCCATGGTTGGACCATGCTTGCATTTCCAGAGCAGGGGAGGTGGGCACAGGTAAATGCTTGGTTCTCATTGGCCAGTACATGGCCAAGTCAACCAGCTGCAGATTCCAGTGAAAGACTGCCCCCCTCCACAAAAAAAAAAAAAAAAAAAAAAAAAGATGAGGGCTGACTAACTGGCTCAAGCCTGACGACCTGAGTTCAATCCCCAGATAGCACATAAAGGTACAATGAGAAATAACTTTGTCTATAATGTTCATGCACACATACTTACAGACCATAATTGATAAAAAATTTTAATAAAAACAGGTGAATGGCTTCTGATGACACCCTAGGTTGTCATCCAAGTTGTCCCCTGGTCCCTACACATACACATTCATGCACAACACATGATGAGGGGGCAGGTTTAGATAATCAGAATAATATAATTCAATGGTAAGTACTCTGACAGAATGGAATACTCCCATTTTCCCCCAGGGATCTTGGGCAGGGGTTGTTCCCTGGAAAGCAAGAATAGGAGAGGAACCATTCCCTGGGGAAGTAGGGGAGTCATCAGAGCCAGGAAGGAACCATGCCCGCAGAGGGGCAGAGGCACAGCAGGCATATCTACTTGGGAGTCCAGTCCACCTTAGAGGTGGTGTGGGAAGGCCAGGCTGTTTGTCACCAAGGGTCAAGTATGTTTGGCCTTTCCCTTTCACAGAAAGTGGTTCTCCCCTCCCCAGAGGCTGATGCTGCCCCAGGCTGGGTGTAGAATTTTCTTTATGGAAGCTCCCTGGGAGAAAGCGGCTCTTTAAATCACTGTGTTAGACGATGTTTTCCGGAGGAAGGTGATGGGTCAGTTAAGGAAACAGAATACCC
This sequence comes from Microtus obscurus, assembly GCA_963919715.1. NCBI lineage: Eukaryota > Metazoa > Chordata > Mammalia > Rodentia > Cricetidae > Microtus > Microtus obscurus. The sequence goes on along the minus strand of CAWTZC010002533.1, from coordinate 6,240,814 downwards.
CACCAGTCTTCAATCCAGACACACACACAAATAATTAAATAAAATAAAGCAAATTTCTCTTTCAAGCGAAGTGATTATATGGGAAGCGGTCAGAGAAAGTGCTGCAGGGATCCAGGAGAACCCTGCAATTGTTGGGATAGACCTCAACAGCTACTCAGGGTCTTTCCCAACTAACTCTGTACCTAGATGATGTCACAGTACAATAAACGGCAGTGATTTGTCACTTAAAACAAGAATCTATGAGGACAGAGAACTGGCTCAGCAGTTGTGAGCACTTGTATTTTTTGCAAAGGACCCAGGTTTGGTTACCAGCACTACAACCACATGGTAGCTCACAACCATCTGTAGAACTCCAGTTCCAGGGTATCCTGTACCCTTCTCCTGGTCTCTGAGGGTACCAGATGTGCAAGCAGTGCACATATAAACATGCAGGCACTTATACACATAAAATAAAAATAAATCGTAAAATCAGAACATCCTGAAAGTACTGCAGTCCATGTTCATTAAAACCAGAACTCTGGAGGCTGACACAAGAGAATGGCTTTGAGTTTTAGGATAGCCTGGGCTACGTAAGCAATTTCCAGGTCAGTCTGGGTTACAGAGTGAGATCTGTCCCAAAACAGTAACAACCCAAACCCAGGCTGTAGTTGTAGCTCTGTAGGTAGAACACTTGCCTAGCATACACTAAGCCCTGGATTCCATTCTCAGAAAACCCTGAACTGCAGATATTGGGTCATGCCTGTAATCCCAACATTCAGCTGGTGAAGGCAGGAGGATCAGAAGTTCAAGGTCATTCTCAGCCATTTAGTGAGTGAGTTACTGTCTTAAAAAAAAAAAAGAAGCAATCATTATGCAATTCCTCCTTAAAGGTGAAATGAATTTATAGATTATATCAAGAACAGTGTGAAATGCTCTGGAATGTTCTAGTCAGGTTCTTTCCTGCTGCACCGAGCTATCTTCAAGAGGTGAGTTTTCCAAAATAAAGGAAAGCTAGCAAACAAAGCCAACTCTCATTTTCCTGATGACCTCTGGTGCAGTTCTGACTGATCTGATGTTTTTTCTTTCATTGCTGCTCTGTTTTATTAGGGACTAGCTCCCATCTCTGGAAGAGATTAGTGCGTACCTTCCTCAAGTTACAGGTTACAGAATGACTTACTCCCTCTCTGCTGTCTGAATCTTCCCAGATGCTCAGCGCTCCCTACTCAGCACTACCTGAGCCTGCTTCCATCTCTCCCTTTCCCTCCCACACCACACTCCCTAGGCCAGCAGGAGGCAAGGTGTAGAATTTCTATGCCAGCCTGTCTTAAGAAACCAGACATACCTTGGGATAATCCTTTTGTATGATTAAAGCGGAAAATCCTTGTCTTTTTGTTTGCTTGTTTTATTTTTTAATTTCTTTTGGCTATTTCTGTGTGTCACACTCCCCATGGCAGGTGACAATTGTCAGGGCACAGTCTGAAGGAGTCAGTTCTCCCCTTCCCCGAAGTGAGTTCCGGGGATTGAACTTGGGTCATCAGATTTGGCTGCAAGTGCCCGCACCCACTAAGTTGTTTCGAGGACCTGACTTCCACCTTGTGAGGAAGGGGCCATTTGATACAGCACCAAGAGTCCAGGCGTACTGACCTTCGAGATTCCAGGGCATTCTCCGGTCTCTGCCTCCCACCCGTGAAGCAAACTATGGATGTGCACCACAGTATCACGGTTTCTGGGCATCCAGACTCAGGTCCTCAGGATGCATAGCTAGTTTTTTCAGGCAATGAGTCATCTCCCCAGACTGTTTTTGTTGTTGTTGCTGCTGCTAGTGTTTCTCATACAGCCCTGGCAGACCCCAAACTCAGTATGTAGCTAAAGATAACCTTACACGTCTGACCCTCCTGCACCCACTTCCCAGAAACTTAGATCACAAGAATGCGCCAACACAACCAGCTTCTTTTTGGGAGAAAGACTTCCCATGTAACCCATGGCTGGCCAGGAACTCGCAACAATCCTCCTGCCTCAGCTTCCAGGGCTCTAGGCTTAAAAGCATGTGCCACCAAGTCCAAACAACTCCTCCATTCTTGACACAATTTATGTTTTTAATCTCCGAGACTCAAATTGCACAAACAGTCCGTAACGAACAGTGTTGGCTTGCTTCGACAGAAACCTGAAATTTAAATACCCACCTGGGCACAATTACTGCTGCAGGACCCACATGCTGGCCCCAGTGGGACTGTCTAACCTGTTCGGAGTCAGAAAGGTACTTCTGTATTCCCCGGAGGAGGGGTGGAAATAACCTCTCTCCCTTTAGACCGTGCATGGGTTGTGAGTCAGCCCCAGGGATGGGGGTGGGGGTGGGTCATCACTTGGCCTTCCAGAATCCTCTGACTTTATTAGCGCTAACCGAAAGGGGAGAGCGATGACAGGAACTTGGCACAGACGACGGAAAACAAATGACTACCTAGCCTTCCTGGGAGCCTGACTTCACGGTGCACCTGATGGGAAAGGAAGGAGGAGGGGTGGGGACTGGCTGGGAGGCGGTGTGTAATGAGACGATTCCCTTGTCATCCTGTAGACCAACCTCTCAGGAGAACAGACATACAAGATTTGCAGTGAGGGTCACCTGGTTGCAGAGGATGTGAGGGCACGCATAAAACCTCTCCACCTTGACAGTGACATTCTCCAACCTTGGATCTGCACATCATCTGAATATCTATGTACGTGTGTGTGTGTGTATATGGAACAATAAGAGTAAGGAAAGAGAAGCCATTGACTGGAGAGGGAGCAGGTGGAGTGGTGTGGGAGAGGTGGGACGGGGTGGAGATGACCTACAAGGGACTGGAGGGAGGAGAGGGCAATGATGTCATTGCATTTTAATTTTTAGAAATCCTCTAGACCTCAGTGGCTGGAGTAACTTGCCTTAGAGCATGAGGACCTGAGTCTGATCCTCGGGACCCATGTGCAATTACACACATCTGCAAGTCCGGCGCTGGGGAGGGAGTAACAGGCAGATTCTGGGGACTCGCTAACCAGCTGCCTAGGCTATTTGTGGGGCTCTAGGTGAACGGCGTATCTCGGGTCATAGGAGGTGGATGGAGTCTGAAGAAAATACCTCAGGTTATCTTCTGACTTCCATCAACATCCAAGCACACGTGTGGACACATGCGTGCACACATACGTGTGCAGGCACACATGTGTGTGCATGCATACACACATTTAAATAAAATTTCTTTAATGGTTAATAGCATAAACTATGCTTGCAGAGTTCCCAGCATGCGCATCAGGAGACTCAGAACCAGCTCTGGCATCTTCTGGTTTCCTTGATACCTGCACTCACACATGTGAATAGCCACAAATGGACATATATACATAAATAAAAATAAATTTTAATAAGAGGTCGGCACCAAAAAAATCCTCTGCGCTAGGGAATTAAAGGATCTTGGGGCTTCTGGCGCTTACAGTTTTTCTCTTCTTTGTTCTAAGAACTGGGGACTTGGAATTCTACAAGGCTGCCTCTGTGTGGTAGAATTTTCACATAGAGTTGAGTTCCCGGGCTTCTTGTGTGTGTCTGTTTATGTTCCTCCTACTGTTAGCATGGTAAGCCACAGAAATGTAAGAAGGCCGGGGCAGACGCCACACTGCTAGGAAGCACCAACATACGCAAAAGCTAATTATATGTGGCATGACGGAATGTTCAACAGTGGTCAAGGGTATTCCCAACGGGCAATCAAGCAACTCATACATGGGATATGATTCAACCATACAGTCATTTCTTAAATGTTCTGTTTCTCCCGAGTGTGCATGTAGCATGTGTATCAAAATATTCATTTACCAGTAAACAAATATTGCTAATAAACATCAGTTATCTCTTTGTACAATCTTTTGAAGGTTGGAAGTGTTGAGTAAAGGCATTTCAAGTGTTAGATATTTTCTAGTAGCTTTCTACTGTTTTGTTAAAATGTCGGTGGGCTGGGGGGTTAGAGAAAGAAGAGGAGTAGCCAAGGGCTGAGGAGATGGCTCAGTCCATAAGGTGCTTGCCATGCAAACATGAGAACCCAAGTTCAATCCCCAGCACCCATGGCGTGTGTGTGTGTGGTAGTGTGTAAGCACAACCCTTGCACCAGAGACACAGAGAGGCGCTAGCACACTTGGGAAGTTCCCAGCCAACAAGAGACCCTGTCTCAAAGAAAGAAAACAAATATACAAATGACAACTGAGAAACAAGAGCTGTGGCTGTCACCTGGCCACCGTATAGAAAAGGACTCCTCACAGACATGCACATGGCTGGGCCTGATGAGACACACCTAGAATCCTAGCACTCCATCTGGAAGGCAGAGGCAAGAAAATTGCAGCAACTGTGAAGCCAGCCTTGGCTACACAGTTGAGTTGCAGGCCAGCCTGGGCTACATAGGGAGACCCTGTCACAAATATTCCCCAAAGCGAAAATTATTCTAAATTCACACCCTGCATATCAAACATTTCAGATACTAACTCCTGTTAAAATACACCCAAGCCACCCTCTTTCCTCCTCCCAGATGCCTCAGAGCAAGACTAAGTCCATGCGTTTTCGACTAAGCTGCATACTTAGACAATGGGGGAATGAGATTACATCTGAGCTTGTGGATTCTCTATCATGACCAAACGCCATTAAACTGAAGGACATTAGCTTTAAATTTTGGCCTAACTCTCAAAACCTTTAAATCACATATAGGAGCCAAGCCTGGAGGCATAGACCTGTGAGTCCAGCTACTCTAGAGGCTGAAGCTAAGGGCTCACTAGTCTAAGGCCGCTTGGTTAAAGAGTGAGTTCAAAGCCAGTCTAGGTAACTTATTGAGATCCTGTCTCAAAATAAAAAGAAAGAAGACAGTTGGAAATACAGCTCAATAGTAGACTTGTCCAGAATCTTCCTAGTGAGGAACTAGGGTCATGCCTAAGCAGGGTAACTGCATGAAATTCCTCAGTGAGAGGTTAGGGGCGTGACTCAGTGGTAGAGCCCCTGCCTAGAATCCCCCAGTGAGGTGCTGGGGTGTGGATCAGTGGTAGAGCCCCTGCCTAGAATCCCCCAGTGAGGAGCTGGGGTGTGGATCAGTGGTAGAGTTCTTGCCTAGAATCCCTCAGGGAGGGGTTAGTTGTATGGTACAAGAATCTAGGTTAAATCCCCAGCACTCCAAAGGGGGAAAAATCAGATATATCAATCACTACTGACCCATTTTCCAAAAGGAAGTCAAATAAGACTTGGCGCATTCCTGAATGTCACTGCTTTATGTCAGGTGAGTTTGTTAAACAGAAATCCTGGGGCACAAAAACAAAAAGCACAGGCATGTAGTATGGAGTGACCGGGGCTTCAGAGTCACCTTGGTCTCATTAATTCACACTGCATAATTCTCTTTTACACTTGCCCTTATCATGAAGAATTAAGGGCCTGCCATCTATTTCCATCTGACCCAAGGCATTCTTTTAAATGGGCTGTTGATTGTCTCTGGTGATGGACGGCTCCAAGCTGATGACATTTCAAATGGGCCTTGAGGGTACTGACAAAGGACCGTCCCTGTGTTCAGCGGGGCACTCACTTCCAAGATCTACCCCAGGGGACATGAATAAGCCATTCTTAAGAGCCCAGTTTAATTCATCAGCATCTTGAAGGGAAGGTCGTTTCTTTGTCTCACTGGGAAGCCTAAATTCTTCGCTCTGGTTTTATAAAGGTCTATATACCTCTGCTTTAAGTAAATGGGATTATGAAATGTGAGGTGATGGGCCACACGAAGGAGCCATATGTCAGGATTCTGGGAGGATCTGCACTTCCACCTTGCCTCAGACTGTGGCTTCTAGCCCTTGGGAAGGAGGGCGAATGTGAGACAAATGCGTCTACCCCAAGCTGAAGGCCACGGGTCTTTGTGGCTCAAGCAGGAGCATAATGGTGCCATGTGGAAGCCAGAGTTGATTCTTCAGCACTCTGTCAGTGCCCCCAACGTAAAGACGGATGAAGGAGAGAGGTAGAGTTCATCTGGCCTTCCTGGGAGTATCCCCATTCATAAAGCACAGCTTGTCAACCAAGTGGCAGGCAGAGTGGATGTCTACAAAATGAACTAACTCTTAGGGGAAAATCTTATTTGTCATCTTATGCCTCTATATAACAGGACCTGCACAGGATTAAAATCAGATACATCAGGGAAAGCACAGAAAACCAACTACACACATCACCCTCTTCTGGTCTCTTCTGGAACTGCACCCAAAAGCACATACCCATATATCCATCCATACACATACAAAAACCACATAACTTGAAATTTTCTTTTAAAGAAAGAAGTAAACCATATGAGTGCTATTTAGATTGTTCAACTTGGTAAGTGGGAGGGTTTTCTGGTATTTATGAAGGCAACCAATGGAAAATAAATGAAGTAGGAAACAAAAAAAAAGTAGTCTCCCCCCCCCCCCAAAAAAAAATAGGGCTGCTGAGGTGGCTTGATGCATCAATGTACACACCGCCAAGCCTCAAGATCTGAGTTTGGTCATTGGTGCTCACACCATGCACAGAATGGTCACACACAAATAAGTAAACATAATACAATCTAGAAGTAAACAGACACTGTAAGAACAATGCTCTCCATACCCCACAGAGCCAACGAAGCAGGCTATCCAGGGACAATCGCAGAGCCTGCACAGTTCTGCAGTAGGGCCTCTGCACACATGCTGTGGTTGTTTAGCCTGGGGTTTTTGTGCCACTTCTAACAGTGGGAGTAGGGGAGTCTCTGACTCTTTTGCCTGCTCTCGGGACCCTTTTCCTCTTCCTGGGTTGTCTCATTCAGCCTCGATATGAGGGTTTGTGCCTAGCTGCGCTGCATCTTGTTAGGCCGCGTTGGGTTGATATCATTGGGAAGCCCACTCTTTTCTGAAAAGACACGGAGGAGCAATGGATCTAGGGGAGAGGGAAGGTGGGGTGGGGCTGTGAGGAGTGGAGGGAGAGGAGGCTGCAATTGGGATGTATTATATGAGAGGAGAATAAATTTTGAACAATCCAAACAAGCAAATTAATTATTTTTTTTAAAAAAATAATATTCTTATGAACATAAAAGGATTTAAATTTCTTAGATACTCACATCTTAAGGTTTTTGAGCCCCACTTCTCTTACCAATTAACCTTTCAAACTGTTTCTCCAATCTAATTAAACAATAGGCAGCGTGGCAGCTCCAGGGCTATTGGCAAAATACACACTAATCTTCATGGGGGTGGTGTGTTTCTTAACCGCTAATGGAAATAAGAATGCCCAAGGACCTCCGACCTGCATCCATCCACTGTTTTATAGCCTATGAAGTGCCATGTGGGCGTGGGGAGATGGCTCAGGCGGTAAAGTCCTTCCTATACAGACGCGAAGATCTGAGTTCAGATTCCCAACACCCACATTAAAAAGCCAGGTGTGGGGATATGTGTTTGTAATCCCAGCACAGGGAGGTGGAGACAAGAGGATTCCTGCAGCTACCTGGCCATCCTGTCTAGCCAGTCTAGTCAAGGAGCTCCAGGTTTAATGAGACAGTTTCTTAAGAGTAAGGTAGAAAGCAATAAAACCTCTAGACACCGACCTCTGGTCTCCACAAGCAACCCCTCTTCACCCCTACACAAAAAAACGAAACACGGCTAGGCATGGTAGCTCATGTTGATAATCCTAGCACTCAGGCAGGAGGACTGCTCCCAGTCTGAGGTCAGTGTGGTCTATTCTGTGGGACCCAAAGTTGCAAGAATTCCGAAACTCTAAACGAGACACTATACCCTTCCCTTTGGCTATCAGGCTATTGTAACAATGTTCCCTGAGGAATTGAAATGTCCCCAGGAGTAATAGACCCGGAGAATGAAAGGGCTGAGGCCCGCTGCCAGTCACAGGGAAACATATCTCTCAGAAGAGATGTCACACAGTCATAATAACTTATCAGGCCATCACCTTACCAGAGAGACGGGAGCCCAGACAATTAATGGGCCAGTGCTGACCAGGTGGGTCCACACCCTGACCGGAACTTCTTAGCTATGTGAACTCTTGCCCTCTATTTAAACCTAGATGGACTCTGGGCGAGGGAGGACAGGGTCACTGGGGCATTTCATTCCTCTTTCTAGTGTGACCACGTTGAACGCATGCCCTTTCTCTGTTTTTCATTACAACTTGTCTCTTTAATTGGCTTGATGAGGATAAGTGGTGGAGCCTGGCTTGTTAGGGCTGCCAGGGCTCTGGTCCTAATGACTCCAGCAGCAGTGCGGACTGATGAACAGCAGCATAACTAGGTGTGGTGGCATAAACCCAGTAACTGGTGGGTGAAGACAAGAAGGCCAGGAGTTCCGAGCCATCCTCTCCCACAGAGCAAATGCGAGTCTCTATCTCAAAAAAAAAAGCAAGGGATTAGAGAGATGGAAGGTGGCTAAGAGGAAGGGCACAGTGCTCTTCCAGAGGACCTGAGCTCAGTTCCCAGCACCCACACTGGGCAGCTGACAAATGTTATAACTCCAGCTCTAGGAGAACCCAATGTTGTCCTCTTCTTTTTAAGATTTATTTATTGTGTATACAGTGTTTTGTCTGCACATACACCTGCAGGCCAGAAGAGGGCACCAGATCTCATTATGAGATGATTGTAAGGCACCATGTGGTTGTTGGGAATTGAACTCAGGACCTCAGGAAGAGCAGCCAGTGATCTTAACCCCTGAGCCACCTTTCCAGGTCCCCAATGTCCTCTTCTTAAGAACTATTACAGACATCTGCACTCATGTGTGTGTACACACACACACTCACACACACACACTCACACACACACACTCACAAAAATGATAAGAGTAAATATTTTAAAAAACACCCCAAAAGCAACCAAACAACTAAGATAAAAGGTACGTGTACAACGTCTTCACTAGGGAACAAATCTGAGGTCAGCTTGGGTGACAGGAGCCCCAGCCTAAAGTAACAGCCAATTAACTAACCAAAACTGTGATAAGAGGATCCCTGCTGAGCACTTCCCCCTTGATAAGGAGGCAAAGGGAAGAGCCCTGCGCCTGGAGGTGTGTGTGAAAAGTTCCCAGCCCGGCCTCTGTTGACAGTCACTTAGCCTTCCCCGGTGTAATCCCCACACCACAGAGGGACTTGGGCTTCCCAGGCCTGTGACCGCCCCGCCCCTCAGAACACTGTGAATGGCTTGACATCCTGAACCTCATAATACTCACTCGGACAGCAGAAGTGTTCACCACTTCCTTCACCTCCAGGGAGTGGAGACTCTTAGGGCAAACAAAGTTAGCTTAGTTCTGTGTCAAACCTTCAATCACTGGATTAGCTTGACGGTGGCAGAAGGGCTTCGCTTCGTCTTTGTGTGGGCGTGGGGTGTGTGCATTTAAGTGCAGCGCCCCCAGAGGTGGGCTTCAGATGCCCTGGAGCCAGAGTTACAGGCAGCTGTGAACCCACCTGATAGGGGTGCTGAAACCAAACTCAGGTCCTCCCAAGAGAAGCAGGGGCTTAACTGAAACACGAATCCAGCCCTTCGGGGGACATTATAAGTAAAGAGAAAAAAAACCAGGCCAGGGAAGGCCAAGGGAAAATGGGATGGTATTCAAGGTCCTGGGATAGGCTTGAACTCTTAAGAGATGTATGTGGGCTTCTAAGATCCCATTTACCAGGAAGATCAAGAATTTTATGGCTAAACCATGTGCAGAAGTGCAGACGGTTACAGTGAAAGAAATATGCCTGACTAGGAGAGACAAAGAACATGTTTTCTTTCGTATGCAGAACACAGATCTCAAATATTTAAATTATTCATTTAAATCAGGTAGTTATCCATATGTGTGTGTGCATGTGTGCACATGTGTGTGGGCACACACACACACGATTCTAAAGGACTCTGAGGAAGACCAGGGGAAAGGGAAGGTGATGGGTAACTGGGATTGCATAAGAGCAAATACAATGTAAAAAGCTCATAATAAAGCCCATTATTTTCTATGCTAACTGTAAAAGCCATACAAAAAAAACATAATTTTAAAAAGCATGTTATGGTATAGTAGTTGGCTACTAAAATAACTCGAATGTCTCAGGAAACACCACCTTAAATTACTTCTGGGGTGAGAAAACAGTGGAGTGATAAGAATCAGTAGACCGGCAAAGAAAAGGTAAGGTAATGAGGGGCCCAGTAAGGGACTGGGTGGCTTGGTTGGTAGCATGTTCAGTGCCTGCCTAGCATGCGGTAAACCCAGGGCTTAACTGCCCAGCATCACATAAACCAGGCATAGTGGCACCTGCCCAATAGTCCCAGCACTACAGGAGGCTCTTCACAGGACTGAAGCCAAGGCTGGCCTACGAGGTGAGTTCTAGGTCAGCCAGGGCTGTAGAGTGAGACCCTCTGCAAACCAAAAAAGCAAGCAAGCGAAGAGAAACAATAAAGGAAAAGAAGGAGGACGAGAAGGGGAAAGGCAGAGGGGGAGGAGGGGAGAAAAAGGAGGGAAAGTGGGAAAGAAGAAAAAAAGAGTCCCTATGTTGTCTGTTGTTAGATTTCAACTCTGTGTTTTAGAGGACATTCCTTGGCAGGGTTATCGTCCAAGCCCTCTGTGCTATTTTAGGAAAGGATGAAGTATCTGACCCATGCACGAGGTCTTTACAGCTAATGTGTGCCTAAACACTTTGGAAGGTGAGGACACGCAGGTTCCCACTGTATATCCCTCATCGGGCTGACCACTCAGGACTCAGAAAAGCTAACCTCAGGAGACAGGCGCCCTGACGAGTAAGAACCAAGCACTTAAATAGACGTGGGCCACTCACTGGACCTCTGTGGGCAAGCTCCTCAGTATCAATGTGGTGCTCATGGTAGTGTCATACACCTTCAAAGCCTGCAGGGAGGACTGAGTTCACTCAAGTGGCTAGAACTCTATAGCAAGTAGCCATAAAGGTCAGCTACCACTATCATCGTCTGAGAAACTTTAACAAAAAGAAAGCATGGAGGTGAGGCTCAACATTAGCATATCTGCCTAGAATCCCCCAGTGAGGGGCTGGGGTGTGGCTCAGTGGTAGAGCCCCTGCCTAGAATCCCCCAGTGAGGGGATGGGGTGTGGCTCAGTGGTAGAGCACCTGCCTAGAATCCCCCAGTGAGGGACTGGGGTGTGGCTCAGTGGTAGAGCACCTGCCTAGAATCCCCCAGTGAGGGGCTGGGGTGTGGCTCAGTGGTAGAGCCCCTGCCTAGAATCCCCCAGTGAGGGGATGGGGTGTGGCTCAGTGGTAGAGCACCTGCCTAGAATCCCCCAGTGTGGGACTGGGGTGTGGCTCAGTGGTAGAGCACCTGCCTAGAATCCCCCAGTGAGGGGCTGGGGTGTGGCTCAGTGGTAGAACACCTGCCTAGAATCCCCCAGTGAGGGGCTGGGGTGTGGCTCAGTGGTAGAGCACCTGCCTAGAATCCCCCAGCAAGAGGCTGGGGAGATATTTGCTTGGTACAGTACTTACCTAGACCCATCTCTCAGTGAGAGGCTGGCTGGAGGTATGGCTCAGTGGCAGAACACAGGTCTAGCATGCCTGAGGTCCTGGAATCCATCTTAAGCACAACACACACACACACACACACACACACACACACACACACACACACACCACGAGGGAGGGGCGTATCTGGGCGAGAGTTCAGCTAAGGTTGGTGCAATCCTCAGCTCAGTAATCCCTTTTCTACTGGAACATTCAACAACCCGAGGGCAGAGAGGAAGCAAAGCTGATGAACGCATCAGTACTGCGGTTGGTACTTGGCAGGTAGATTGACTAGAGTACTGGGGAAGGCACTGTGGTAAGGGTACCTCCAAAATGACTGTCATTTAAGGTTTGAAAACTCCCAGGCAGCATTTCTTTAAAGATTAAAACTGGCTCAACAGCGATACCCCGTCCAACAAACAAACAAAAACCAGGCATAACCAACCAGAAAGCCCAATCTCATATGGAACTAAAGATTATGAACAAGCAGCGTAGGTGCTGAAAGCTCTACACAGACAGACGACAGACAGACAGACAGCTGGATATGGATGGGTGGAGACTCATTTGATGTGTTTCTCCCTCCATCTGCACTCTAATTTTTAAGAGACATTTTGTCCTTTAGCTTGAGAAACAAAGGCAGGCATGGTGGTGGACATCTGTAGTCCCAGCACTAGTGAGGAAGAAGCAGTGAGGTCAGGAGTTCAAGGCTAGCCTGACCAATCTCAAACAAAACAAAACAAAAACAACAAACAAACCAAACAAGAGGCGAGGGAGAAGGTGCAGCACTCTGGATCAAGACTGACAACATGTGTGTGTACCTTGTTCATATCCGGATATCCGGGATGTGGACAGATCATGTCAAATGTACTTGTGAGAGAACCAGGAGTAAGGAACTTAGCGGGAGGACAGAAGCTGCTACTACAAATAACGCCATGTATTTGTTGGTGCGATGGGGGTCTAAAAAGCAGTTGCACACTGAAAACACAACGACGGATGGTAGGCATCAACCATCTTCTTCTTTCCCCAATCCTCCCCCTCCTCTCATTATTATTTATGTGTGTGTGATAGAGACAAAAAGAGACAGAGAAGCAACAGGATCAGGACTTGGAAGGTCTGGCTTTTTGAGAAGTTTCTGTTGCTGATAAGACTGAATTTGCTGTCTTTGATTATCACACACACACGCATTTTACATATATTTAGCTGATACTCAGTTCTGATAGTTCTTGTAAGGAGAATACATTTAAATTGGGAAAGACAGGACACACGAGAGTCTCGGGATGCTCTGGGGAACTAGAAATGTCACCACTACCTGGTGACTTGCTATTTATCCAAGTTGGCGAGTTCCAGACTCCTCAGGCACAGCTTGCATCTGAGACTCACCATTTTAACTTTCACTATTCAACTAAAACTACTTTATTTTTGTTTTACACGTATGGGTTGTTTTGCAGAATGTATGTTTGTGCACTATGAGCGTGCAGTGCCCATAGAGTCTAGAAGAGGGCACTGAATCCCTGGAACCGGAATTACAGATTGTTGTCAAATGAAATGTGATCACTGGGGACTAAACCCAGGTCACTGCCATCAGTAAGAGCAGCCAGTGCTCTTAACCATTAAGCCATCACTACAGTCTCTTTATTATTTAGTTTTTGAGATTAAGGTCTCATACACTCAGGCTGGCCTCTAAATTCTTTACAAAGCCAAGGCTAACCCTGAACTTCCGTTCTTCCTGCCTCCACTTCCCAAGCACTGTGTGTATTGGTACTTTTGGCTTCATGGAATGCTGGGGATGGAACCTAGGGCTCCCTGCATGATGGGCAAGACTCTACTAAGTGAGCGACATGCCCAGATCAAGGACCACCACCTTTAGCAAACTAAGCCTTGGATGGTATCTACTCCTGAAGAACATCTAGGAAGGTTTGCCTGTTAGTGGTGTGCAGTGGTGCAAAACTGTAATACCAGCGCACAGCATGCTGAGGCAGGAGGATTGTGACTTCCAGGCAGGCTTGAACTATAAAGCGAGACTCTGTATCAAACCACTAGATGACTTGCTAAAACTTCTTTGTTATTTATATATTGGGAGAAAAACTCAACCTATACTTTTACAGCCTTAAACTTGGCAAAATACTGCATGGGAGGATCAGTTATCTGAAGCCATGGCTGTCCACTAACCAGTCCAGTGTTGTACATGGTGGATGCCCATAAAGAATGAGCACAGGGAAGTAAGTGCTTTGTTTGCACAACAGTTACTAGTCATCATGGCCCATTTGCTCAGGATGCATGTCCTGTGTTGTGCTAACCTTTCACACAATGCAGCAGTGTCTGCCAACGTGGAAATGAGCAGAATAGCCTGTCTCTGAAGAGCCATCCAGAGAGTAAGCAAAGCACAACATTGTCTCCCTGTCCTCCCTGAGTGTGGCCCTTACTGTGGGCTCGGCATGCCAACCACCCTGCACTTGAGTAGGGTTTTTTTTATTAGGTCTGGTGGAACTAGGTTTGGAAAGCCATAGCTGCAAGGAAGACTGTGTCCAATCCTAGGTGCGGTATCCCTCCGAGCAGATTCGACATAACTGGTGTCTTTGTGGGTGAGAGATATATGCATGTATGTGTTCTGTTCATATGTGAGTACAAGTGTATGCATGCCATGGCACACGGGATGTGAGGTGGTTGGAGGATAACCCCAAGTGTGTTTCCCCACCTTCTGTCCTGTTTGAGACAGTCTCTTACTGTTGCCACTGCCTATGCCAGGCCAGCTGGCCGGCAAGCTCCTGGGGGCTCCTCCCATCACCGCTTCCCATCTCGCTCCAGCATAGGAATGCTGGAATTACAGATGTGCGCAGTGCACCTGGCTTTGCATGGTTCTGGGGATGCAAACTCAAGTCCTCACGCATGCGAAGCAAGCATTTTACCCATCGAGGCACCTCTCTAGCCCCAGGGCTTGTCTTCTCCCTCACAGAAGGTCCGTGCTTTCAAGAGTTCACACCTAGTACTTTAACCTAACTACAAAAACGCATGACAACGCATAGACCCTATTTGCTGTTTGGAATAGTATGGCTTTCACAGGGTGATTCTGGGGTGGTCTGAGCATTAGAATGAATGAACAAAGAGCTGCAGCACTGGGCTGGGGGTGTAGCTGAGTTGGTGGAGTGCTGGGCTAACAAGCACCAAGCTTTGTATTCCATCCCCAGCACCACACAAACTGGGTGCAAGCCCATAATCCCAGAGAGAGATAATCTCCGGAGGGAGAGGCAGGGCAGTCAGAGATTCAAAGTCATTTTCAGTTACATCAGGGGTTCCTTTTAATGCTGAGATCCTTGTTAGCGGAAAGTGTGCCTTGGCAGTGTTCTATTGTTTTTATTATTATTGTATGACTTGTAGGTGGGCACTGCCATGGGTGTGTCGAGGACAAAGGACAATTGATGGAGTCAGTTCTCTGCCTCCACCTTTAATCTAGTTCTAGGGACTGAACTCAGGCCACCAGGCTTGCACAGGAGACACTCTGATCGGCTGAACCATCTCACCAACCCCTTTCCTGTATTCTTTGAGACCAAGTATTTTAACTAGTGAAGCAACTTGTCATGAACGAGACACAGGCTTGAATGACAAACCGTATCCTCTAAGCATGCTGGGAGGATCTCAGCTGTCCTTCATCATCCCTCAATTATTAATTGAGACGACCTCGAGATAGAAAGACAATATGATGGTTAATACTGACGGCCTACTTGGAAGCACCTAGGCTCACTTAGGGGACAAACCTCTGTGCCTATCTGTGAGGGAGTTTCTAGACTGGATTAGCTGAGGTGAGAATATCTGTCAACCCTGAATATTGGCGGCACCATCCCATGGGGTCGTTGGTGAACAGAAAGGGCAAAGTGAGCTGAGCGCCAGCATCCATCTCTCTCTGCTCCCTGACTGTGATGCCATGTGACCAACTGCCACACGCTCCTGCCGCCATGACTTCCCGCCACACTGGACGATACCCTTGAACCGTGAGCCAAAGTAACCGCCGGCCCTTAAGCTGTGCTTGTCATGGTTCAAACATGGAATTGTTCATAGCTGTGAGAACAGTAACACAGATGGGGAAAGACAATGACAGATGTAGGGGGTGGGTGTGAGAGCGTGTGCCCAAGGATGGCTTCTGCCACCAACGCAATCATCACCAGCATCTGGGACCCCTCTCCCACAGTCCCAACCTCACCTGCCGTCAAACACAGCCGCCCACAGCCTCCCGCCTTCCTCATCTCGGGATGTCATTGTTCAGCAGTGTGGAAATGACAGCCGCTTGTCACACTCCACATGAGAGGGCTCCCTCACTGAGGTAACTAGCAAGCCATTTCTAAAGCTGTCATTCTCTGGTGTCAGTGCAAGCCACTGTTCAAAGGTAAGCTCTGACACGAGCCAGGCAGCACCGTGACTGTTATTGCCACGGACTCTTCCGTGCTGTGGCACCAGCAGCAGCAGCGAGCACCCAGGGTTTGTTTCACCCAATTATTTGTTTGTCATTCGGAAGTCCGGGATGTTGAGCAGGTATCGGGGAGGTATTTTTGGCCCACGGTACAGGCATCAGTATAATGAGGCCCTCAGGTAAAGGTCTGTTCTGTCAGTGAGGTGCTGGGGTGATGTGCTGGGGAGAAGCGTTGAGTATCAATTAGAATATTTGAATAAGATAAGGGAAGCAGGCAGGATGCTGAGAAGGCTCAAGAAGTTGGGCCTTAACTTTTCAAATGCCTCAAAACCCAAAGCGTAGGCAGTTTTCAAGTTGGCTTGGCAGCTGACGCAGATGGAGTTGGTGTGAGGGGCTGGCTGTCTTGCCTCAACTAAGGGTCTTCAGAAAGGAAGGAGGCTGGAAGCAGGTGTCAGCAGCACCCAGGGGTGCTCTCTGGGGGTGAAGACCTTGCTGAGTAGGGCAACAGATCACTGACTGTTCAGAAGGGGCCATGAAACAGGGCATCCTCTCAGCTAGTCCCCCAGATCTTTGCCTAGAGCTTCTTCTTCCTGGGAGACTATGAACCAAATTACATTTTGGGTATCCTGCAATGAGGGGAATTTAGACTCACCATGTGGCTGACTGTAGGAAACAGACCCACAAAACTTAGTTGGTGGGCTGGTGAGATGGAGCTCAGAGGGTAAAGGCACTTGCCGCCAAGCCTGAGGACCTGAGTTCAAACTCTGAGATCCACAGGGTGAAGGTAAAGAGTTGACTCATTCAGGTTGTCCTCTGCCCTCCATACACACGCCGTGGCACATGGGTACTGACAAACATACACACACAAATAAATATAATAAAGTCTTAAAAAATTTTGTTTATAATAGTATGATAGTATACCACCAAAGTCCACAGGCAGGATTGGCCCGGCTCCTTGCACAGGAAATTGTCTCCGGGGTTCTCACTATGAAATTCTTCCTTCCTAGGATTCTCAGCCACAGAAAGTAAGAGGGTCAGGGGTTGGGGAGATGGCTCAGCAGTTAACCGCTTGCCAGGCAACCATCACCAATACCACATAAATGACAGATGGATGCAGCAGCTGGCCTGTAATTCTAGCCCCAAAAGGAGGAGACGGGATCCCCAGAGCAAGCGGGCTAATAAGACTAGCCACATAGGCGAGCTCTGGGTTTAATGAGAACCAGCCTTGATGTAGAAAGTGGAAGATTCCTAGCATCATTCTCGGGCCTCCACATGAAAGTCTGAATCCCTGAGCATCCGGACACACACATTCCCTACACACATGTGCCCCCACACATAGAAACATGCATATCCACACATGCATACTGCACACATGAGAAAAGGGAATAAAAGGAAAAATAAGGGGTGTAGTCCAGAGAAGAGGGTGTTCCAACACAGACATCTTAGACAGGGCACAGAGAAAGTTAGCCAGGGGACTCATTAATTCAGGCATAGCTTGTCATCTCCAGGAAACTTTCAAGAAATTCAAAGTAGTTGGGTCTAATGACATTTGCCTATAATCCCAGCACGCAGGAGGTGGAAGCAGGAAAATAAAAAGTTCAGCACGTACACGTGGAGGTCAGAGGACAACTTGCAAGAGTCAGTTGGCTACACAGTGAGTTGGAGGTCAGCCTGGGCTACATGCAAACCTGTACCAAAGTAGCCTGGTGTAGCCGTTCATGCCTGTAGTTCCAGCATCAGAGAAACTCAAGCAGGAAGATGGAGTTCAACACCTCAGGCTAAAGGGGACCCTATCATGAAACAAAACAAAAGGGAACAAGGGAGCTGGAGAGGTGGCTCAGTGGGTAAGAGCACTTGCTGTTATTCCAGAGAATTTAAGTTGTGTTTCTGTCATCAACACAGACAGCTCAAAACCACCTGTAACTCCAGCTCCAGAACCCATGAACATGAGGTATCCCCACATACATGGAAACATACACACCAAACACATGAAAAATGGGGAAAGGGGTAAAAGGGGGGCTCTGATGCCCTCTTCTGGTTTCCGGGGCACCCACAAACATTTGCCATTCACACACACACAAACACACATTTGTAAAAGAATAAAAATAAACAGCTAGATGTGGTAGCGCAAGTCTTTAATCCCAGCACTCAGGAGGCGGAGGGAGGTAAATCTCTGGGACTTTGAGGCCAGCCTGGTCTACATACCAAGTTCCAGGCTAGCCAGGGCTACCCAGTGAGAACTTATCTTAACAGAAACAACAAAATTCTTTAAAACAAAACCAAGCAAGCAAACAAACAAACAATAACAACAACAACAACAAAAAAAAAACCCTCAGTCTATATCCTTTAATCAGTTAATAAATTTATTTTTGTAGCGCTAAAATATGAACCTGAGATCTCAAGCATGCCAGATGAATGCTCTACCACTCTCTAGCCCGGGATTTTTCTTAAAAACTTTCCCCTAATAAAGTAGATATGAGAAGGGGGCAAACAGAGGTAAAAGTCTAACACTCGGTAGATGCAGCACGGAAAGACTGAAGTCAGTATTAATGGTTCCCGTAGAGCGACGGCAAAGCAGGGTTATCCAGCCATCAGACCTGGATTAACTCTGGAAGAATCGGGGCTCTCACGGCTGGACTGACGCCTGAGGTGTGCTGCCAGCTCTTGATGGATGGAAGTGGTGACATTCTTTCCCTGATCCTCAACAGCCCCTGCCGGCCTCATTTCAATTCTCAGTGGGACCATGAGTCACCTCCTGGAAACAGAAGCTGCCTAGCCACGGCCCCTGGGGTGCTCTTAGGCAGGACTTTCTCCTCCCGTCTAATCCCCTCCTGCTCCTCCACCCCTTCCTAGTCTAGAAGGGAGGGCGCTCAGCCCAGGAAAAGGTCTTAGGCAGGACAGTCCACCCACTTGAGAACTCAAGTACAAAAGGAAGTCTGCACCTAAGCACTTTTATATACAGAGGGGTTCTGTAAATATTTATAAGCCGATAAAATGCTTCCTCTAACACCATCCAACACGGAGACAAGCAGACACTGCGCTGTTATTTCTCTTCAGGAGGCCATGAGCCTAACAGCTGGGTTTTTATGGAGAACCTCTGCCCTCTTCTCCCCACCTTCCTCCACCAGTGTGTTCATGTATCCCATACACGTATGTGCACGGGTGTGGAAGCCATAGAGTCTCAGCTAGCACTCTCCGGGCACCATGCACCTTTTTACTTTTTAGAAACCATGCTTACTTGTGTGTGTGTGGGGGGGGGGGCAAGCATGACAGGGTACAGGTGTGGAGGTCAACGGTTCTCTTCTTCCATCCACCACGGGACTCTGGGGGATCAAGTCTTCAGGCTTGGCAGGGACTGCTGGACCATTTCATAGGCCCACCTTTTGTTCTTTATTGAGACAGGATCTGACTTGCCAAGTGAGCCAGACTGACTGGCCAGGGAACCCCAGGGGTCATTTGTCTAAAACTTCTTTTTAAGTGAGTTCTGGGGAATCAAACTCGGGTCTGCCAAGCACTTTATTAACTAAGCCATCTCCCCAGCTCCCCTCTTTTCCTCCCTTCTAAAGTTCATCCAATCTCCCCTCATCTGTAAGATCTTTCTTGTAAAGATGGGGCCCACACTAGAAATACCAGCACTAGGGAGTCTAAGTCAGAATTGCCCCAAGTTCAGGGCAAGCCTGGTCTCCACAATGAGTTTCGGGTCTTCATAACGAGACCCGGTCTCAAAGACTCCCAAGATGCAACCTCTCCTCAGAGAAGAGGTGTAATTTTCTCCATAAGTCCTCACAAATTCAAGACTGAAACCATAGGGATGGCTCCCCAAGTCCAGTCCTTTGCAGTTCAGGTTACTGACAATGCCATTCACTCAGCTCAGATGCAGACACTTTGGACTCCCAGAACCTAGAACTTTCCACCACCCACAGTCTGGCCTTTAGATCCAGAGGAAGCTACAGGAATTGCTTCCTTCTGAGGCGGTGTCTGAAACTGGCTCTCGCGTAGCCCAAGCAGTCGAGGGTGGACCTGAACTTTGGATCTCCCTGCTTCCAACTTCCTAGTGCCGGAATCAGAAGAGTGCCTCTTCACGTGGTTTATGTGATTCTTGGGACCCAAGCCAGGGCTTTGTGCATGACAGGTAAGCACTCTGCCAGCTGAGGCGCATCCACAGCCCAAGCTCAAGTCCCCTGTCTGACTGAGGCTTTGCAGTGTGGCGCTATGCAGATCCTTAGGCTGTTCCCTGGAATACTGGCAATTAACAATTTAACAAGGCCACTGACTATGTGTGCATGTACGTATGTGTGTGCTTGTGCGTGGAGAGGGCCAGAGGTCAAAATAGAGTATCATCTTTTATTACTATCTACCTTATTTGCCGGGCAGTGGTGGCGCACACCTTTAATTCCAGCACTTGGGAGGCAGAGGCAGGCGGATCACTGTAAGTTTGAGACCAGCCTGGTCTAGAACCTAGAACAAATTCTAGGACAGCCAGGCTACCCAGAGAAACCCTGCCTTGAAAAACAGACAAACGGAGGTGGGTGGTGGAGGGGGGTGCCTGGAGGGATGGCTCAGCTGCAAAGAATGCTGGTTGTTCTTCCAGATATAATTCCCAGCAGCCACAGGGCAGCTCACAACTGTCTGCAACTCTAATTCCAGGGGAACCAACACCCTCACACAGACATGCATGCAAGTAAAACACCACTGCACATAAAATAAAGTAAAATTTAGAAGAAAAGAGAAGCAAGCAAAAGGAAACTAACCACCTTAAGATTCATTTTGTGTGTGTATGAGAGAGAGAGAGAGAGAGAGAGAGAGAGAGAGAGAGAGAGAGAGAGAGAGAGCGCACAAGTACATGTACCTGAGAGCACATGGAGGCCAGAAGATTTGGTGCTGCAATAACAGGCATATGTTGGATACCTGGCTTGTTACAGAGGCCCCGAATTCAAATTCTGCTATTTTTTTTTTCTTAATGTAGGTCCTAAAGATAAACTCAGGTCTTCTGACATGCATGACAAGCACTTTCTTAACCAAGCTCTCTCCCCAGCCCTCACCCACTGACATCATTTGTTTAATAGCTGATAAATCTGATTACAGCGGACTCCATGTCAAACCTTTTTTCCGGATGAACTTTATGGATAAGGAAGCCTCAGACATCGGCTCAAGCTGTCCAGCAGCAGTAGGGCTCTCTCGGGGCCAGGAGATTTCCTCTGGGAAACCCTTTCCCTTCTCCAGGCAGAAAATGAGAAAATGATGTCATCAGGGCTAAAATTAGGTTTTAGTGTTACTTTGTTGAGAGATGTGAAAGGTGACAGATAAGAGGGCGAGAATGTTTTCCAAGTGGCTTTCAAAGGCGACCAAATATAACCGCTTCCCACATCAGTCTATTAAGGGGAGCACTTGAGATATCTCCCTCTTCAAAAGGACTCTCAGAGAAAGCACTAGTGTGCTCCCAACCTCCTCCTTTGTAGGGGAGTCTTATGCGGGTCAGGCAAGCAGGTCCGCAGTGTGTGCAGGGACAGAATGCCACCACCTCCTCCTGCCTGGCAAAACACTGGGAGCTGAGCTTAGGGCTTCCATTACCAGCTGGTATTTCCAGAAATGCCCCTGCTGGAAAATACTAGCTCACTACTAATAAAGCTGGGCTGGGAAGGAGACCAGGGCACAAGAAGCAAAGGATTGCTCTGAAGACACTCGAAGATGCTAGGTCACCGAGCTGGCTGAGTTCTGTCAACTTGCCACAGCGTAGAACCATCTGAGAAGTGCGTCTGCATGGAGGAATTGCACAGAGCAGGCTGGCCTGTGGCTATGTCTGAATGAGACTGTCGTCTGCTAATCTGACTCAGCCCACTGTTGGTGGCACCATTCCCTGGGCAGGGGATCCTGTGTTGTATAGTGTAGAGGAGGCTGGCTGAAAGCAAGCAGGCGGCACGGGAACACTCAATCCTCTCTGCTCTAGATAGTGGATCTGGTGGGGAACCAGTTTCCTCTATAGTTTTCTTACAAAGATGGACTGTCACCTGGAATAATTAAGTCAAATAAGCCCCTTCCTCCCCTAAACTGCATTTTCCCTGGGTATTTTTATCAAAGGCACAGAAATGAAACTAGGACAGTAGTTAAGAAAACGAGGTATGCTGGGGCTCCCCTGTAATCACAGTACTGGGGAGGCTGAGGCAGGAGGATCAGTGCTTGTTCAAGGGCAGCCTAGACTATAAGAGAGCCTGTCTCAACTCATCTTTCTAAGGGTGAGGCAACTGGAGGTGCCTTAGGTTGAACCCTGAAACAAAAGCCTGAAGATGATCATCAGGGTTACCTTTGACCAGATAATAATTAGGCACCTAGAGGTGTTGGGAAATCCCAAGAGCACCTCCATCGGGTTCAAGTGTCTAGGGACATCAATCACCTTGGGAAGGTGTGGGAGGAAGATAAAAATGGATAACTCTCCTGGATGTGGTCCTGACCAGTGTCTTCCCAGGGTTTTCAGTACTGGTCATTCTGTTCTGTACCCTCTTAAGGAAAGACACCCCACCTTTCCTTTTCAGTTCTCTGCCACAATGCCAGGGCTGGCTACAATTCAAGACTGGAAAGCACACTCCCTGGAACCAGGGGGACCTATTTCTTAAAAGCGCTGTCACTTTGAGTCACGTGGCTTTTCAGACTCTCCAAGTCCTCACTGGACAAATGAACGACTTTCACAGAGCTTAGGCAGCTGAAGACAGAAGGCCACTCCTGAGGGCCGCCAGATGGCTCAGCGGGCAAAGGCACTTGCCACCAAGCCGGAGGGACTAACTCCCTCAAGCTGCCCTCTGACCTCCACAAACACACTATGGCACACAAGCACACAGAACAAATAAAATTTAATAATAATAAAATAAGTCCTTAATAAAAGCCACCGGTGTGTATTGTATGTAACATCTCTAAGTTGGAACCCCTTCTCTTCCTTCCTTTCTTTTCCCTTCCCCTCTTCCTTCATCCTCTCTCCCTCTTTTCATATTTTTTTCTTCTTATTTTTTGTTCTTCTGAAACAGGCTAGCCTGGAACTTGTGTCAATCCTCCTGCCTCAGCCTCCCAGGTACTGGGATTACAGGCATGTGTACATAAGTATTTTTGGTTTTCTAAGATAGAACCTTACTACGGAGCCCTGGTACCCCATGGCTCAGTCTGACCCAAAACTCACAGCAATCCTCCTGCCATAGCCTCCCAAATGCTGAGATTACAGGCATGCATCACCATTATCTTCTGGGCAGGAAGTCTAGATGATGTCATGCCTATAAAATGCTTTAACCAGTATATAATTAGATCAAGGTACATGGTAGGCTGGGCACTTTAATATATAATTACTTCATTGTAGTACCACAATAGCTCTATGAGACGGGTTTGATTACTCCCATTTTATAGAAAGAAAATAAAAATGGCGATGCCCCAGATCCCTCTTCGGGTAAGTATTGAAGCTGGGAGTCTCTAATACAAGTCCACATGTGAAGCTGGCCAGGGCACCACAGCGCCTACTACCCTGCTGCCAGCTGTCTCCTCTGCATCCAAGTGTGCCAGGTCAACCTTCTTCAGATTAATTCTGTGGAGCCTGGCCAGCCCACCATCAGTTCCCTGAACACCCTGCAGGTCAGGGTCCTAAACGCCTCTTCTGCACTCCTTCAAAGGGCAGAGGCATAAAGAAAAAAAAAAAAAAAAGGACCATGAAAGGAGGGGAAGAGACAAGAAAGCCATAGGAAGTACAAGTGACATAACGACAGAATGGGAGACTCTCTGGGGGGGGGGGGGGGGAAGACCAGCAACTAGAGAGGTGGGTAAGGGAGCGGAAAGTAAAATGGTCTGTGTGCGTCCAAAGCCCGCAGTGTAGAGGCGGAGGGTGGAGCTCTGTTGACAGTATACACCAGGCATACACAAGACCCTCAGTTCTGCACAAACTGAACACTACGGTGTGATCCTAGCACTTGGGAAGCGGAGGCAGAAGGTTCAGATCAAATTTAAAGTCAGCCTGGACTGTGTGAGATCGTATCTCCAAAAACAAACCACCGGGTCAATGAGATGGCTCAGCGGTTGGGGGTGCCTGCTGCCCAGCCTGATCACCTGATCCCCTGATCCACAAGGTAGGAAAGAACCCAACTCCTGCAAGTTGTCCTCTGATGTCCACACTAGTGTCCCACTCCAAGTGCATGCACACACACAAATGCAAGTTTTAAAAAGGTAAATAGACAAGAAAATCTATGGAAATTTCTCAGCTAACCAAAAAAAAAGTGTCAAAAGCAAAATTCAAAGCTGGCAGTGGTGGTGCACGTGCCTTTAATCCCAGCACTTAGGGGGCAGAGACAGAGCTCTGTGAATCTGAGGCCAGCCTGGTCTACAGAGTGAGTTCCAGGACAGCCAGGACCACAGAGAAACAAACAAATGGGTAAATACAAGGAAGCAATTAGTTTTATGAGGACTGAATGGACTTACACTTAATACGGATTAAGCAAGTGGCCATAGGGAAACAGATCTACGCAAGAGCCTGCTGGCTTTATTCCAGGGCTATGGAAACCATGCCCATCCATTTGCAGTCACCCCGAAAGTCAGATGGCCCAGTCAGAGGGTAGTACAGTTTACTACTCCTTAACTCATAACTACCTGTAACTTCAGCTCCAGAGAAACCAACACTGTTTTTGTTCCCGGGGCACTGTACTGTATACACACACACACACACACACAGAGAGAGAGAGAGAGAGAGACAGACAGACAGACAGACAGACAGACAGACAGACACATACACACAGCTCCAGAGGAACCAACACCATTTCTGTTCCCGGGGCACTGTACTGTATCCACACACACACACACACACACACACAGACACAGAGAGAGAGAGAGAGACAGACAGACAGACACATACATACACTAGCTTCCTGGGCTGGCTGTGTCACCAAGTCAATGTTTGCTTTCCTTTCTTCTAAAGTACATCTTTGCTCCCTCCCTCCTGCCCCTCCCTGTGGGAGGCCCTTACTCCCTTCTGGACAGGCCAGGTAGCCACTGGTTTTGGCCAATGAAGGACGTGGAAGAGCAAAACACCCCCATGTAAGCTGAAACTTGAGGTTGTGTCTTGAAATGCTCTAGGGTGTGTCCCTGTTCCTTCCTGTCTCCAAAGACAAGTGTCGCAAAGGGACTTGCTTCTCGGCCCAGTCTCGGAATAAGGATGGAAGGGTATCGGCAGAAGCGTGGGTTACACCTAGTTTGAGCCTGTAGGCCTCTGACCTGTTTTGTTACCGAAGCAGGCTGACAGAGCGCCCAGAACTGAAGTGAAGAGGCAGAGTCGATACAGGGCAGCTGCTGTGTCCTCCCCTCGTGAATGGGTTCAACACAAAAGCCTATCTGACATGGAGGGTCTCTGCCCTAAGCCTTACCAATAACAAGTACACCTCTATTTCCCAAATCCTGGCTTCACTCTAACTGGTGTTCTGTAGTGTGAGGGTTAATAATGGCTGTCAACTTGACGAGCTCTAGAGTCATCTAGAAAACAAACTGCTGCACATGGCTGTGTGTGACAGCTTCCAGATTAGGTATTGAGGGGTTCAAGACAGACTAGAAAGAAGAAAGAGGGCTGACGAGATGGGTTTAAAGTGCTTGCTGCTAACCCTGACAACCCAAGTTCAATCCCCCGTGTCTCACGTGGTGGAAGAAGAGAAGCTATTCCTGCGAGTGACCTGCTAACCTCCACACGCAGGCTGAGGCACTTGCAAGCCCACACATGTACATACGAGCACACAAAAACAGAAGGAAGAAAATAGAGGCAGTATGTTTGAAAAAGAGAAACGGAGTTGAGCACCAGCGTCCAGCTCTCTCTGCTTCCTGACTGCAAGTGCAGTGTGGCCAGCCGCCTCCTGCTCCTGTCCCCTGCTTTCTGGAATCACCATGGTGGACTGTCATCTTGAATCGTGAGCCAAAATAAACCATCCCTTAGGCTGCTTTGATTGGGTCTGTCCTGGCTAGTTTTATGTCAACTTGACCCAAGCTAAAGTCATTTGAAAGGAGGAAATCTCAATTGAGAAAATGCCTTTGTAAGATCTGGCTGTACGACATGTTCTTCATTAGTGTTTGTTTACGAAGGATCCAGCCCATTTGGGTGGTGCCATCCTTGGGCTGGTGGTCCTGGGTTCTATAAGAAAGCAGGCTGAGCAAGTCATGGGAAGCAAGACAGTAAGCAGCACTGCTCCAAGGCCTCTACATCAGCTCCTGCCTCCAGGTTCCTGCCCGGTTTGAGTGCTTGTCCTGACTTCCCTCAGTGAGGGACCATCACCTGGAAGAAGAAGGGAAATAAACTCCTTCCACCCCAGGTTGTTGCTGGTCACAATGTTTCA
This sequence comes from Microtus obscurus, assembly GCA_963919715.1. Lineage (NCBI taxonomy): Eukaryota > Metazoa > Chordata > Mammalia > Rodentia > Cricetidae > Microtus > Microtus obscurus. The sequence continues at coordinate 6,214,638 of CAWTZC010002533.1, read as the reverse complement.
CTATAGCAATGATAACCCTCAGACAAGGTCTTCTGTTGAAGGAACAAAAAAGTAACTGATAGAGACTGCTACATAGATATCAGCAAGATTAGAGGACAGGAAGGCTGGACTGCTCTCTAGGATAACCACCAGCCTGGAAAACCAAGGGCTGGAACTACAGCACTCTACGATTAGACCAATGGGATCTGAGTTGTATTTCTGGTCCTGGGAGAAGTGGCACCCTGGAAGGCCTGGAAAGTCATTAATTGTTGAGTATCTAAACCTAGTTTCAGAAGGCCTAAGCATTTACGAATACTAGCTAGATAGTTCTTAGTGTTAAAGAACAAGAGTGTCTCATTGCCCGCTACTGTAAGAGATAGTCCACATAAGACTGTGAATCAGCTGGCCAGGAAAACTATCTATCGAGAGACATTAGAAATAGCAAGAAAGCAGGCGGGGGTGGGGGTGGCACACACCTTTAATCCCAGCACTTGGGAGGCAGAGGCAGGCAGATCTCTGTGAGTTGGAGGCCAGCCTGATCTAGAAAGTGAATTCCAGGACTGTTAAACAGAGAAACCCTGATTCGAAAAAAGAAAAAGAAAATCTTGGGAAACCTGCTGCGGTGTATATCTGGACATGGGTCTCGCTGGATACAAGCCACCCTCACGGCTTAAGAACCTGTATTCCATTACTCTACAGTAAAGTCTGCGTGTCTTCTATGCTATGACTCTAGGAGTCTCCTCTGGATTCTCTCTCTATGGAGATCATAAAGACTAGGGAGTCAAGGGGAGCTCAGAACAAGATCTGGGTGGCATTGGGAGGTTTGCCCAAATGGAAAGTTTTGCTACATTAGACCCATAGAGTCCCAGGAGAGTGTGACACAGGGGACCAGCTTCTTCCACTCCTATCTGCAGGCTTCAGGGGCTTGTGGGAAATCATTTCCAGGAGGAGCGGCAGCCCCACAGCCCCTTAGGATCTCCAAACACCCAGTCATGGGAATGCGGTCTCCTGGTAAGTCCAGCAAAACTGAGTTAATCCTTAGGAGTCACCTCCGGGGCTGGAGGGGCTCGGGAGGGGTCACAGAAAAAGGGAGAGCTGGACTGGAGGGCTGGCTCAGTTGGTAAAATGCTGAGTTTAAGCTCCTGAACCCTTAAGGGGGGGGCACTAGGCATGATGGCACAGGCTTGTAATCATAGCACTGATAGATAGCACTGGTGGGGTACAGACAGCTGGGTCTCTGGGATCAACTGGCCAGTCAGCCTAGCCTATCTGCAATAGTACTATAGTACTAGCTCACGGCACTAGTGAGAGACCGTGACTCAAAAAACAAAACCAAACAAACAGAAAAGCAAAAACAAAAAACCCAAACAAGGTGGGGCTGGAGATATGACTGGGTGGATAAAATGATTGTCCGGCAAGTATGAGGACCTGATTTTGGATCCCCAGAACTCCTGTAAAGCTAGATGTGGTAGCGTGTATCTATAATCCCATGGCCCCTGTGGGTGAGATGAGAGACAGAGACGGGAGAATCCCTGAAAGCACGCGAGTAACTAGCCGGATGTCCAAAGTGACAAACAAGAGACCCTGTGTCAAACAAAGTGGGCGGTAAACACTGAACTGACACCTAAGGCTGTCACACATATATGTGACACTCTCGAAGATATGGTACTCATGCCCCCCCCACACACACACATGCACACACACAAAACGCAGGTACATACCAATTGAAAGACTGCGAATTCAGGACCAGGTTTTCCCTGGTGGATTCGAGAATTAAATTCTCTTCCAACAAGAACTGCCCCTACTTTTCAAAGCATAGACCAGGACAAGGAGGTAAAAGTGGTTTGATGTTCACTCCAGGCTAACTAAAGACAGCTGAGTGAAAGGTTCAGGCACCATAAAATTAATAAGATCACCGCTGCACTCTTTCTGTTGCAGGTTCAGGAATAAATTGGGGAGAAATCTGTGATGCCCAGAGAGCAGCCAGCTCAAGTGTGAATCTATCATTTTCTCCACTGACGTCTTCTAGCATTTTCTTTCACAGTATATTTACCGGATTCCTAGCTCGCCAAAGCTGCTTCCGAAGCCTGAGCGGCACTGGGTTCTTAGAGACATCGAGACCAATTTTGTTTGCTAAGTAAATTCCAGGGTAGAACACTCTGACTTAGGCCCAGGCCAGGCAACGGTTCTTACGTAAGCTGTAAAACAATAGTTTTTATCTTATCTGAGGGACTCACCGCATGTGTGTGTGCATGTGTATACGCGTGTGTATTTTACTGCCAAAAGAAAATAAATGGAATCAGCACACACATGATAACGCGCTCTTTGCTAACTCATACTAATTGCTGGGCTAATTGATGTTTGTTGAACTTTCTCCGTTTCATTGAGTGATTAGGTACAAGGCTAACAGTTGACATCTGTAGGCGCTTAACTGGCGTCTGTAATTACTGTTAATGTTAAATAATTGTTAGTTAATTGGAGTGGTAACTGACTGAATGGAATCCAGATTGTGGAGCAGAAAAGAAACCTAGTTAAATAAACATACATTTTTGGGAGAAAACAACATGTTTTTCTCCCCCCTGTAGATGTCAGAAACTGGAAATTACCCAGAAGCATGGGATAGCCCACAGGCTTTTCCTGTAGGAAGAACCCAGAAGCATGGGATAGCCCACAGTCTTTCCTGTAGGAAGGAAGCCACACCTGGGGCTGAAAGAAGTGTTAGGAAGCCTCACTAAAGAGGAAGGAGGCTTTGGTCTTCAACACCTTTCGGTGCCTGTCTGCAACACAGACTTGGTGTTTTAATAGCAATCATTGTTATCACAATGGCCTGCTGTAATTGCCTTCCTCTCCCAGGGAACCAGACACTAGACCAGTGTCTAAAACACTGCATACCCATACCCATGAATGGGCTGAAGGGGGCTGAGGAGCTGTCAAGCTTTTCTGGCAAAACTGCCGGGTGTAAAGAAAACTATTTCAGACAGAGGATGCAGAACTACCCAGTAGAGGAAGTGAAGGGCTTTCTAGTGGGCTCAGAAACAAAACAAAGTGTCTGAACGCTCATGAAAAGAATCTGCTAGGGGCTGGAGAGATGACCCAGCTGGTAAGGTGCTTGCCACACAACAGGCGCAGAGTTCGGATCCCCAGCACCTACACTGAAGTGGAAGGTGTGGTGAAGCTCTCCGTAATTAGCCCTGGGGAGACAGAGACTGGTGGATCCCTGGGACTTACTGGCTAGTCAGTGCAGCCAGACTCACCGAGAGACTTCGTCTCAAAACAAAAGGTGGAGAGCAATTGAGAAAAATACTGAACATCGATTTCTGGCCTCTACATCCACAGACGTACAATGTATTGCATAGTGACGGGTTCCCGAGTGGTCACGGGGACATGCATGATCTCAGGAGCTGGCCTTCTTCCTTCTGCAAGGTGGCAGGGTGGCCAATGCTGGACCTCCAAATACCACCTTAGATGCTCTCAATGACTTACAACTAAATGCTTGCGGTGGGATCAAACTCCTGCCTCTATTTCCTCTTCCTGCCCACCCACAAGTCCCTCAGAGGGCCAGGGGGATAAATGTATTGATTGAGTGAGGAGGCTGGGGAGATAGATGGTTGAGTAAGAAGGCTGGGGAGGTGGCTGTAAACTAACCATACAAGCATGAGGACCTGCGTTTGATGCCCAGCACCCATATAAAAGTTATTCATTCCAGCCCTAGGAAGATGAAGACAGGAGAGGGGCCCCAGCCACCTAGCCTAATCTGTGAGCTCCAGGGCCAGTGAGAAAGCCAATCTCACACAATACGATGGAGAATGGGCAGGGAAGACACCCGGCAAAGACATCTGGCTTCCACACGTGCGTACACACTTGTGTATCCAGAGAGAAGCACTTTCTCCCCCACGTGGAATATTTCTGGTCTCCCGCTGGTAATTTTACACTAGCAGGACAAGGCATCTGTTTCCCAGAATTCTCTAGGAATAATTCTATACAAGAGCTTCTGTATGTGAGAGTCAGACTTCCACAGGAAGGCCAATTTCCATGACAAAAGGGGCCTGATTGCTTGCTATTTGTGGTTTGGGGTGGGAGAAGAACGAACTACTTCTAACTCCTTTGTCTCACATCAAGCACCAATTACCCTTCAACACTATTTAATTCTCCACATGTAAGACATTTCTGTCTCTCAAAACCCCAAGAAAGCCAGTTCTGAAACAGCACACACACACACACACACTCCCCCCAAGGGAGAAAAATAAAAAATGAATATTCTACCTTCTCCTTATCTGGGATTTCAGAATCGATAAAGACAGAACTCATTTGCAGAGACTAAACTTGGCTCAGTTTACTGTGACACCCATCAGGTTTGAAACTGACATGACAGTCTTTCTTACTCTAACCCCAAGACACCCCAAGGGGTGGTAACATGGGCTCCTGTGTCCATGATAAAGAGGTATTAAGTTTTAAATCATATTTCCTTCCTTAAGCTACTCCACAATCAACTGTATTGTTTTTTAGGTGTGTAACTACTTTAGGGGAGGGACTTTACTCAAGACACAATGTTGCCCTTTTTTATTTAAAGAATCCTCTTCCTTCAACTAACAAGTACAAATAACACTGTTGCTTATTAGAAACTTACTATGCCTGAAGTTGCTTGCAATACCTTAGTTTCTCTATTTTGGAGACAGGACCTCTGGTTGGTTTTGGTCTCATTTTATAACTCATTATATTGCAGAGGGTGATCTCAGATTTCTGGCCCTCCTGTCTCTACCACCTCTAGGGTGCTGAGATTCCAGGTATGAGCCACCACACCTAGCTTATGCAGAGCCATGCATGGAAAGCAGGGTTCGCCTCATACTAGGTAAGCACATACCCATCAAGCCACACCCCCAGCCCCGGAGGTATGTTTGGGTCTCATCTCAGATCTCAGAGGCAGTCTCTGATGTTGATCAAAGCAAACCACCAAAATCATTCAACAAACCTGTATCAGTCACTTTCCTGTTGCTATGCTAAATACCGTGACCCAGGCAACTTGGAGAAAAGTTTATTTGGGTTTAGGGTTCTAGAAGGATGAGAGCCATGTTGGTGGAGAGGCATAGTTGCAAGGAGCAAGCATGGTGGCTGAAGCAGGATGTTGAGAGGTCACATCCTCCTTTACCACAAGCTCGAAACAAGACAGCCCAAGCTAGAAGTGGCATGAGGCTTTTAATCTCAAAGGCCACAACCCCATACCTCTCAAACACTGCCACCAACTGGAGACCAGGTTTTAAAATGGAGGCAGTTCTCATTTAAACCACTACAGGGACCCCTCTTGACTGTGTCCCACTGGACAACCCCAGAAAAGGGTGTGCCTCTAGTCAGTATGCTGAGGCCTTGAAGAGTTCAGGGTGATCAAGCGTTCCATCTGGGACGCCCATGAGAACTCCCCACATTTGGTGCTGGAGAGAAAGTAGGATTCTGCCTAGAAGGTGGGTGGTGGGACACTGGTCCTTCACTTTCCTGAGGACAAGCCATGCTCATCACAGGATTCGGAGGCCTCTACCCTCCCGAGATTATTCCCCACAACCACCCTCGCAGACACCCTTAGAGAGTTACAGCTCCTCTTCAAACTAGCTCGGGGGATATTCCCTAACAGGATCTAAGTCTCCACCGTGGGACTGCTGTATTTTGACTTTAAAAAAAGAAAGGAAGAAAAAACAAAACACCTCTGGGCATAACAGGATCATCCCACATCCAGTTTGGAGCAGCACTTACCTCGCCTGGTAGTCATGGCAACTTACTGATGGGGAACAATATACAGTGGTAGCTAGGTCTTTTGGTGATTGTCAGCCAAGCTGTTAATAGCCTTAGTAGGAGGCTAGAAGGGTCAAAGGACCTCATCCAGGGATTTAGCCATTACTCCCTTCAGCCGCAAGGGATCATGGAGGATTGGGAGACTCCATCGTCATCCATGATAAGGTGGGATTTTGTGGTGATGTAGCTGCTCTAGGGTCACAGACATTCCAGCAAATAATCCCTCATCTGTGTTTTGTAAGTAAGGCCAATAAACTAATTAGTTCACCAAGTAGGACCTTGGTGAATCCTTCATTACTCTGGTCAGTTGTTGGTGCCCTATCGAGTATAGACACTTATCCATGTCAGCCCAGGAGAAGTTAATGAAGCAGGCACAAAGGTGGGTGTGTCTGTGGGAGTGTGTGTGTGTGTCAGTCAAACACACTTCTTGCATGTTCTCCCTGCAGCCTGCCTTGGCTTCAGGAGGAGTCCTGAGAGAGGGTCTGTGAGGCAAAAGGAGGTCCTCCTCTCCTAGCTGAGACAGGCCCTGCAACCAGGCTGGGAGGAAGCAGACAGGACTCATCACTTCTCCTTCCTTGCCTTCTCCAGGAGGCTCTGCTCTACAGAGACTGAAGGGCTTGGGATGAGGTTAATCCTCTTGGCAGGATGGATGTGTGTGCACCTGCCTACATACCCAGGAGGCCAAACTGCGGAGGAGGAGCTATGGGAAGTGAGAAATGATAACAGGAAAAGGAGAGATGGCTCAATAGTTGACTGCATCCTGCTCTTTAGAGGATCTGATTCCCAGAACCCACCTTGGGCAGCTCAAAACCACTGGTAACTCCAGCTACAGGTGATTCAATGCCCTCTTCTGGCCTCTTTTGGCACTGTATCCATGTGCATAAACCCATTCACAGATAAATAATTAAAAATAAAAAGTAAATCCTAAAGGAGGGGCAGCCTGGTCTACAAAGTGAGTTCCAGGACAGCCAGGGCTGTTATACAGAGAAACCCTGTCTTGACAAACCAAATAAAACAACAGTAATAGTTATTACTATTAATAGGTAGTGGTGGTATATTCCTTTAATCCCAGCACTTGGAAGGTAGAGGCAGACAGATTTCTGTGAGTTCGAGGCCAGCCTGGTCTATAGAGCAAGCTTCAGGATAGTCAGGGCTATACAGCAAAACTAACTCCAAACATCAAACACACAAAACATAATAAATATTGTCCACGTTGAATCAATTACAAAATTCTTTTGTATTTGTGTATGTGTGTAAACTTAACACCTGGTATCAGGTGTCTTCCTCAATCTGTATCCAGCCTATTGTTGTTGCTGTTGTTATTGTTAGTGCGCTTTTGAGCACATGTGGGTGTGTCATACGTGGCAACTGTGCGAAGGGCAGGGGACCACTTTATGGAATTGGTCTCTTCTACCAGCCTTTCATGGGTTCAAGGCACTGAATTCAGATTGCTACACCTGAGTGAAAAGTGCTTTTACCCACTGAATCATCTCACAGGCCTCTTGGTTTTTTTTTTTTTTTTTTTTTTTTTTTGAGGCAGGATCTCTCTACCTGAAAGCGTCCAAGTAGGCTATGCTGACCCTAAGGATCTTCCTGCCCCTGCCTCCCCACTGCTGGGACAGCAGGAGTTGGCCATCATATCTGGCTTTTAAACAAGGATTCTGAGTATTCTAATTTAGGTCTTCATGCTTACAAAGCAAGAACTTTCCCTACTAAGCCGTCCCCCTACTCACAGAAGCTCCTTTTTAAGTACAATGTGCTCCAGAAGTTGGGGAGTTACAGAGTCTATTGCTCCCATAGCTGTTCAGCTCACAGCACAGGGGCAATAATAGAAGTCAGTCTCTCTCTGCTTCTGTCTCAATGGGATAACTTATTTTTTTCCTTTGGCAGATGGTTGAATCACAAAGACAGAAGGATTCATAAAATTCACATGAACATCCTGTAAACATTTAAACACACTGAGATTAGATAAGGCAACTATGACCTTGATTAAAGTTGAGCTATTTTTTTTTTTAAAGTCTATAGCAATAATCCTGATTTGTAGGCTGGGGCTCCACGCCTCTATTGAAAGGCTCCTTCTCACTGGTTATGCTCCATATATAAGCAAGCACACGCCATCTGATTAACTTGTAAAACTGGAAATAAAAGGCATCAAAAGAAGCAACATTTTGGAACACCTATGTGGGGTCTTACTCCACTGAATTGGATCGAGTCTACAACACAGGAACACTTCAACAAAAATCAATTGGTAAGTTACAGAAAACATATTCATCATCCCCCTGTCTGTTCCGACCCATGCCCTTCGCCAATTAACGGTTTTATCCCAACTGGAGATGCTGGCCCAGAACTAGATTTATGTAGGATTGAAAACTCTGACCTGCAGAGGCTAAATGGCTTGCTCAAGCACACAAGCAGAGGGATGGACTTGAGCCAGGGCCCCTTGCTGTTACAGCCTGGGGCTCTGTCTCGAAGCTGAGCAGGCCAACACCAAAGTTGCCAACTCCAGAGTCCCTGGCCCACTCAGCCAGTGAGCTTACCGCTGCCCTCCAACAGTGAAATTTTATGGACCAAATCCGCACACCCACCAGACCACCAGGCTTGGAGGCATAACCTTCCCAGCTAAGCCTGCTACTCTGAGACCAGAAGCCTGCCAGGTTCCTGTGGAGAAGAGGGGGGTGATACATGCTTTGAACATGACCCTGAAGAGTGCCAACGTGGGACTCCCTAACACCCTTGTTAATGTACCCAGTAAGAGAAGGCCTTTAAGAACGTCCCTGCTGTGTCTGTTACCTGGTGTAAACCTGTCCTTTCTTGCAAAGCTTTAAAACAGAGTGCGTGCATGCGTGCGTGCGTGTGTGCGTGTGTGTATACATATGTACATACACACAGAGAGACCTGACTGACTTTTAGGTAAGCAAGCCGGCTTTTCATATTTACTTGAACTTGATGCGAGAGAAGACGACAGCTGAAGGACCTGTCCGCCATATATCCAGTAACACCGCTGCTACTACCAGGAGTAAAAGCAGACACCAAACCACATGTGCCTAGCGACGCTCACTGCACCTGTCTCCCAGGAGTTACCGACATCAATTCTACACAGTGATCTTTTTTTTTTGGGGGGGGGGGGGGAATAGTTGTTTTCCTGATATTTAGCAATCTGAAAACTCTGCTAAGCTGTTTGAGATCCCCCTGCATCCCTCAGTCTCCTTCTCCAGGGAGAAAGGGTTGAGTACCAGGTACTCTGCCTTCTTCAGCAACACCTGTACTTGCACACCAATTCGGGAGCTTGTCATTCACGCTACCATGGGAAATTAGCATAAGGCATTAAGGGGAAACTCCAGGGGAGGAAAGGAAGGCCATTTTGATGGAAATAAGGGGCCAAGGAATAATCCGTCATCAACTAAAATGCTTATTTGTGTACGTTTCCCAAGCAAAGCTTAGGAGAAAAGCCTGTGTTGATTTTAGTATACACAAAGAAACCTTAATCCTTTCAAGGCAACTGAAATCAGCCCTCACTTCTCTCAGAAAAGCAGCTCAGAAGAAAGGCACCCGGTCAGGGGCATGGCTGTGCACTGCCAAATGGACGCCACACATCACTCAGTGGAAGCAAACACAAATAAGAACACGGGAAGTGCCGGACTGGAAACTCGAGGCTGGGGGCGGGATGGGAAAGAGAGAGAAGAGACAGGAAGGAGAGAGCAAAGGGGCTCAGCCATCAGTCTGGGTTTTCCTCCTCAAGTTGCAATTGGAGCCAAACCCAGAGCTTAGAAAGGGCCATAGCAACTTAGCACAAAAAAAAAAAAAAAAAAAAAAAAAAAAACCACCAACCTGTCCCAGGTGACTGGAGGTGTGTGTGTGCCAGGGTTGGGAAGGTCAGAGAATCATACAAACTGCTTTGGATAGTGAGTGACCTGCCCTGCCTCAGTTCCCTCTTCTGTTACCTTTCCTTTTACTTTAAATCAAGGGCACTTCCAAGGCCCACTAATTCTTCCCTCTCAATAACACGATCAGAAAGCAATCATATGTTCCTACCATTGAGAAAGATGTGCTGTCAAGAAACCACATCAGCTTTCACTGGTGTGAAATTATGAATTATGAATAACAAATTTATACAAACTTCTCAGGTCATTAGAAATACGATGAAATATAAAGCTGGAATCGTATCATGCAATTAAAATCCAAGATCATATTCAATATGACATTAAATCTGAGAGTCCCAGCAAAGTTCTAAGCACACAGGCCCTGGGGACAACTTCAAATATAATGTACTGTTTAAAAATCAAGGTAGGTTCAATTTCAAAATAATGGGAGAGCACAAATTAACTGTAAACAGACCTCTTACTAACTAGTAAGCAAAAAGAACAAAAATTAAAAATTTTAAAAATGAAATAAACTGTTTGCTGAAATGGTCTCCCATTTCACCCCATGAGCACCTAACTCCTGATCCAGTGCGGGTCCAGCACTCCCAAGCATCCTTTGTGATACAGAGAGTACCACAGGCCAGCACAGCTTTATTTAGCTATTATTTAGCAATAGTTACCGTGCAAGCCCCTAAGTCAGGTTCTATAGCGGGAAGAAGGTGGATTGCTGTCCCTTGCATCACTCAGATGACACGCCTATCGAAGCCAGTGCAAGGAGACTCCCCTAAATTTCATTGTGGCTAAAGACACTTCTGCAAAATGAAGACTGCTAAGAAACCTCCCGGCAGTTATTTAGGGCGAGTCTTCCCCAGATGCATCTCGGCATCATTAGCCTCTCTTACTCTTTAGACTGAGGTTTGCAAGAAATAAATGGGGGAGTGCATAATTAAATTCTGCCCTCTTGCACATTTATTAACTTTACAGAGAGCCCAGAGCAGAAAAGGTTGGCTTATGGCTATGATGCCGTGTATACTAAACACCCCTGCTGGTTATTACCGCCTGAGGTCCACATGTACTATTTCTAATGCTCCCGACTGCCGGAAGTTGATAACCAGCAATCAAGACATTGTAAAAACATTCTCCTTGACTGCAGCTGCCTACATGAAATTAACACCACCGATCAATTTAAACAAGGAATCAGTAAATTCTTTCAAAGTGAACTTTCCCTCCCTCATCTCAAAAACATCCAGATTGCACAGCGCGCCAAAGCCACAAAACATGAAGACAAAAAAGACCACATGGATTTTTCCTTCTCTCCTTCTTCTCAGACAATGGCAATGAGATGCATATTTATTTTAAAGCCACCATTTAGATTAATAAAGGGGGTGGGGGTCTTACCTTTGTTTATAAGAACAGTGTTGAAGAGTTTTTCGGAGCTAGCATCTGATGCCTGAAAAACAAGAAGGCGTGAAGACTGTCAGCAAAGACCACCATCCACAGCATCCTGGGTTGCTATGGTTTTAAATCAATTGACAATATTTTAGGAAAATATAAGAGCCCGTAATTTCCCCAAATCCTCCATAAGGTGGTGCTGGTTGACTGCGGGAGAAAGGCCTGCACTGCAGCTATTTATTGGGGGAAAGAGGAAAAAAAGAAATCTGATTTTCAAAACGTATCCTTATTAGACATATTATCGGTGCAAAACATATTTCTATGAAAGGTCCACAAGGCAATTTAGCTAATTCACAAATGATTTACCAATTCCGCTGACAGATCATTATTTTGAAAATGCCTTTTTATGGGTTTGTTTTGCCACTAGATTTTTCTGTTTTTCAATTTTCTTCTACAAATTAGAAATCTGTATCTTTTGGACATTAAGCTTTTCCTCACTAAAGTGTCAGCCATTATACCCAGAAATTAATTTGTTTTTGAAGGTGTTTCGATGACCCCGATGTTCAGGGTTTCTCACAGTAACCAGGCCAACCTCAGTGTTTCATATGAGGGTTGACCCTGTTTAAAACCTGGCCACTATGCCACCAGGGTTACTTCCTTTTCGTGTTTTTCAGAGATCATGTCTGCTAATTATTACACTGGCATGAGGGAAGTCAATAGCTTGTTTAAATAGCAAGATTAAAGTCAATTTAAAACATATACTAATGTGCTGGGAAATGAACGGTGAGTAGTCGGTTTCGTGGAAGAGGCGGTAATGTTGACGATTTATCGCTTATTACTAGGACTTAGAAAAAAGGTAAAATTATTAGTAAGTTCACTTCTGATTTGAAGATACCCCTTGGAAACGTCAAGGCCCACCTATATTTATACTGTGTTTGACTTATAACCCTAATGAGAAAACTCTTTTATCTTTCATGTTTTATACAGAAATGCATAAATTTGACCAAGCAAGTCACAGAATGTTCAATAAATATGAGAGAAAGAAATATGGGGAACAGGGGCGAGGAAACTTGGGCTGGCTTTGGGGGACAAAGAAGATATTCTATGTAGTCTTTCAATGCTACATTGATGGAGATGAAATATTTCTGTGTATAACTGAGGGAAATGTTCCAGTTCACAAGGCCCGGGATATAAAAAGACCTAACCTATTTTTTTTATTATGGCTGGTTCTCATTTATTTTAATTCTAATCTTCCTGCTGCAGGGGTGGGTTCAGAGGATTAATAGGATCAAGGGCAAAATTGTACAAAATAAGGATTCAATCGCATTCACATGTGAAAAACCATACAGAGATTCCACCCTCTACTTTTGTAGGGAGAATAAAATGCAGACGTAGCTGTCCTCACATCGTAAGAAACACTAAATGAAATTATATTACGTTATAGTAGCATTTCATAAAAATGAGCCACAGAGAAAGTCTTCGGGAGGGTGTTCAGCACCAAACAGTCCAAGAGATCCGCAGGCACGCAGAGACGTGTGAGTCTGACAAAGCACGGGATTTCTCTGCTGCACCAGAGGTGTTACTATACTCACACAGGAAAGCGATGTCTACACTTGTGAGCTTTCCCGTTTAAAATCTAGCAATTCAAAGAGTTTTCCTCATTCTGAAAACGCTGTTAATTGCTCTTAGAATGCTCATTAGCGAGTCATGGCTTCAAAACTAAAATGGAGTAAATTTTTTTTGAAAGAAAAAAAAACTACACACATGCACACACAAGCAACACCCTGTCTCTTCGATTATTTTACAAAACTAAAATATCACTCGGAAAATTGGGGGTTTTCTGGTACAGTGAGACTAACGGCATACATAAATAGGTTTGGTTTTTTTTTTTTTTCTTTTTTAAATGACTGCTTTTCCAAAACAGCAAAAAGCATAGCTGGGGGAAGCAACTGGTTAAGGTTGCATTTTCAGTAGCTCTGGGTATGGAAGCCAGGGCAGGATGGCTGTAGGTGGCAGCCCCTGTGATTCGGTCCCCTTTGTGAGCACCACGGGGCCGGCGCTGAGTATACTCTCAAGTAGATAGCCAAGTGACCCAGAGGACCTGATGCTGCTGTGTCCAGCATCAAGGAAACATGTCCGATGGATATTCAGGACGCTCGGAGCAATGCCTTCTAATGGAAGCTTTTGAACCCTTCAATTTACTGATATTCGCCACAAAATGTTGAATTGTCTCTTGCGAGCCTTGTATTAAAGAGATGTCTTAAAAAAGCCCTCCTTTGTAAAAAGCAAAAACACCAAAGGTACACGTCTAGGTGGCTTGGGGGGAAAGTCCTTCTGGTCCCTTGTTCTCCCATCTGGCCTCGTGGACCACCTTCATCCAAATTCCTCGGGAGCCCCCTGGGCAAAGTCTTGATAGGTGCAAATTTCGCGTAGCTCTTTCTTCAAGGAACTTTCCTTCCTTTCACACTTTTAAAAATCATTTGTGCAGAGTGGGTGTGATGTCTCAGCAGGTAAGTGTGTTTGTTGCCAAGTCTGTCGACCTCAATTCGATCACTGCACCCACATAAAGGAGGAAGGAGATAACAGATTCCTGAAAGTTGTCCTCTGACCTCGTCATATACCCTCCACATACATAAACATGTACTTTTTTTTTTTTTATAAATCGTTTGGACAAATCGCTGGGTTCCTTGGCTCCTTAATCGTGGAGACGTGTTCATTTTGTTACTTTTAGAAGAAAAAAAGTACATTTCCCTCTATGACTTGGATCATTTCCCTAGCCAGTTTTTCTTTTTTCTTTTTAAATTCACAACGACTAATGCAGGTGCGGTGAATCTAGCGGCAGGCGCACTGGGTGTCTTCCCTCATTTCTCCCGCACCCAGTACCTTTAGCTGCTCACATTTTAATGTATCCGTTGCCATTTCGTTTCCTCGTCTTGACTGTGATGGGCTTTATATACTTAGAGGCTGTGTCTACAATTCCCAGAGAAACAAGCTCTGTAGGGCATTTTTCCGGGAAGGTAAATGGGTGTTATTTGCCTTTATATCAATACTTGCTATGCTCTAGAAGCTGTAGCTGGCGTAGAAAGAAAAGTTAAGTCAAGCAGGTTGTCTAATAAGAAAAATGAATAAAAATAAAGATATAAAAACCGCTCGCACACACGGGTGGGTCCCAAACGTCTGGAGCTACACCCGGATCCCCTTAAAACTTGGATCACCGAGGCGGCCCTCCAAAGCCGCAGCAACAGTAAGGACTTCGGGAGCAGCCAAGACAATCCTCTTGGAAACTTAAGCGCGGTGAGTTCCTGCACCAGCCAGGCTCTTCGGCTTCCTTGGGCTCCGCGTGCGCACAAGAAGGAGGGCGGGGACCCGGAGATCAGTGAGGGGGGACAGTGACCCGTCAGCAGGCAGAACCGTGCCAGGGAGCCCTTCCTAGCCCAAGCGGACGCAGGCATTCCAGCTTGGGGTCTAGTGGATCTCACTGGGGAAGCATGGGTCCCCTCCCCGGAGGTGGGATCGTCTCTATCCGCCAGGGCTTCCCGGGCAGGCGCTCGTGGCTCACCGGCCTAGCCCAGCGGGTGAAGGGAGCCAGGAAAGTACAAAGGGGAGCGGGGGAGGGGTGGGGGAGGGAGGCCGGGCCCGCCAGACGCCAGCAGCCCGCCCCTGTTACCACCCTGGCCCGGTGGCGGCCGCAACAAAAGACCCCTCGACCCCTGCCTCCTCCCCCGCAACCGCAGGCGGCGAGCAATTGAGTCATCCCACCCCCCCCTCCAGGGGTGCGGGGAAAACATTACCTGGTGGCCAGGGGTTCCGCGGTCTTGTCAACCCCAAGTTCATGGTTTGGGTCCTCCACCGGGTTCCCTCCGGCTGGATCACCACACACTACTACCCGGAGAGAGCAACCAAAGCCCACAGCAAAGAAAACGCCCAACTCCAGCCGGCCCGGCTAGGTCCACAAGTCTGTGTGTTTTGCTAATTCCTCTCCAAAGTCTCAAAGCCGAGGCACGCGAACCAAATCCGAACCGAAGCCGCAACAGCAGCAGCGGCCGCAGCAGCAGCACCCGGCTCCTCCGTGGCAGCCGGGAGTCAGCACCGCGCGCGCACATCCAACGCAGCCAAGTCCAGGGCGGATGGCAGGGAGAAGGGGAGGGGGCCCGGCCCGCGCGCTCTCCGGGTGGCTCCTGCGGGGCGCGCGGGGAACCGGCTGGATCAGACCAAGGGCTCAACTTGGTGCGCCCTGGGGACCTGGCAGAGCTGAAGAGCAGCGGCCCAGGAGCCGCCGCCGTGGCGCACGTAGCTAAGATCGAGGCGGCTGCGGCGGCGACAGGACAAAGGAGACCATGTGCGGAGGGAGGGAGGAGGAGGGCGTTCGGCGGCAGCGGCGAAAGCTGCTCCCGGGCGGCCGCCTCGGGCTCCCCGGTAGCGGGTGCCGCCTGCACGGCAGCGCCGCGGGGTGATCTGATGGGTTCTGGGTCCGCCGCGGCGTGGCACCGAGACGCTCCGGGGGTGGCGATCGGCCGCGGGTGTCGCCCGCGTGTGGTGCGGAGAGCTGTGGTTGAAGCTGCAGCGGAGCGCGGACTAGCTCTGTTCCGGCCTGCCTCTCCCGCCTGTTCCCGGCTCAAGTGAACTCCATCGGCGGCACGCCGCCAGCGCCACCGGCTACCCGGGGCTGGATCGTGGCAGGGAAAGGGGTCCCTGGTGGCGACGCGGGGACACCCCTTTCTCCTGCCCTAGCTCTGGCGCTGGACTTCGCTCCCCGGATTGTACCGAGCGCGCCTTACTCCAGGCGCTTGCGGCTCTCGGAGCGGGACTTCTCGGCGCGCCCAGCCGGAGCCGCCAGCCGGTGCCACCGCCCCTCCTCCGTCCCGCCCCGCGCGCCCCGCCCCTCGCCGCCCCTCCTCTCCGCCCTGGCGCCCGGTCGGCCCCGCGGGGGCGCAGTCCCTGGGTGCGACACTGACAGCTGTGGCTCCCACTACATCCCGCCTCCGGTAGCAGATCGGGCCCCTGGTCCCCTTGGCGCCTTTCCCCGCGGGCAGGAACCGCGAAACTCCACTCCCTTTGCAGTTAGGGCTTCCGAGATTTGTGCTAAACCAAGGAAAGGCTACTAGGCCCTGCAGCCTGGGGTTGAATTGCATCTAGGCCAGTCGCAAATGCAAAGAGCAGGTTCTGAAAGGGCAATGAACGTCCAGGGTGGTAGATCTTAGGTAGACAGTGGGACAAATAATGGGTGCCCAATACAAAATAATTATTTCATTGTTAGACACGGAGGGGGAGGGGATCAGAGTCTAGAACAAAAAGGTCTTGATCTAACCTCCACCCCATGTATCACAGACCCAAGCAGTGTTAGGCTTTACAAAGTGGTCACTTAGACATCTTTTACTGTTGCACAATTCCTCAAACTATTCGATTTGTGTACACATTCACACCCACCAACTGGTGTCTGATGCTTCTTCCCCTTTCGTCCAGCAAAGGGAAAAACAGAGGAAAAAACACTCCAAAGCTCCATTCTATGGGTAGAGTAACTGTGTCACCTGTCACCACAATATCCCCTGGAGCCCAGCTAACCACCCTGGAAGGGAGGAGGATGGATGGATGGATGGATGAATGAATGGATGGATGGATGATCACTAATGGTGCCCTCAGCCATTTGAGCCATTCACCTTCTACCATAACACACAGCCCCTCTCTTCATAAGTATGTGTAACATTCTCTCTCCCCTCTCTCTCCCTCTCCCTTCTTCCCTCTCTTTTTTTCCCTCCCTCTCCCCACACCACCTTGTGTATGTGTGTGTGTGTGCCCATAAGCTACCCGTGTTCCAGTCCCCTGGAGGCCAGGTCTGTAGGGATAAGTCCCACCCCTTAGGGGGCGTGTTCGCCTCCGGCTAATGTTTGCCTATAAATTTGGCAAGCATGCTCCCAGCCCCTGCTTCTGCTTTCCTGGTCTCCCCAGAACGGTGGTTCTGTAAGTCTATTACTCCATTAAAGCTGTATATATTTTTACAATCTGTCTGCATTCGTTTACGCCGTTACACAGGTCCCCTGGAGCTGCAAGTGACCTGACTTGGGTGCTGGGAACCAAACCCCAGCCCTTGGCAAAAACAGCAAGTACTCCTAAAGACTAAGCCGTCTGTCCACTCCCCAAATGTGACACTTCCTAAGGCATTTCGACCTCCTGTTTTACTCCCTGTCCTGGCACCTGTGGCCCCGTGAAGGAAGTGAGTCATGCCAGGGGGACGGATGAATGAATGCATCTGTAGCTTTGACTCCAATTCTACAAGCTGATGAGGTCTCTCTCCTTGGACCAAAATCCACAGAGACAAACCCAAAGAGTGCAGGCAAGGGAGGCCTGGGCTGTAACATGCACTGTGGGTGAAAAGCAAGAGAGAAGATCCAGCTCCCTCAAATGCCACTGCGACCCAGGAAATGTGGCTAGAGATGAAAAAAGATGGACAAAGGACAGGGATCCTTCAGAGAGATGTGTTCCACAGAGATGTCATAAGAAAGACACCCATCTCCCTATGTCACAGCACTGAATGTTTGGACACCCCAGTACTTGGGAGGCACAAATGGAAGAAAGTGAGTTCCAGAATGATCTGGGACACAAGGAGGAGACCCACCTTAGTAAAATGATTCAGTAAAATAATAGTAAGATGTACATATCTCATCTTTTTTAAGTTACTTCACCACAGCTGATGCCAAGGACCTCATGAATAAACAAATAAAAAGACATTTTCAAAGGGGCCAGCAAGATGGCTCTGCACTGTAAAGGTGCTTGCCACCAAGCCTGACAACTAGAATTGCGGGTCTGTGGCTTACTTCCTGTAAGACAGGAACCTACTCCTACAAGTTATCCTCGGACCTCCCCATGGACACACAGAATAAATGAATAAAGGTAATGAATTTAAAAAAAAACTTTTCAAAGAAGAAATGGGGGTGGGTGGGTGCTTGCTTCACAGAGACATATTCTGTCCCTTTAGCAAAGTTAATTTTGAAAATAAGAGGTCTTTTGGTGTTTTACTGCTCTAGGAAAGGGCAGCATGAGAAGCTTGGGGAAAATGAGTTTGACTACCCACTTTGAGGGAAGGTGGCCTATAGTTCCAGCAGGCCTGAAACTCTATGTAGCCAAGGGTGACCGCCTTCTTCTACAGCTCTGAAATTCAGTCCCTTTCCCAATCTTCCTAATTGGGCATTTCACATTGTTTTATTAAGACAGTATCTCACTATGTAGCCCAGGCAGACCTCTGTGCCAACTGGCCATCCCCCTGCCTCCTTCCTTCCCAACGCTGGGATTACAGACATGGACCACTATATCTGGCCCTATTTTGGAAGATTTTTGGTCCAAGTCTGGAAGTCATTATGCCTTTTACAGTTCAAAGGCTTAATGTATGAAATATTTCTGGCTTCTTAACATCACTTTCAGACTCTGAGCTATATCAAAAGACTTGCAAAGAGGTGATTTTGTAAAAACATGGACTCAAGCTGAGGGAGGAGAATCAGAAGTTCTGGGCCAGCCTAGGCTACATAAGACATAATCAGTCAACCAGACAATCAAAACGTTCTTTCTATTGTTAAATTAATTCTTTCCGGAGTGTTTGTGAGATAGGGTGCAAGTTGTCCATGTTCCAGTACATAATTGCATCTGTGCTCATATAGTCAGCCATTTAAACTCAGAGGAACACCTACACACACACACACACACACACACACACACACACACTTTATTTTTTAGAGTCTTGAGTAGTCCAAGCTAGCTATTTGACACAAAAGTAGAAGGGGGACTTTCTGGCAAAAAGGGATTCAGTAGGATTGGGAGGGGAATGGAGGTGACCATGACACCACGACAGAAAGTATTATATACGTGTGTATGTATGTATGTAATTGTCAAAAAGTAAAAAAAAAAAATCCAAGATTTTAGTCAAGTTTCTTAGTCAAAATTTTCCAAACTAAATGAATAGCCATCTTCCTCAGTTTCAATATGTATCTAAAGTCAATTTTTTTTAATGTGGAAAGCTGAGGCAAAAGGGTTATGATTTGAAGTCAGCCTGGGCTATGTAATGAGATCCTTTGTTTAAAAAAAAATAACAGAACAAAACAAATACAGTAATTCTAAATCCATCTACTGTGCTAATAACTGAGAATTTGAAATTCGAGGTGACAGTCCATGGGTACTATGTTACCAGACTTAACTTGGCTGTATTTATAGAAAACACTTCTTTAAAATTCTGGCCTTAGGTTGAATGTTTTGCATAGAGAAAGTTCCATTAATCTATTTGTATTTAGCCTTGGGAATGTAATGAGCTTGAGGCACTGCCCTAGCAGAGTAGTACTGTAAAGGAAAAGGAAGCCTTTACAGAAATCTATTCAAGCCTTGAGTTTTAAATCACTTAAGCAGTTTGAAAGAAGCACTGAAGGGAAGCAATAAGGCCTAAGTTCCTTCTCCAGCTAGCCTTGGGTAGATGCCACTTCGTCTGCCTTATCTTTCTTAACACCCCCCCCCTTTTTTTTTACTGCAGTTGGGGAGGGGCGGGCAGGGTCTCTTGTATTCCAGGCTGACCTTGAACTTGCTATGGAGCTGAGGATGACCTTAAACAAATCAGATCTCCCGGTACCTCTCAAAGGCTGGGATTACAGGCTTGCCCCTACACCTGGCTTCTGTGGCACTGAGGATCTAATCCAGGACTTCAGGCATGTTGGCAAACACTGTGCCAGCTGAGGCAAATCTCCAGTCCAGGGCCTGCTTTTTGAACCAAGAGTCTCCTGCTCCTGCACTGGTCAGCCAAGAGCCCTGGTGTAGGGAACAAAAGCAGAGAAGCTACTGCATGCCAAGAGACAGGTGCATGCCCGTCCTGTCACGGTCTATCTTTGTTCCTGCCAGTTTCTTCCCTTCACACAGCCATTCTGTCTGGGTTCTGGGGACTTTGTTGTGCAGGCCAATCCCTTTAAAACCACCAGATCAGGGCATCTTCCTTTTAGATGCATGCCTAGTCAGCTTCAGTGCGCCGCCAGGCCTTCTGCCTCCACAGTATCCATCCCGTCAGCAGGCAGGGCTGAGTTTTGAAAATGGAAGCCTCATAACTTGTCATGCAGAAAGGAGGCTGCCCTGGCTCACATTCCCATTGCTGTAAAGCACAAACTCCTCCACTACTGTATGCCTTCGTCCCTACCATCGATCACGCTGTAACAAGAGGGAAGTAAATAAATGGAACCGTGTTAGTTTATGGTGCATACTACTGAGATGCAGGGGGAATAAATATTTTCCAAGTGTGGAAGTCAAGGAAAAGAATTTTACTTTCAAACTTCAGAGCTGACTATAAACTACGAAGGAGGGAAAAGTATAAGAAAGGATATAAAATATACCTTCCTTAACTACCAAATCTACATTAAAATATTAACATTCAGAGGCTGACACCAGAGAAGAAAGGCAGCGACAACTAAAAATAAATTTCATCTGTACTCCTGTCACCCAGGTGTCGACAGATACCTCATCTGAGTTGTTTTCCATTTCTATGTTGCTAGGGAGGAAACCCTGGGTCTTGCATACACATATCACACAAGCAGTCTACCACAAACCCACACCCCCAGCCTTGCACTGGCAGGGGCTCTACCACTGAGCCATCCCTGGCCCCTCACTGGGAGACTCTAGGCAAGAAAATAGGGTAGGCCAAGCAATAAACTACACAAGATGGTCTCATCTACTGGTTTCAAGATTGAGCCTCCACTAAAGATACTGACATTCATACATGTTTCTCAAAAAAAAAAAAAAGTTTGCCATGGTGACATCGTTTGCATCACTGTGGAGAGGGAAATAAACAAATTGGGACACTCTCCTAATTCCAGACCAGGAAAATGAGAGAGGAAGTGTAAGAAAGGCCGTGGCATGGAGCTGTGATGACAATGGGACTCTTCCAATTACGACTGTGACCTTTTTCACTCTGCCCTGCTCTACCACACATCTGTGTAGCCAGTTTCAGTTTCTCACTCCCTGGCCACACCTAGAAGTAAAAAATAAAGGACCAGAGAGATGGCTCGGCAGTTAGGAGAAACTGTTGCTCTTGGAGAGGATGGGAGTGGTTCCCAGCACTGGAACTCCAGCTCCAGGGGATGGCATGCCTTCTGGCCTCTAAATACATCGACCTTACAGGCACAGACCCAAGTAGAGATATATAAACACACATAATAAAAAAAAAATCAATGTACTTATTTTTTAATCAAGGTGGCCTCAAACATTCTTGTAGCCGGAATGTCCTTCACCCCCTGATCCTCCTGCATCTGTTTTCTGAGTGCTGGGATGACAGGCATGTACCACAGAGGTTTTTTTTTTTTTTTTTTTTTTTTTTTTTTGGTTTTTCGAGACAGGGTTTCTCTGTGGCTTTTTTGGAGCCTGTCCTGGAACTAGCTCTGTAGACCAGGCTGGTCTCAAACTCACAGAGATCCGCCTGCCTCTGCCTCCCGAGTGCTGGGATTAAAGGCGTGCGCCACCATTGCCCGGCACAGAGGTTCTCTTTTGAAACAGTGTTTCTCTATGTAGCCCAGGTTGCTCTACACTCAAGATCCTCTTGGTTCTGTCTTCTGTGTGCTGGGATTACAGGTGTGCACAACGCTCACCTCAAAACTGATTCTGGGGCTGGAGAGATGGCTCAGAGGTTAAGAGCACCGACTGCCTTTCCAGAGGTCCTGAGTTCAATTCCCAGCAACCACATGGTGGCTCACAACCATCTGTAATGAGATCTGGTGCCCTCTTCTGGAGTGCGGGCATACATGGAGGCTGAACACTGTGTACATAATAAATAAATAAATCTTAAAAAAAAAAACTGATTCTGCTGTCTATAACCTAGGGAAGTTTCCGGATCTGAGAAGTTGTGGCAAACATATCTCTGCCATATGACCACAGGAAGGACATCTGAGTGGTTTACTGTCCTCGTTAGTTTTGTCAACTTGACACAGTCTAGCGTCATTTGAGAGGAAAGCCTTCATTGAGGATTCACCAAGATCAGATTGGACTATGGCTCTATCTGGAGTCAACTGTCTTGATTTCTTATTGATGGCAGTAGGCACAGCCCTGAGGGATGCACCGTCCCCAGGCAGGTGGTCCTAGGCTGTATAATAAAACCAAGCACAAGCAAGCAAGGCAGCAAGCAGCATTCCTCCACGTCCCTTCCTTGAGTTACTGCCTGGATTTCCCTCGGTGATTGATTATGACCTGGAAGGATAAGCTAAACTAAGCCATTTCCGCTCCTAAGTTGCTTTTTGGTCAGAGTGTTTTATCGCGGCAGCAGAAACCAAACGAGAACACTCACCTGCCCTGGCTTTACAGACTGCAGAATGACTGACGTCCTGAGCAATGGTGGCTGACTGAACACTGGTCCATCTTCCCTCCCACCGTCACTCAAAGGCTTGAGCAGCTTCCGCTGGAAACAAGCTACCTAGAAGTATTAACAATCCCCAGGGTTCGTGGAATTCTACTCATCCATCAATGTGAATAAATGGAGCTTTTGTTTGAGGCTTCATGATTGAACACTTGCAGGAGTCCTCGCTAGGCAAGAACAATATAATTGCCTCCACTGTTTTGGTGAATTATATAGTTTCTGAAGTAGTAAGAGGGATGTTAAAACGTCACAAAATCCCCTTGGTGTAAATTTCCTAAAAACATTCTCATTTCTGGCTTCTCTCTTATTCTGGTTTTAGCTCTCATCTAGTGGGGGACTCTTGAACACTCTCTCTATATCCTCCATCTCCGGCTTCATAGGTCAAGGTCCGTGTTCTTTAAAACCAAATTTAAATTATGTTTAAATTATGTGGGGTGGTAAGGGATGGGGCGGGGGATACAACAAGTTGAAGAAATTGGTTCTCTTTTCCACAAGGTGGGTCCTGGGACTTGAACTCAGGTCTCCAGGCTTGGCAGCACGTGCCTTTACCTACTAAGCCATCTCATCTGCCCCAAGAATATATCCTTTGCAGATGAGCAAGTGATACAAAAATGCCAGTGATGATCAGAGATCAGGACAAGCCTGTGCATACACCTGCAGGGACCTGCCTCCTCTTCTCTGGTCCCATGCCCCTGCCATTTGCAGATGCTGGGGGCACACATTTCTTCTGCTACTGTGAAGGATACATTTTTTTTTCTTTTTTCCCCTTTTTGTTTCTGGTGTATGTATGGGGGTGGTGTAAGCTGTGTGGGGGTGCCCATGTGTGTGTGTATGTGTGAACATACATATGTTCAGGCCCACTATGCTCAGCTTTTGTCTGTCCAGTCAATCATATGAGTACCAGTGTTGCAATACACACACGCACAAACAGTCACCGCCAGCATTTCCTCATCTTCTGATGCCCTCTGTGTAAGACAGAGTCCACGCAGTGTATCACATCAACATGCGAACAGGGAAATGATAACCCTCTCTGCCAGCTAGAACCTGAAAGAATGAAGATACTATCTCCGGCCCAAACCACACTGTAAAGTCCTTTCTGCAGATGGCCACCCATTTGGAATTTCACACACTATAAAACAGAGAAGTCTAAACACAGAACACAGCTAAGTTCTCCTGAAAATGATTACGAAGTAAAATGTGATACCTGGAACCCAAACCTTACTATAAATTAATTCCGAGTGTGCCAGCCACTTTCCCCATGGGAAGGTAGTTCTGACTTCTGAGCTAGAATCCTGTTTTATCCAACAGAACACGGAAGAAGTGATGTGTTGGAAAACCCAGTCTTGGTATTAGAAAGGCCTGCAGCTTCTGTTTTTTTCATGCTTTGAATCTAGTAACCAGACTGTAAGGACATCCCAGTAGACCCAAACCAAAGCATACAGGGGCCTCAGGACTAGAGACCTAACCTGGAGCTCAGAAACAACTTAGCTATCGTGTGTGTGTGTGTGTGTGTGTGTGTGTGTGTGCGTGTGTGCGTGTGTGTGTTTAGGTTTAGCTTATATTCCTGGCTTATTTTTACAGTCATTTTGGGAATCAGTCTCCGGTCCTCAGGCTTACATGGTACTGCATGGGCAGAGATGTACCCACAGGCCCGCCAGTCTTCTTAGAAGCTGGGTGTGGTTCCTCCATCTCTAGTTGAATTTGCCTCCCCTGTCATGCAGAACTCAGAAGAGCTTTTGCCTTCGCAGTTTGCAACACTGTATGCAAATAAATAACTGTTGTGCTTTAAGTTATTACATTTCTGCCTTGTTACAAAGCAATCAGCAACTGAAGTAGCAACCTGGGTATCTGCCAGCTGGGAGAAAAGAAAGGTGAACACAGGGAGCCTTGGGTATGGCTTTTGTGATCCATGGTCTCAGCCCCACACCCCAGCCTCACTGGGGGATTCTAGGCAGGGGCTCTACCACTGAGTCACACCCCAGCCCCTCACTGGGAGAGTCTAGGCAGGGGCTCTACCACTGAGCCACACCCCAGCCCCTCACTGGGGGATTCTAGGCAGGGGCTCTACCACTGAGTCACACCTCAGTCCCTCACTGGGGATTCTAGGCAGGGGCTCTACCACTGAGCCACACCTCAGCCCCTCACTGGGGATTCTAGGCAGGGGCTCTATCACTGAGCCACACCCCAGCCCCTCACTGGGGATTCTAGGCAGGGGCTCTACCACTGAGCCACATCCCAGCCCCTCACTGGGGATTCTAGGCAGGGGCTCTATCACTGAGCCACACACACCAAGCCCTCACTGGGGGATTCTAGGCAAGTGCTCTAAAGACAAGCCACACTCCAGCCCCTCACTGGGGGATTCTAGGCAAGTGCTCTAAAGACAAGCAACACCCCAGCCCCTCACTGGGGATTCTAGGCAGGGGCTCTATCACTGAGCCACATACTCCAGCCCCTCACTGGGGGATTCTAGGCAAGTGCTCTAAAGACAAGCCACACTCCAGCCCCTCACTGGAGGATTCTAAACTGGTTCTCTACCACTGAACCAGACTCTCAGTCCCAACACGAAGAAAAGAAAGAGGATGAATATACAGGGAAGAGATCGAGACCTGAGCATGGGCTACGGATCTTGCCTGCAAGGGAGAGGACCTTTAGGTTTGTGAAAGATGCTTCAGAAGTCAAAACGAGTTAACAGAAGAAAAAAATAAAAACAAAGCAAAATACTCTAATAAAGTCAAGGAAATGTAACATGTCAATATTAATGAGAGACTAAATCTGTCCCTCCCTTTCTTTTGGAGACTAGGGATGTTTGCAAAACTAAAAAGTCTTCAGTAATCCCTTCTTTTATCCGAAACAGATTGCAGTTTTAAGCACAGCCCCATAAAACTGTGGGTTCAAAGGAACCTGAAACCAAATTAGCATAAAATCTGGAATTCTCATTGCCACCAAATGTACAGCTGCCATCTGACAGCTCTGCTGTGATTTTTTTTTCCCAAATAGAAACTGAAAGTAGCTGAGGTGACATGGGCCATGTCTCCGACTTTTCATGCTTTATTACTTTTCTCCCGTAGATACAAGCACCAGAAAACAAGGTCTAACCAACCTTGGGAGTCCAGGGCTGTGGTTCAGTTGGCAGGACACTTTGCTTGGCACATACCAAGTGCTGGTTCCATCTCAGCACTGCATAAACCAGAAATGTTGGTGCAGGCCTATAACCTTAGTATTCAGTAGGTAGGGGCAGGAAGATCAGGTGTTCAAAGTCATCGTCCTCAAAAAACAAATAAGGAAATAAGGGGGTTGGAGAAATGGGGTTGGGAGATGGCTCAGGGTTTCAGAGCACTTGCTGCTCTTGCAGAGGACACAGGTTCACTTCACAGAAATCATGCTGGGAGGCTACAACAGTGCAATTCCAGCTCCAAGAATCTAACACCATCTTCTGGCTTTCTTACCCTCTCCACAGATGTAAATTAAAATTAAAAACAAACAAACAAAAAACAGTATCCATCTTTTTCCAGCTCTACCACCAATTTTGTCACGAGGCATGGTGACACAAACCTGGAATCCCAACTTTGGAGAAGTAGAGGTAGGGGAATCAGATGTTCAGGGACACCCTTGCAGTAAATTCTACATCAGACTGCATCCAAAGAAAAAGAATATCCACAGGGCAACTTGTCCAACAAGATTAGCTGGGGAATGACCACTAATGTTAGTGACAGCCAAGAGGGTTAGGGTTATCCCATTCAGAGGGAATATTTGCCGAGTACTTTCAGGCAGGCTGGATGGTTTAAGAGGATGCCAGAGGAGGCGGAACTCCCCTTTCCCAGGCTTTGCATTACAAATGGCCGGGAAAGAAGAAGTCACTGACCCAGGCTTTTGCTTGGGTCATCACAGATCTCTGACTTCTGCAGATAAAAAGGAGGGAGGGTTGTTTGGACTGTGGCTTGAACATCACTTTGGGGATCAAAAGTTAACCTTCCCAGGCAGAGATGGATCAGCTGGTAATACACTTATGGCCAAGTCTAGTGACCCAAGTTTGATTACCAGAAACGCACGTGGTGGAAGGAGAGGGCAAACGCCTGCAAACTTTCCTCTGGCTTAGAGCAACCATAACTGCATACACAAGATAGATACACAAGTTTAAAAAGTTACACATGGCCCACGCACATAGGTCATGAACAAACTCCATAATACACAGCAAGCCCTCCCTCCACACTGGAAGGTTGTTGTCCCCCCTCCCTAGGAGGGAAGGTGGATTTACCCAGCATCATCCCAAACCTCCTCCTCCTCCGATTCCCCATATGATTCACTGAATAAATCCAAGTGACAGCTGGCGGGGGCCGCCTCAACAGCACATGAAAAGCAGCCTGCAGCCCCGCAGGCAGAGAGGGGCCAGCTCCCTCCTCTCCCCTTCACAAGCTTCCCCCAGGCTTGCTGGATTCTCCCATCCACTCTCTCTGCTCCAGTCCTGGCCATCTGCTGCTGAACTAGGCACTGATGTTAACTTAACATCAACCACTCAGACTAGAGACGGGAGGGGCCTAAGCTGCAGGACTTGGGTGGGCTGACTCAATTGGAAAATTACCAAAAGTTCGCAAGGAAGCCAGTAATAGAGAATTGAGGCTTCGTTCACCTGCACCCTTTGAAATCTGTCTTGGTGTTGTTGTTTAAAATAGGGTCTCTTGTAGCTTAGGGGGCCCTCAAACTCCCTATATAGGTAGCTGAGGGTCTCCTGTAGCTTAGCGTGACCTCAAACTCCTTATAGAGGTAGCTGAGTGTCTCCTGTAGCTTAGAGGGGGCTCAAACTCCCTATATAGGTAGCTGAGGGCCTTTTGTAGCTTAGGGTGACCTCAAACTCCCTACAGAGGTAGCTGAGGGTCTCCTGCAGCTTAGGGGGGCCTCAAACTCCCTATCGAACCAGCTGAGGATGGTCCTGAACTTCTGATGCTCCTGTCTTCATCTCCTAGAGTTGTGAATCACAGGTGTGCATCACAATATCCAGTTTTTGTAGTGCTGGGGATGGAACTTGGAGCTTTGTGCATGCTAGGCAGGCACTCTGCCAACTGAGCGACATCCCGGCCTCCTCTTGGTATTCTCTCTCTCTCTCTCTCCCTCTATTCTTCCATACACACCCCTTTTTTCTCAGTTTCCCTGCCCGGATCTCTTTCAGAGTTCTCCTACAGTCCAGGCTAGCCTTGAACTCGCTGTGCTCGCTCACTGTGTTGCCAAGGACGACCTTAAACTCCACCTCCCGTGTGCTGAGATCACAGGCACGCAGGGCCTTGCCATGCGCAGCTTCTACTGTTGCCGTACAACTTTTACATTCTTTAGGAGAATAAAAAAAAAATACAGTGAGCATCTGGTATTTACACAAGAATCTTAGAGTTGATGGATTTAATTACAAGTGTTAGTCAAACAGGAAACTTGTAGCCAGGCTTTCAAATAGCCACTTGCCTATAACGAACACAGTTTAACTTGCGGCTGCTGGTAAAGGGCGCTACTTATTACTTGGCAATGAGTGTTCTCGGAGAAAAAGAGGTTGGTTGGAAAACAAAGCAGTTGTTGGCCGGTAGCTTTTGTTTCAATTTATGACGGTGTCCGTCTTATACAAAGATCAAGCGGCAGACAGCGTTCTCTGCGAGGCGGAGTGCTCTGAGTTGTTTTTCATTAGTACCGGTGGTGATGGATTTTTTCTGGGTTACCAGAGCTCACTTACAGCTGACAACATGCATTTGTGAGATGACTGGCTGACTGCAAGGGTGCAGTACAAGGCCAGCAAAATGCCTACAAATCACTGACCTATGCAGGGCTTAGAGGCTGGCTTCATCTCAAGAAGTAACATGACGGTGTACCTACCACTGCAGTTCCAACACCTGGGACATGGAGGCAGAAAGATCGGAAGTTCAAGGTTAGCCTCAGCTATGCAGTGAGTTCCAGGTTAGCCTGTGCTACGTGAGACTCTAAAAAATAAAATGTGTGTGTGTGTGTGTAGCTGGGTGTACCAAAGCACTTACGTGGAGGTTAAAGGTCAGGGAACAGGAAAGGAGCTCTCCTTTCACTATGCAGGTCCCTGGAATAAAACTCAGGTCAGACCTTATCAGATAATACCTTTACTTGGTGAGCCATTTTTCTGCGCTCTCTCTCTCTCTCTCTCTCTCTCTCTCTCTTTCTCTCTCTGACAGGATCTCACTATGCTGCTTATCCTGCCTCAGTCTTGAATGCTGGGGTTAAAGCACAGCCCCCTCACTCTGGGCTCTCTAATAATTCCTTCCTATCCAATGGTCACTTTAGAGACAGAATCTGGCCGGGAAGCTGGCACACACTTTTACTCCCAGCACTCAAGAGGCAGAGAGAAATGGGTTTCTGTGAGTTCTGAGGTCAGCCTGGTGTACGTAAGCAAGTCCCCAGTCAGCCAGGGCTATACAAAGTGACTCTGCTTTAAAACGAAGCAAAATAAACATATAAATAAAATAAAAAAGAAAGAAAAAGAAAATAACATTTCTCTCCTTTTCGTCGTATTTACACAATGAATTTCCACACAGGGCATCCCACTGGATTGACCTTTCCTGCCCCCACTCTCTTGGAGTTTCCTGGTCAATCACCGAGGTGTCACAAGTAGGGGGTGGTTTGCAACCCTTCCATCTGGGGCGTGCAACTGCTCTTCCTTATTAAAACAGTCAAGGCGGCATGGAGCCCTGGCAGCTGTCAGACAGCACTAGGAGCCCTGTTAAATACATTTGTCAACTTTGTGTTTTCAAAACCAAACCAAAGGGGTGACTGTGTCATCACATGCTCCTTAATCTGAAAACCAATAGAGAAGCACTTCGGAAAGAAAGCGCATACACACGTACACACGCATGCATGCGGGCACACATACATTACAGTTACATTTTAAACTTAATGCTTTCTTGTTTTTTTCCAAAGATTTGTTTTATTTTTACGTGTGTGTGTGTATGCACACATGCGTGAGCACACACAAGCACACATGCACGTAAGTGCAGTGCCTGCAGAGGCCAGGAGAGGCACTGGATCCCCCAGAGCTAGAGTTCAGGTACTTGTGAGCTGCCCTATGTGGGAACCAAACACTTCCCTAAACACCAATAACCGGCTGCTGGTGGTGGCACATGCATTTAATCCCAGTACTCGGGAGGAAGAGGAAGGCAGAGCTCTGTGAGTTTGAGACTAGCCTGGTCTTACACAGTGAATTCCAGGGCAGCCAGGGCTACACAGAGAAACTGTCTCTTAAAAAACAAAGAAACAAAAAACAAAATCACAAAAGACCAACAACTGCTCCTAACAGCAATCATCTCCCAGGCCTCTGCAACCATTCTTTTAACCAAAACATCCCTAACTAAGGAAAAGTTCAGGTCACATTGGGAAGGAATTAAGCCCTATCTGACTCCTCAACAATTCAATCAAATTGCAAACAGCCTGAGCTGACCTCAAAGGGGAGAGAGCCTTTCTTCCTAGGATCTTCTATTATTTTATTATTATTTGAAAATTTGGCTTGCAAAAGGCCTTACTATGCAGCCACACTTGGCCTTGGTAGCACAGACCTTCAACTTCTGAAGTGGCCTCCAGATGCTAGCCTAAGATACCAGGATGTAAGTCCTTAGACGTTGGTAATGGAAAGTCTGGGTCATCGGAACAGGCAAATGGGATCCAGGGGAAAGTTCTGGTTTTAAACTAGCCTCTTGGGCCTGCTGGACTCAGTCCTAAGAAGTACCACATGTCTCGAACTCCACCTCTTTCTTTCTCTCCTGGTTTGTCCCCTTGTGTCAGGAATGTTCCTAGCTTCAGCTGCCGTTCCTCTGTGCATACTGTTGGGTCTCGTGGTTAGAGTGCCTTTGAAATGTTTTGTTGAGACAGTCTCACAGAGCCCCGTTCAGAACCCACTATGTAGCTGAGGATGACTTTGAACTCCTGATCCTTCTGCCACCACCTCTGAAGTGCTGGGGTTGCTGGCACAAGACCCCACTGCCGGTTTATGAAGTGTTAGGAGTTGGACCTATGCCTTCAAAAATGCTAAGGAAGCACTCTGCCAACTGAGCTATGTACCCAGCCGGGAAGAGGTGTGTCTTACATATAGTACTATGTCTGGAGCAGAAAACTGGAGTCAACGTTTGCTACACAGCGCCTTTGGTTCCACTCTGAGCAATCTCCCTAACAGCGCTACTCATTTCAGGGGTGGTGTCCAGGGCTAGGGTAGGAGAGGTCAACTGGAGGTATTTCCATTGCATAGATCACACTGGAGGTGTGATCAAAACGCTCAACGCTGGAGGCTGGGGAGATGACTCGGTGACATTATAAGGTTTTCTTTACACTGCAAGACAGTAAAATGCCTGCCACACAAACATGAGGACCTGAGTTGGACTCCCAGAACCCACATAAAAAGCTGGGTGTGGTGGTGCATACTTGTAATTCCAGAGCCAGGAGATGGCGAGGATCCCTGGAGGATCCCTGGAGTTTGCTGGCCGGCCAGCCTAGCCTAGTAGGTGAGCTCTAGGCCAGTAAGCAATCCATTCGCAAAAGACATGGTGGGATGGGGTTGGGGGTTGGGGGAGGGGAGCAGAAGGATTCCTCCACAGGTACAGGTGTTGGCCATCCTGCCTGACTAGCTCAGTTTGATCCCTGGATCCCACATAGAGGACCCAGAGCCCTGACTCCTGGGGTAGAAACTTCCATCAGAATTCTGTTTGGTTCATGCAGTGTATTCTAAGTCCCATGCCAAGAGGACTTCAGCACGTCACGGTTAAGAAAATCAACACATGCCTAAGAACTTGATAAATATTTCCCATAACAAAACACAACTGGCTGCTACGGGAATCTCATGCTGTCTCCCATTAGTCAACTTTCCAGCTGTCACGCAAGTCCGGCGGAGGTGGGTGGCGGTCTGTCCCTTCCTGCGTGCTGAAAAGTGCCACTATACGGTTCCCTTGATGCTGCAAGCTTTCTGGAGCCTGCTTTGAAATCCAGAGAACACACCTAGTTCCCTCTCCCCACAGGAGAAAGCTCTCTGGCTTCTAAGGAGAGGCAAAGATGGCTGGTTTTTGAAGTGGCTTTATGTGGAGAAGGTGGGGAAGGGCAGGCGGCCATTATCAGCGGCTACCAGGTGCTCTGGGATGGAGGACTGGTGATAAAACACTCGGCTAACACTGCCAGAGGAAACCATCAGTCCTCTCCTTCCCGGCCCTTACTCCCTCTTCTTCGTCTTCCTTTTTTATTTTATTTTTTTGAAAGGAGGCTTTTTACCCTCATTAAATGAAACCTTATCTCTGAAAGACCCGCAATCCTCTGCAAACGACAAGTGTGCCTAATCTCATTTTCTGACAAGTGATTCTGACAGCACCTTCCTTTTGATTTCTGAGACATGTAGTTAGACATATATTAATCTGTCAGTCACCATCCCCAGCAAGAATGAAAGAGAGGGAGAGAAAGAAGCGAACATTTGTGAGTATGAAGGCGAGACAAGAGGCTACGATACCTATTTTAACTGATGCCTGAACACTCCTTTTCTGGGATTCCCCTCCTCCTCCTCTCCTTCAGAGGGGGGGCTCTGTAAACTGCCCAGGCCAGGGCCTGGGTGACAGGCATCTTGAAGGCTCAGTTATGGGGTCCATTGTTCTGGAGTGAGGCACCCCAATTCCAAATCGTCAATCCTCCCCTCTAACACATTCATTCACATACACTCCAGCAAAGTGCTATGTGTCAGCATGGGAGGGTCACCATTCCTGATTTTAAACAGTGTCCCTGGATGGTGAGATGGCTCGGTTACTAACGAGTCTGTCATGTAAGCATGAGGACCCGAGTTCTAGTCCCAGAATCACTGGTTGACAAGTTAAGTCAGGTACAGTGAGTGTTGTTTCCGAAATCCTAGTGTGGATCCCTGGGGTTCGCTAGTCAGCCAGCCTAGGCTACTTAGTAAGTGAGAGACCCAATCTTAAAAACGAATGCTGCCTGAGGAACCAGGCATATCAGAGCTGACCTCTAGCCTTCAAATGCACATGCACACACGTGTGCACACCAATGAGTACACAGAGGATGCACATACGTATATACATAAATCAAACAAAAAATCATATCTGAGTTTTTCTGTCAAGTCCCTGACACTTGGGGATGGGAAGTTACTAGTAAAAGTTACTCCACCTGCTGTGTCCTGGAGTTCTGACCCTGAGCATCTACGTAATGCCAGGTAGGCCTGCTGGCAGCCACCTATAACCGCGGCATTCAACAGGCATACACAGCAGTCCCCCTCAGTATGCTGCCTAGCTGGACTAAGATTTGGGGAGCTACAGGTTCAGTAGGAGATTCTGCCTCAACAAATACAGTGGAGAGTGATCAAGAAAGATGCCTGATGCCAACTTTGAGCTTACACATGCATTCATAGACACATGCATGTGCACCCCAATACACAAATGAACATCCACACACACATGCACACCACAAACATATACATGCACATGTGAAGAAAAGTCTGTGATAACTATCTCCTCACTTTGTAACACCTCATGGAAAGTAAGAAAAAAGGGTTCGGCTAGATAGACTGGTGTTCAAATATCTCAGCAACGGAGTACTTGCCTAGAACCCCCCAGTGAGGGGCTGGGTTGGGGTGTGGCTCAGTGGTAGAGCACATGCCTAGAATCCACCAGTGAGGGGCTGAGGTGTGGCTCACAGTGGTAGAGCCCCTGCCTAGAATCCCCCAGTGAGGGGCTGGGGTGTGGCTTAGTGGTAGAGCCCCTGCCTAGAATCCCCCAGTGAGGGGCTGGGGTGTGGCTCAGTGTTAGAGCACCTGCCTAGAATCCTTTAACTTCTCGTGATCCTTCTGCCTCTGCTCCCTTAGGGCTGGGATTACAAGTGTGCACCACAACTCTTGACTTAATTACTCAGATATTTATCAGGATGGTAGGGATACAGAGATACAGCAGGCAGACATTTAGGTTTATTTGTTTATCCTTCAGTGAGTATACTTGGGAATCTGGAATGCTATGAAAGCAGTCTCCTCCTTTCTGGAGACACCAAATGTGCTTTACAAACTTTCCTGGGCTGTGACAGGCCCTAATAGAGGGATCCATTGCCTCTGTTAGGTTACTTCTAGTTCTGTCTTGTAGGGCACCTTCTCCACCTGGGACAGTACAGCCCAGGATCAAATCTTCTCAAGCACTTCCCTCTGCTTCAATGGGTCAATGTGATGTCAAGAACTTAGTCTTGATTTTCATCCACCTCGATCTGTCACTATAGAGACATCTTTTGTTCTGCTTTGATTCAAATCTTCAGACTTTTTATTTGGCATGTGATGTTTTCTGGACACTTGTAGAAGAGGATCAGGGTGATATATGGATGGAAACTATAATTTGATGAAGACAGAGGTGAAAGAGAGGAAGCCATACCAGCGACCATTTCATTTATAAAAGTCTTTCTTCTCCACCCACAGCCATCGGTGTGCAGAGAGGACAATGAAAATGGGGTTCAGTTAAGAACGCCGCAAAACAGAAATCAAATAAAATATTAAAACACTCAGGTGCCATTATTAAATAAATGTTTGGTCAAGAAGGTCATTAGACACTGACAAAGGGCACAGAGTCCAGGAAGCCTCCAGCAGAGGGGGTAGAACACACACTTGTCCGACGTCTGTGGTTAATACTATTTGGTTGTTTTAACACATGCCTCTGTTGTGTTGAAAGTGAAAAACAAGTATACAAACTCGAATTCAAATTTTCATTCCAATTTTCTTTGGAGACAGTGTCTCATATAGCGCAGGCTAGCCTCAAACTCACTATGTAGCCCAAGATGAGCATGGACTGTCCATCCCTTGTCTCTACCTTCCCAGTGCTGTGATTACAGATGTATACCACACATCAGGTTTACTTGGACCTGGGGGTGGAATCCAGGACTTTGTGAGGCAAGTGCTTTTCCAACTGAGCCAGGTTCCATCACCAACCTTACCCAGAGATCTGTGCTCCTGACAGCTTGGCTAGGACAAGCCGCATCCCTCATTAACCTGAACAAGCTGTATTGTACATGGACCCGAATCTGTGAATTGTTTCATCTCCTGCTCTGGACTATCCTGAAATATCTTCGGTGTTCTTTCACCAAAGAAGAGCCATGGAAAGAACACACAGAAAATACTGTCATTATGACTATTCGCATAACAACCTCTACACCCAGAAGACAGACAAGCAATTAAATTTATGTCTACTAAAAATCTAACATGGGGCAGTGGTGATGCATGTCTTTAATCCCAGCACTCGGGAGGCAGAGGCAGGTGGATCTCCACGTGTTCATGGTAAGCCTGATCTACAGAGGTAGTTCCAGGACAGTCATAGCTATATAGAGAAACCATGTGTCAAAAACCAAACCAAACAAACAAACATGAGAAAGGTATTATCTGTTAATAGAACTACATATGAGACAGATTTAAGAGACCTAAGAGGTATTTTTGTTTGTTTCAGGGTGTGTGGAAGCATATGTACATGCTTGTATCCATGTGTGCATGTGTGGGTGTGAGTGTGCACCTTTGTATTCATCTGTGTAGAGGGTGAAGAGGTCATAACCTTAAGTATAATTTCTCAGATGCAGCCCACCTTGTAGTCTTCTTGTGACATGCTCTCTCATTGAACCTGGGGCACACCCATGAGGCTAAGAAGACTAGCCAGTGAGTGCAAGGACTGTTGCCTATTTCTTCTTCCACACAGAGACACACCACCTGCTCTCTAACAGCAGAGAAGCTTCTTAAGCCCAAGGGTAAACCCCTTCAGGAAGTCCCTGAAACTGACCAGATTCACTAGGCCCCTCCCTACCAGAGTAAGCAATAAAAGCTAAGACTCCTTAACAGAAAAAAAAGGAAGCTGGGCTGCAAAGAGGACTTTCAGGGGAGGTAAGCTTCAAAGAAGACTCTGAGACCACACCAGCTGCCTGGAAGAAGCAGGCACCATTTGAGCTGCCTGGAAAGAGGTTAAGACCAACTAAGGACACCTGGAAAGGATGCTCTCTACCCTGTTGAACTCCGTGCAGGCTTTTGTGAGCTGTCACCCATGCTGGGCTTTGGTGATACAGCTGTCCTTTCTCTCCCTGCAAGTAACCCCAATAAAACTGATTGGTTCACCAAGCTGCATTCCAGAGGTACCTGTCTGTCATGGGTTCCCTATCAGGTTAAGTAGGCCTGTGTGTTACATCTCCCTGAGAATAGTTTTGTCACATACACCATCACACGGGGCCTTTTTATGTGTGTCCTGTGGACTGTTCTTACTATGTCTTCACATTTGCAAGGCAAGCCCTTTACCAACCAAATCATCTCTGCAGTCTACCGCCCTCTGTTTTGAAATGGGGTCACACTGCATATCTCTGGCTAGCCTGGCACTCTCTTTGTAGACCAGGCTGGCCTTAAACTCATAGAGATCAGCCTGCCTCTGCCTCCTGAGTTTTGGTGTTAAAGGTCTGCACCATCACAATCATCCCAACCCCCCCCCCTTTTTTATTTTATTTTTTTTTTGAGGCAGGGTTTCATGTGAACCAGATTGTCTTGAATTTACTGTGTTGACCACAATGACCTTGAACTCATGACCCCCCCTCCATCTCCACCTTTCTAATGACGTGATGACATGCATGTTTTACTAGGAGTGGTTTACACACCGCTGGGGATGGAATCCAGAGCTCTGTGCATGATAAGCAAACATTCTACCAACTGAATCACATTCCAGTCCCAAAATCTGAGTCTTAATCCTAACTGTGTGACATCGGGTGGGTCATTGTAATCTCTCTAAGCCTCAGTTCCTACTAAATAAGTAGAAGGGACTGGACTAGAATACAGCTAGATCCCCTCCAGCTCCAGAGTTCTGATCCTTTGTGTAAACACGGTCCAGGCATTCTTTTCTCTTCTGTTGAACCCCCATGCACATCATAAGGTAGGTGAAAGCCAGAGAAACAAGATCCTTGGGAAACACATAATCTGAATAACCAGAAGGGATGTAATTAAAATCAGGGTTCTGTTCCCACAAACACACCCAAGGATCTTCCCGTACAAACACCACAGTAATTAAGCCACCTGCAAACCACACGTTACCGCCCTCCAGACCCTGCTGGGCTTAGCTCGCAGCCTGACTCAGGAATCCAGGTTGTCCTCACCTCCCAGACAGCAAGCCTCACTCCTGACAGCATTCAAAAGCATGTTTTGCCGCCGGTGGCTTTTGTGAGACAGGAGCATTTTTTAAAGTCATGCAGGGGCATGAATACATTTCTGGAATTTTCAAAATCATTACGACGATGAAAAGAAATGACAAGGAGCCAGCTTGCATCTGAATAGCCTCGTATCTGCACTAAGCCCTCCTCTCTCCTCCCTTTGCCTGCAAGAGGTTCACCACAGAGTAGCTGCCAAATTGGTTTCTCGGGAAGCTGGCACTGGCAGGACCCTCTCCAGGGACGTGGGCTTCACCACCTCAGTCCTCCAGGGCTAGGACCTTCCACTAGCTGGACCAGACCCTGGCACCATCTGACCAGAGTGGAGTCTATTTTCAACCTCCTCTGTTTTTAACAACCTTATGTCATATGTTCACCCAGACTGGCCTTGTGGCCCAGAAATTATATTTGGTCCTGTCATCTGGCTAACCTGATAAACTTATTGTACCCCGGCTGGGGTAAACGGGGCCAGCCAGGGACAGCTGGGGGAGGTCTCTTTTAAGTCCCTAGATAACATCCAGGAGAGATGTCCTCAATCACACATTACAAATGAGGTCTGGAAGGACCTGCCTGAGAAAGATAATGTGTTCTCAGACATTTCTGGAGTCGATTCATTGGGCAGGCATCTTGGCTATCTTTATAATCTCAATGGGTTCACCCCCTGGGACCCAGCACTCGGAAGGCACCGTGCATCTGATGATCCGAATTCAACAGCTGAAAAGCGATGAGTGGCCCTACATAATCTGACTAGTCAACAGACCAGCAGCTGAGGTCTTGCCTGAAAGTGCGCTCGCTCCCAAGTGCAGTGCTGGGGGCAGGTGAGATGCTCAGGGTGCAGAGGTGCTTCCTGCCAAGTCTGACAACCTGAGCTTGATCCCTGGGAGCAACAGGGTGGAAGGAGAGACATTTAAGTTTCTTTTTAATCTATGTGTGTTGTGCTTGTATGTCTGTCTGTGTACCAAGGGCATACAATGCCCATGGAATGAGAAGAGGGTATAGGATCCCCAGGGACTGTAGGTATGATGCTTGCGATCTTCCATGTAGGTGCTGGGAATTGAACCTGGGTCCTTTAAAAAAGAAGCCCATACTCTTAACCATGGGTTGTCCTTTGACCTCCACTTGTACATTGTGACATGTGTACTTTTCCCTTCCCCCAAATAAATTAAAGGTAAAAACAAAACAAAGCAACTACAGAGTTGGTTTGGGAAGACAGGTCAGTCAGTGAAGTGCTTGCCTCGCAAGTATGAGGACCCGAGTTTGGTCCTTGGCAGTAGCCCAGAGGTAGGGTGGTAGGTGCTTGTGATTCCAGTGCTGGAGGGGGGGTGGATCGAGTCAGGGAATCCCTGGGGCTTGCTGGGCTTGCTGCCCTAACCTACTTAGTGAGCCCTAGGCCAATTAGAGACCCTGTCACAAAAAACAGGTGTTGGGGCCAGCAAGATCAGGAACATTTTGCACGCTACATTTTGTTTGATGACCTGAGTTCTAATCCCAGAATACAGGACGGAGGGACAGAACCCAAAATTATCATTTGACCTCCACAGGAGTGCAAGGGCAGGTATGTGCCTCCACAGACTAATAAACTAGAAATGAAGGAAACCCAAGATGGATGACATCTGAGGAACAGAGTTCAGGGTTGTCCTCTAACCTGTATACATATACATAACTCATATGCTATGCAGACACACACACACACACATACACACACACACACACACACACCAGTCTCACGTTCCACTGTGACCCATTTTAGTTACTCTTCATGTTAGCAGGACCACCAAGGACTGGTGTGCACATCGATAATTGGGAGCTAGTGCCCAACAGACCAAGAGTAGACAGAGAACGTGAGCATCCCAATTCCCAGCCAAGGCAGCAGGTTCAGAGGCAACGGTGTGAGAAGACAGTCAGAGCGGAGCTGCACTCTATTCCAGGCTCACAACTGTGCCTGTGATGTCGACAGAAGCCCGTATGTGAGCAGGAGCCCAAAGGTGTCATAAACAGGTGTCCTCATTAACAGATTCAGCCATCTGTGTTCATTCAGAGGAATTTCACTTTAAATTGGAAAACTGGATCCCAGGCTCAGCGATAAAATAAATTAATTAAAGAACATTTTTGAGCCCAAGCTGGTTCAAATTTTATATGAACCCGAGGATGAACCAGAATTATGGCTCCTCCTGCCTCTCTACCTCCCAAGTGCTGGGATTATAGGTGTGCACCAACCACACCCAGTGTGTGCGGTGCTGGGGGTGGACACGAGGCTCTGCGCATGCTAAGCAAACACCCTACCAACTGATCTACAGCCCCAAACCAAAGTTGGGAAGCAAGACCCGGCAATGAGCCAACAAGTTATTTCCCACATCCTTATGGTAACTTCTTTGATTTGAAGAGCAAGTCATGCCGGGCCTAAGCTTACGCAGATTGGTTAGTGAAACATGGGAAGGTGTGAAGGTGATTTCCTGGGAGAGCTGGTGCCAATCTTCCAAAAGGGTTATCTGAAGACCTCCTCTGACCCAGCGAGCAGTTCGCTTCTTGCTTTGGATTTTCCAGCCTGGCTTCAGAAACCCCATGTCTTTCTTAGTGCAGGTATATTCCTCAGTTGCCAAGGAGGGTGGAAAGCCTCCTCTGCTCACATCTGTATTATAATAAATGCATTATAAATGAGTAAGTAGGAGACAGTAAGGAAATGATGTTTTACTTTTAAATGCTAATTACGAAGCCCTGGTACTGTTAATGTGCGGGGTGTTCTGTCAATTTTTAATGT
Source organism: Microtus obscurus (assembly GCA_963919715.1). Taxonomy (NCBI): domain Eukaryota; kingdom Metazoa; phylum Chordata; class Mammalia; order Rodentia; family Cricetidae; genus Microtus; species Microtus obscurus. Next base: position 6,175,340 of record CAWTZC010002533.1, on the reverse strand, counting down.
TTATGCCAAGTGTAGTCTTCAATTTAACATGAGCTTTTAATCCTTTGAGTACTAAATTGCCTTTTAATGCTTGCCGAACAACATTGTGTTTGTACAGAGTCAGGCCTGAAAAATGTATTTAGTACAAGGTATGTTGTGGGAAGGCAGGCAGGGGAGGGGTGGGGGAGGGAAGAGAACTTTTTTTTCCCCCTCTCTCTCTAAGAAGATGGCTGGTAGGAACAAAAATCAACAGGCTCCGTTGGTCTACTTTGAACATTTCTCATTCCTTCTGAGGTTGCTGCGAGCGCTTCTCTCCTGTTGCAGGTTTAACCCTGCAGTGACAGTTCTTGGCTCCCAGGAACACAATCAGCCCCAGGGTCCACCTTGCCCCAATCAAAGGAATGCCTGCAGGAACAGATGCAAGGGAAGATTCTGGCCGCCCTCCTGGCGTGCGCCAAGCTGGGAGGGGAAAAGGCGCTCAGAGCATGCTCAGAGGTGTCGGCGCGTTTCCTGCTGCCACACAGAGGGAAACGTGGGAGGGGAAACTTGTACAGTTCCTATAATGACAGGGAGGCAGGGGATGTGGCAGTTTGTAGAGTGCTTGCCTAGCATTCATGAGGCCCTGGGTTCAGTCCCAACACCACCTAAACTGAGTGTGGTTCGTGTATATCTGTAATCCGTTCGTGAGTTCAAGGCTAGCCTAAGCTACATGAGACCCTGTCTCAAAGAGAGGGCAGGCTCATTGATGGGAAAGAGAGAATGGGGTGAGAAGAAAGTGGGTAGTGCATCAGGACACTGGTTTTGTTTTTTTTTTTTCTGGGCACTGTGTAGGCAACCTGGTGCTTAGACCTGTAAAGGCCACCACACCCAAACTTCATTCTGATCGTATCTCCATTCTAGAATTTTCTTTTCAGCTCTCAGTTAAGCCACATTGATTTCTTCATGCTTGCCAAGTATGTACCTACTTTGGAGTTCTATATAACAGCAAATCACATACACACAGCACTCAGGCTATGGCAACAACTCTGTGGTACTGGGTTCAGTTCCAAACACCAAATGATGAAAGTGCTGTGTATGGAGCTCAGCCGGTAGAATGCTTACCTAGGATGCAGGAAGCCCTGGGTCCCATGACCAGCGTGGCCTCAACTGACCCGGGGAGTCAAGCCCATGACCCCAGCACTTATTATTTGGAGGCAGAATCATCAGGTCAGGGTGTTGAGATGGTTCACCCGGTACAGACACTTTCTTTTCTCTTTTAACCAGATATGTTAAGTCGTTTTTTTCAGGATCATCTGTCTGCTTAGTGGCAGAGTTGATTCACTGCTTCCCAGCTCTCAAGAAAGGCATTTTGTAGGGCTGGTGAGATGGCTCAGTGGTAAAAGGTTGCCGAGCCTGGTGACCTGAGTCAACCCCCAGGACCCACGTGGTGGAAGGAGAGAAATGACTTTCTCAAGTTGTCCTCTGACCTCCACACACAGGGCATGTGGCATGTGCCCACTTCCCACAGGATAAATTAATATTAATATAATATAAGTAAAACTAAAAACAAGGGAGGTCATGATCACCCTGAGCTATATATAGTGAGTCTCAGGCCAGCCTGTGCTAGAAAATACTCTGTCATAAAAATAAAAATAAGTAAAAAAAGAAACCCAGTCTCCCTCCCCTTTGCTGTTTTTCAAGACAGGATTTCTCTGTGTAGCCCTGGCTATCCTAGAACTCACTCTGTAGACCAGGCTGGCCTTGAACCCACAGACCTGCCTGCCTCTATCTCCTGAGTGCTGGAATTAAAGGCAAGTGCTGCCACCCCCAGCTTCTCTAAAATATCTTAATGCATTTATCTGTTTGTTTGTTTATGTTTGGGAAGAGGTAGGCACAAGCAGTGGTGCATCCATATGAAGGCCAGAGGACAATTTGAGGGAATCAGTCCTCGCCACTGAGTTATCTTACCAGCCTGAAGCTTAGTTCCTATTGCCTTGACTTTGATGAAACTATACTTTGGAAGGAACTAATTAGTTGGGTATAAGCTACTTATGGAGTCTGGTTTGTCTGGGCCTAGGGTAGGGTCCGCAGCCATACCTCTGTCATCTCCTAGCGTAGGCTCCTGGGCATGTCTGCTGTCCTTCCTTACTGGTGCAGGAGGAGAAAAAGGAAAAGGTGATGAAAGTCTACAGGAAAGTTGAGTTTCTGGAAGAAAGCGTTTGCTTCCAGCGGTTCCCTTTTAGCGAGCAGGCATTCCCAAGGAACAATGGCCCACATACGTGTTTGGTAAACTGCCTAATGATTAAATAGCACGCCACCAACATTTGAATATCAAAAGGCTATCTTCCCATAGGAGAGCCAATTGCCTGCCCGATGAGCTTCAGTACAGCTAGCAAGAGCAGAGGGAGCAGCAAGTGCAGGGAAATGACGAGGTCCCCTCTCTCCACAGCTCTGACAACGACATGACATACCGCGTGGAGTCCAACAGCTGCCACTTACAGCTGGGGCAAGTGGCCACTCTAAATATGGGCTTTTCTGAATCTGCTTATTATGTGGTTGGCTGTGTTATAATTTGATTCAAAACCCTGTATTTGCCTTAGAGGTATAAGTACAAGGGACAGGCAGGGCTGGAATTAGGCCACAAGTGTGAAGGGGGTCTTTGTCCTCTGACATATTAAACAGAGTTTTTAAAATATTGATTTTATTGTTTTAATTATGTATGTGTGTTCGTGTCGGTGTGGGAGTATGTTCATGTGATTGCAGGTGCCCATGGAGGCCAGGAGAGTGGTTCAGATTCCCTGGAGCTGGAGTTACAGGTGACTGTGAGCCGCAAAGGCGCTGGGAACTGAACTCCAGTCTTCTGCAGGAGCAGTACTTGATCCTAATCACTGGCCCATTTCTCTGGTCTTTGACCACGGACTTTTTTTTTTCTCTTTTTTTTTTATTTATTAAAGATTTCTGTCTCTTCCCCACCGCCGCCTCCCCTTCCCTCCCCCTCCCCCCGGTCAAATCCCCCTTCCTCGTCCACCCAAAGAGCAATCATGGTTCCCTGCCCTGTGGGAAGTCCAAGGACCACCCACCTCTATCCAGGTCTAGTAAGGTGAGCATCCAAACTGCCTAGGCTCCCACAAGGCCACGGACTTTTTAAGAAGATCATCCACTGTATGGCTCTCCCTGAAAACAGCAGTATGAACAGAAGAACATCAGTCTGTACACCCAGAAGAATTTCAGTCTGTCCACCCTGCTGTGGCTAGGCCCATCTGCGCACTCTTAATCCCAATCAGTTCATTTCCATCTTGGTGTAGTCGGATCCAAGCCAGGCTGGGCTATATGGTGGGACAATGTCTTAATAGGAAAATAAATAAGTAAATACAGAACGGTCTCAATACCTGGGTTCTACTCGGGATGATGGGAGCAATAACCAAGCTTCTACTGGTAGGCAAGTCAAACAAGTAAGTACAGTATAGTCTAGGTATCCTGTCTTGGTTCAGTAAGTCTTAAGGAAAGAACATGTTTCTATTAAGCTAGTGAAAATTGAATGAATGAATCAAAAAAAGAACAAAAATACAATATAGCCCCAGTACCTGGTTTTGACTAAACATTACTTAGGGAAAGATAGTATCTCTGTTGGCAATCTACTAAAACAGCAGTTCTCAACCTTAGGGTCACATATTGGATATCCTGCATATCGGGTATTTACATTGCACTTCATAACAGTAGCCAAATTACAGTTATGAGGTAGCAACAAGATAGTTTTATGGCTGGGGGTCACCACAACGTGAGGAGCTGTGTGAAAGGGTTGCAGCGTTGGGGGGGTGGGGATGGAAGAACCACTGGACTAAAAGTTCAATGGATACAGCTTGGGTATCTGTGTTTGCTTCAAGATGACTTAAGGCAAAAATCAAGTCTCTCAGTAAGCTACTAACGTAACACTGATGTGCAGTTCCTGTACCCTAGAGGTCTGCCAAACTTCCGATTGCTTCCCCACAGTAGTAACTTCCCTGTGAAGGAGTCCATTTCCTGGCTTTTGCTACATGACTAGTTCTCGGCTGTGAGCATGGCAGGATGATGTGGGTCCGTTTTCAGACTCCTTCCTTTCGGAGGAGCTGGATTCCAGAGTCCCTGCCTAGAGCAGAGTCCTCGGCCATACAAGGATACCAACACTGGGACTCTTCCATCAGCAGCAAAGAGGGATCTTTTCATTTTAAGCTTTTATTCATTTTGGTGTGTCATTTGATATGGGAGCTATTTCATGGAACCTTCAGTCACTCTCCAAACACAAACAAACAAGCAAGCAGACAAAAACAACCCTTCAGTTGCTCCATAGAACTTTCTTCCATCTATAAAATGGGGGTAACTTCTTAAAAACAAAACAAAACACCAACAACTACAACAAACCCCCTAGATATACGCAATGAAAAACAGTGGACAATATGGAGGCGCAGCAGCCAAATCCAGCAAATCTTCATCTAGCCCCAATATTCAACATAGTACAAAACTCCACAGCATCCACTTCTTACCTTATACAAAACAAACTGAGTGCTCACTGTGAGGTTCATTCTTGCCATGGTCTCTGCGTGCCCACTCCCTACCCAGCTTGGCCAGGGGCAAAGGCTGGGAAAAGAACCCGTGTACACCTCGCTCTGAGGCATGGCCCAGAAAGGGCTCTTCTGCATACCTCCCTACCCTCCATTATGGAACTTTCTCCTAGGAAAAGGCTGGAAGAACGTGACATTATTATTTCCTCATTTGGGATGGATTGCTACAGGCCTGGGCATGCAGGCAACAGTGCCAGTGGAGTGATTTATGAAGCCTTGTTCCTCTCCTGGCCCCATGATACGGTTATAACTCTCCCTTTCACAGCAAGGATTACGGCGTTCTAATGACTCGCTGCCCACGCGTTATCTTCCAGTAACCTGCTGGGTTTAGAGCGGGTGGTTGTTTTCTAGGTGGTAATTAGGATTTTCCCCTTCCTGTCTTTAAGGCTTTTCAGTTTCTCTCGACTCCTTGTTCATAGCTTAGCTCTAGGAAAGCTGGGCAGAGGTGCCTGACTCAACATAAAGCTCTGTATTCTTAGCATAGTGTGTGTGTGTGTAAATATGTGCATGATCGTGTGCATGCATGTATGCATGGAGCCTTGAGACTGAGGTTGGGTATCTTCCTTGACCCTTCAAATCCTTACTATTCATGACAGGTTCTCGTTCTGTAGCCTTGGCTGGCCTTGAACTCACTGTGTAGACCAGGTTGGCCTCCACTTTAGTGATCTGCTTGCCTGATTCATGAGAACTGGGATTAAAGGCATGTACCACTATGCCTTGGCCACCTTATTTTTTAGGACAGGGTCTCACTAAACCTGGAGCTCAGTGATTCGGTGAGCTAGCCAATGAGCTCCCGGGACCCGACTGTCTTTGCTGCTCCAGCACTAATGCTTCTGACTTGTATGTGGGTTCTGGGGGGCTCTGAATTCAGGCCATCATGCTTAGATAGCAGTCACTTTGCTGGATCACCTCCCCTTTCCATTCTCATAGTGAAAGCTCACTCTAAGTCACCTGAATGCCCCTTGTAGTAGTCCATGCTGGTCTGGAATTTGAGATTCTCCTGTTTCTACCTCCTGAATGCTAGAATAACAGGTGTATGCCACGATGCACAGGAATCAAACCCAGGGCCTATGAATGCTAAAAAAAGCAACCCACCAACTAAACTACACTCCCTGTCCCCTGGGGCTTCCCATTTGTTTTGGAGATGGGTCTTACTATGCTGCTCAGGCTAGATCTGAATTCATTATGCATCCCATAACGTCCTTGGATTTGAGATCGTCCTCTCTCTACCTACCAAATGCTGGGATTACAGGCATGTGCCCCCATGCACTGCAGCTGACTACCAGCTTTCTGACCGAGGCTCGACATGATTCCCAAACTCACAGCTGTGCCAACCCCGCCACCACTGTGCAAGGGATGGCAAGCATGCTGCAGTGGGCTAAGACAGCAATGTGGCCCATCCCACTCAGAGCCAGCTTTCACAGGGACAGCTCTGTTCAGGGAGCTGCTTGACCATGTGGGACGGACTTGTGGTTTCTCAGCCAGCCCAGTTTCTCCCACTTGGGTGTCCACCTGCCTGCTAGGGGCTGTCACTCAAAGTGGCACAGCAGGAAAAGAAGCCTTGGGTGGCCACTGTTAGCCTGACAGCGATTCTGCTGATTCACACATGAGAAAGCTCAACCGGGTTAGCACCCTCAAGATTACACAGCCAGCAAGGGAGAACGCTCTGGAACCATTTGCTTACATTCACATCTCGAGGCAGGAAACGGCCGTGGTGAAGGATATCGGGTGGAAATTGAAAGTCTACACTGCATGAGTCTGGGGCGATAACTCAGTTGGCGGAGCGCTTGCTTTGTAAGCATGAGGATGTAGAATCAATGTAAAAAAGAAAAAAATCTGGGTGTGGCGGTGTGCTTATAATTCCAGTGTTGGGAGTTGGAGACAAGAAAATGCATGGGGTTCACCGAACAACCTACTTGGTAAGAGCCAGGCTAGTGAGAGACAGTGACTCAAAAAGCAGGGTGGACAGGACCCCAAAGAGTGACATCTAAAGTTGTTCTCTGGCCTGTACATGGTCCCTGCAAGCAGAGGCACAATGCCTGGGATCCACACAGAACAACAAAATCAGAACAGGCAAGGAACTAGGTGTGCAGGTGTGTGGGTGCAGGGGGTGCACTAATACGATGGTTCTCTACCTTGTTTTTTTTCTTTTTTAAGATTTATTTTTGTTTGTGTGTGTCTGTAGGTACCTGCACACATGCTAGAAGTTGCCTAAGAAGGCCAGAAGAGGGTGTCAGATCCCCTGGAGCTGGGATCACAAGCAGTTATGACCTGTCAAACATGACTGCTGGAAAACAAACTCTGGTCCCCTGGAAGAGCAGCAGAGATGACTCTTAACTGCTGAGTCATTTCTCCAACTTCTTTTTTGTGAGACAGGGTCTCTTACCTAATCTAGCACTTTCTGACTGGTTGGCCAACAGGCTTCAGGGATCCTCCTGTCTCTGGCCTAGGGCTCCCGGGCATGTGCTTATGAAAGCACACACAGGCACAACTGGCTTTTTATGTGAGTGCCGGTTTTCACAAGTGGGTGTCAAGCAGCTTACCAACTGTGCCATCTTACCAAGCACCCTAAACTCTGAGCCACTCATCACTGTAGTCACTGAGCAAGCTGTGTACCAGGCGGCCTTTAGACCAGTGCACAGTGACCTTTCTTCCCTTTTCCCAGTCCCAGACTGCCTTCAGCTAGTCTCCATCCTTCCCTGCTGAGCTAAGGGAAGTCTCAGGGCAAGACTTCTTGTCCCCACCCCCAGCAAAAAGGCAGCCGTGAGCCCTACAGAGGCTCAGAGCTAGGGGACCGCTATTCTAACAACCCTCATGGCCCACCAGGGAGTAGACTGGAAAACCAGTTTAGATTCGCAAGGAGGCTGGTATTAAACTCACCAGTGTCCCGGCTCAGGCAGCCACGCGTGTTAGGGCATGTGAATAATAAAAGAAGAACTTGTAATTCTACTAAAAAATGAAATTCCACCATTTCTGCAGAATAAACAAAACCAAAATATCACATTAGCTCTGCAATACGTCTGGCTCCGGGGCTTCAGGCTCTCATTACTGTTGGATTTTCTCCATGAAGGATCCCTCCATACTCCCCCTGCCCCCTGAATAACAAAACACGCAGCCTTTATGACGAACTTCCCTTCCATCTCCTGCCTGCCTGTGGTTTACCCATATCAGAAACCAATAGAGGAAAGTCACCAAGACAATGAGTGTCTGTCTGCAGTTCTTTTGCCTGGTGTGCTCTGAACTGTCTTCCAGAGAGTTCTTAGGCCCCCATAGGGTGACAAAGAAAGAAGCGCCCCTCATGATTTAGGAAAGATGAAAAGAGCCACCCCCAGAAGCCCGTGCTTTTTGCTTGCGTGAGGTAACTTGGAAGGCGTCAGAGAGGGGCTGCTGGCTCTGGGTTCAAAGCGAATCTGCCCTGAGAGGGGTTGGATTCAGACAGTGATGGATCAAAGGCTCTTGGAGGTGGCAGCAGCTAGCGCCTCAGTGGCAGCGAGCTTTGACGCCCTTCTTTGAAGACATCTGGCACCTCAGATCTCTGGGCAGGAGTGTGTGGCAATGTCTGTGTGTTGGGGTTCCCAGTACACCACCTAGGACTCCCCCAGGATCAACAGCAACATCCTCAGGCAGGGTCTCATATAGCCTTGGTTGGTCTTGGTATGTAGCCAAGTCTGAATTTCTCACCCTCCTCTCTCTATCTCCTAAGAGCTAGGATTATAGGCCACCACACCCATCCTGACCAATTTTAATTAATTTAAATTTATGTCATTATGTATGTGCACGTTACATGTGGGGCGCACCTGTGCCATGGCACGCATGACAAGGGCAGAGGACAACGCTGTGTAGTCTGTTTTCTGTTTTCATCTTTGTGTGGTTCTAGGATCAATCTCAGGCTCCTAGGATTGTGTGGGAAAACCTCTACCCACTGAGCCATCTCACTGACCTATTTCCTTGTTTTTTTTTTTTTTTTTTTTTTTGCTTTTTCGAGACTTTCTGGGTTTCTCTGTGGTTTTGGAGCCTGTCCTGGAACTAGCTCGAAGCAGGATCTCACGTAGCCCCGTCTGGCTTGGCACTTAGTATACAGCCAAGGATGAACTTGATCTTCTGATGTTCTTGCCGCCTCTTTTGAGGGCTGAGATAAGAGATATGTACCCCCACACCCGGCCTATGTAGTGATCAAACCCAGGGTTTAGAGAACGCTAGGCAAGCGTTCTACTAAGTAGACATGGCCGTTTGTCAAAAGAGCTCAATCAAGCACATGGTCTACCAGCTTAGACTCAACTGTTCTAGACTGAGACCTGTGGCAGACCCTCGGTACAGTCAAGCTATCCCTCAATGCTTCAGAAAAATGCATTGCTTTCTCTGCCCCGCTGCCTCTCTTGGGCAGAGAAAGTATGGCTCCCCCATGGTGTCCCTGCAAAGGCAGGAAAAGGAAAACAACTGGAGAGGCTTGGATGGGCAGGGATCTGGAAAGGTAATCACTTGCTGGATCTGGATCTGGGCCAGCAGGAGACAGGGTTCTCAGGCTTCTCTTCTAACCAGTTCCCAGAGACACGGTCACTTCACATGCGGACATGGTCACTTCACATGCGGACATGGTCACTTTACATATGGACACGGTCACTTCACATGTGATCAAGGGCTATCTGGAGGCTGCAGTGCTAACTGGCCAACTCCATGCAGGTCCTTACCAAACATGGGGGAGAGAGGCCTAATAACAGGGATAGGTTTGGTTACAGCTCAGACTCCTTCATGAAATAACATGGAGGGTGGCGGATAATATCAAATTAGATACTCAGCAATATTCTAGAGCTGGCCCTGGCAGTGGTCCAAGAAGACAGCAAATCTCACACTATCTAGCTTTTAAGTCTTCAGAAATTTTTCTTTTTTCTTGTAGAGTCGGGATCTCCTATAGTCCAGGCCAGCCTGGAACTGGTTATATAGCTAAGGATGACCTTGGGTTTCTGATCCTCCAGCCTCCACCTCTTGGTGCTGGGATTATAAAAGTGTGTCGCCAACCGTGCAAAGAAACAAAAGTAGTCAGAGAGCATGCCTCCAGCCCAAGGCCACCCCCTCCACCTTTTTCTGTGTACTACATGGAGGAGATGGAAAAACAAAACCCTACTGTCAAGTATAGGACATTTCCTTATGAGCTATTATTGGCCAGGAATTCTGCAAGGGCCCCCCAATTATTCAGGCTCTTGCCATTGCTCCTGGCTGCCCACTAGACCTACATGACAAGATCCTGCTGTTAAAACTACCATAGGCTTTGGATGCCAGACACAGTGAAATGAAGGTGAAACTGAGCAGGAATCTTCCTCCCCATGTCTCCTGGGCAGAATAAGCTGGTGTACCCACAACCCACACTGCAGCAAATAACAAGAGATCCCGTCTCAAGTGAAAGAGTGTCTGTGACCTCCACATGTGTGACGGCACACGTGCACACACATACATACAGATACACGTGCATATATACACCATATACACTTTAAGATAAAAAACAAATAGACAAACAAAAGTTTGAGTATCCCGGAATAAATTAGAGTTATCTACATTTTGTTTTTAGCAATGGAAATCCAAACAACCCAAACCGTAATTGAACTACAGGGCAATCCCATTTTCCTACTGGGTCTGAAAACAGTTATTTGGGCGTTTGACCCTTAGTGGAGATGATGCCCCAAGCCCTCACATCTGTGAGCTCCTTTAGTTTAGAATGTGTCAATGCCCTCCCTTCCACTGCGTGTTAGGACATGAACCTGTGAATTCCATTCAAGGCTTTTTTTGCAGTACGGTTACAGATATCCCAGGGCTGTAGATTCACAGGACACACTCCAGTGATGGCAGTGAGGGTTGTTGACAGCCAGATCTAGTCTGACCCCCCTCCCTGCTAGTGCATGGGAGGAGCCTGGCGGGTGAGAAATGAACAGAAAGAAACCTGGGGGCTGGGGATATGGTGGATAAAGCCCTGGCTGTGTAACTGCTGGAGTTCCAATTCGCAGTGTCCATGTTAATGGCAGGGGGCATGGTGGTCTCCTGTGATCCTAGCGCTCAGGAGGCCAGAGCAAGAGGGCTAGCTGGACTATCTGATTCAGCAAGCTCTGCTTCAAGCGAGAGCCTGTGCCTCAATAGGTAAGATGGAGAATGACTGAGGGAGACAACGCATGTCAGCCCCTGGCTCCACACACACGATTATATGTAAACACTCCTCAGTGTGCACACACTGGCATTCCTTACATATGTGAACATGCATACACATTACACACAGGGAGGAAGGGAGGGAAGGAAAGAAGGAAGAAAGGAGAAAAAGAAAGGGAGAGAGGAAGGAAGTAGAGAGGGAGGGAGAGAGGAAAGGAAAGAAGGAAGGGAGGGAAAGAGGGAGGGAGGGAGGAAGGAAGGAAGGGAGGGAGGGAGGAAGGAAGGAAGGAAAGACGGAAAGAAGGAAGTTGGTCAGTCAGTCTAGGCACTGGCCTAAGGCTGCTAGTGTTGACACATGTTTGGTAGTCATTTAGCAGTTTCTTGTCCCCAGTACATCCCCAGGCAATGGATGGCACTTCTTCATTAGTCAGGGGGTCAGGGGGTTTGAACTGGAATAAGTACACTGGATTTCTTAGATCCTGGGTTTCCCCATAATTCTGCTGCTGAGAAATTTAGGATGTTTGTGTTTTAAGCATTTGCTCCTAAACGTGTGTGAATGCAATCCTGACCTCCACCCCCCCCCCGCTAGCTTGTATGCTACTAAATGGCAGTGGCTATGGTGGTGAGGGGTGTGGCAATATGATGACATAAAGAAACATGATTCTCTCCAAATTACTATTCACCCTGGATACCGACACGAGAGTCCTAGCAAGCACACCGCAGAGAAGAAAAATAATACAAGACCCCCACTGCCTTCTTTTAAGTTTATGAGGAGATGGAGGGAGATATTACCGAGGCCGGGATCATTTGGGGGGGGGTGTGCCTGGGTGTGTGTGTGGGGGGTTACATGTGTGTGTATGTGTGGAGATCAGAAGATACTATTTCGCTTTAATCCTCAGGGTCCACCCACGTTATTTATTTTTGAAAGAATCTCTTTCACTGAACCGTAACTCCCCAAGTAGACCATGCTGGCTTCCTAGCAAGCTCCAGGGACTTTCCTGTTTCCATCTTCCCAGTCCTGGGATGACAAGGATGCATCCTCACAGCTGGCTGGACCATCACTGTTTTTAAGATCTATTTCATGTGTGTGAATAGTTTCTTCACACGTATGTATGCGCACTATGTGCCTTCTCGGCACCCACAGTGTTCAGAAGAGGGTGTTGAATCTTCTAGAACTAGAGTTATAGATGGTTGTGAGCCACCATGTGGGTGCCGGAAATTGAATCTGGCTCCCCTACAAGAGCAACAATGCTCTAAATCCCTGAGTCACTCTCCAGTCCCAACGACCACTTTTCAAATAATTCCCTGATGGCAAAGCTGGCCATGTTTTCTGGGCTATGTTATATTTCGCAGAGATGGATGTCAGAGCAGAAGGAGAACCAGAGTGGTTTCTAGTGGTTGCCTTCACTGGGCTGTTTGAAGGATCTTGGCATGAATGACCTGAGGAGCACCTAAGTTTCCCATCCCAGCTCGACACCTCCAGTCCACAGGGCCATCAGACACTGCCACCAAGAGATGGAAAAGGGAAGCACTATTCTCTGGCCTCAAATACAAAGGGATGTTTACGGGATAGTGATTTGACTTGAGACCTCTTTTTACAAACGCTTAGTCAACACAAGTCAAACAAAGAGGGGCTGGCCGGCCGCAGAAGTAAATAAGACTGTCTGCAGGTCGAGCCTGACTCATGATGCCTGGGCAGGGCTAAGCCTGGCCAAGGGGCTGCTGCCCATCAGTTCTCGTGAACCACACAGCAGCCTGGTTGGTGGTCTGCTGGAGCCAAGACAGGCGGCAGCCAAAATGGGCAAAGATAGGGGTCTGGCAAGGTCCTCGTCTGATCAGACCAGTCAACCGCCTCTGAGCTGGCTGGCCCGGCCCTGGCCCTGGCTCCGGCCCTTGAACAGCAGAGACCTCCTGGCACTAGAGTGAAGTCAATCTTGCCTCCAGCTGTCTGTGGCACAGTCTGCTTGCTGCTGCACAAATGGTGGTGATTCAGCCATTGGGGATGCTTCTGGGGCAGTGTTCCTGGATGTGGAAAAAAAGGATCCCTGGGGAGAGTAGCAAGATAGCTCTTCCTCATTTACACTCCACACATCATTACAACCCAGCCAGGGGCTTTCCCAGAAAACCTGGCCACTGAATTACCCCTGACATTTGATTCAGGGCTATCCAGGTAACCTAGGAAATAAGATGTCCCCTTGCAGGTCACCCTCAGGACATATGAGAGCCAGCTAAAGATTATTCTCAAAAAACTTTACCTGATGAATTTTTTTGTTTGTTTGTTTTTGAGGCTGGGGAGGGGTTGGCCTGTTCTGTGAGACCCTCATGGGCTTCTCCATATTTCCTCCCTATGAAGGTTTGCCCATGACAAGGCTAAGATCCCATCCCTCCCACCCCCAACCCAAGCACAGTGAAAGTAATTAGTGACCATTTAGGGGCATGACAGATTGGCCAGTTAGGAGTGACGCTGAGCTCCGACCTGAAGCGCCACTGTGGTGTCTACGGCAACAGGCAACATCAGGTTTGTAGGTCCGTGGCTGCTTCTTCCCAGTTTCCAACAATTCAATCATCCAATAGCAGGAAAGGCAAGACGGCGCTCTGCTCAGAGAGACGCGGTGCCCGCATCTCCTCCTGCAAGTTCATTATCGCCTCGCCAAAGCATGACGGCAGTGTGAAATGGGTTAGACTCACGCACGGATGCCTCCGCTAACGGCCAAAGGAGGAGAGAAAGAGAGAGAGGGGGAAAAGAACTCGCACATCATTAGGAACGGAATAAACGATATCAAGGCACAGAGCAGAAATGATTTGATTAGTAATTTCCAGTTTTGAAAAGATCTGGAAAACTACCAAATGACTATACAGAAGGTATGATGGAGTTCTTAATTGCTATAACTGCTCTGGGAGAATTGATGACTTGTGACATAGAATACAGCGCAGTACGCTAACACTAATAACTGTTAATTAAATGCTGCAATGATATACTCTCAAAATGCACATACAGCTTACCATAATTTCTAGATTAAAAGCTGCACTGTCAGAAGCCAAAGGCAAAGGGAAATGGGGGAGAGGAGGCAGCGCTCATGTCTGAAGTCTGCCCTGAACACAGCAGCCCAAAGACACGGCAGGGAGGGGGAATACCCTTAGCTGGAGAAATGTAAAGGCTGGCTGGTTGGAGCTGGCCCTCCAGAGGGTGAGTTATTAATTCTGAAAGAAGGCTTGCTGTACCGGGCCATCTGGCAGATTGGGGAGGGATGGGTTGAGGGCCCAGCTTCCGGTTGGATCTGTTTGGCTCCCTCCCAGTGATGTTTCACCCTTGGACTGAGGATGATGCCAGGTCAGAGATATCAGGAGGAGGGCATGAGGCTCCTGGGGGGGGGCGGGATGCTGTGGGTCTACAGAGATGGGGGCGGGGCTCTTTTCATGGCAGGTTCAGCTTCTAATGAGTGTGGGGAGGCTAGGAGAGCTGATGGGGCTGGGAGGGTGGGAGTAATTCGCAGGAAAGCCTCATTTGAATGGAAGATAAAAGACCTCAATTAATCTCTCTCCCTTTGGGTGAGGAACGCATGTGAGCCTGAAGGAAGATGAAGAAACACTGATGCTACTTCCAACTCAATTATCCCGGGCACAGCGCAGGGAGTGAGCTGGATGGATAGACAAACAGAGAGGGGACGAGTACGCCTTTTTCCATCTGTTTTTGTTTTATGGAGACAAGGTTTCACATAGCCCAGACTAGCCTCAAACTCCCTACGTAGTTAAGGACCTTGAACTTTGGATTCTCCGGCCTCTACTTTCCGAGTAAGTTCTGGGATTACAGACATTAGTCATCATGTCTGGTTTCTGAGGAGCTGTGGATGGTACCTGAGACCTGATGCATGCTAGCCAAGCCTTCTCTGAGCTGAGCCATCTCCCTAGACTGTGAGAGTCTCATATAGGGCAGGGCAGTCTGGCTTCACATCACAAGTTTCATTTTGATCCTTGTTTTCCTGCTTCCATTAGTTATTACCGAAGCCTCCAGTAGAGGGTCTCAAAGAGGAGACCATGGAGCCAGAGAAATGCTTTTCTGCATAGGTCTATGGAGCATTCGCTGATTGGCAGAGCTGAGTGAGGAGAGGAAAACATAAAGAAGAGGGCCTCAAACATCAAACAATACTTCAAAATGAGGAAGAGGAGGTTGTTGTTTTTCTTTTTAATTTTAATCTTTTTTTCTTTTTTTTAATACCGTGAACTCTTAGTCCTCCTGCTTCTACCTCTTGAGGGCTGGGATGATAGGTGTGACCCAGCTTGCCCAGCTGAGGTTGTTTTGAGACAGAAGAAAGGTAGACTGAGCCCACATTTAGAATAGTAACCTACAGAGGAGAGCCTTAGGAACTGCCTGACATTGCAAATGGCTGCTGCTTTGCTTAGTTTAGTATAATGGCCACTGTGACTGTAGGAATACAGGAATGGGTTTGGGAAGCCTGGGGAAGACAGAGAGCCAAGGTGATATATCCTGTCAGACTTTCATAATTGACTGACTTCCTTGGATTTCCCCAGGTAACCTAGAGCAATCTCTACTCTCCTGTCTTAGGATACCAGTGGTTCCCCTGAAAACCAGGGAAACCCAGCACTGGGAAAGTGGCTTGCTTGGTATAGCACTTGCCGAGCACAGAGGAAGCTTTGGGTCTGATCTATTGCCTGGTATAAACAGGTGGAGAGGCGCACACCTGTGATCCAAACACTGAAGGTGAAGAAGGCAGGAGGACCAGAAAGGCCAGGGGCTCAAGATCATCTTCAGTGAATTCTAGTTCAAGGTTAGCCTGGGCCACACCACATGAGACCTGTGTCAAAGAAAGAAACAAGGGTGACAACGGAAATAAAGAAAAAATGTGTATGTTCCACAGTAGCAGAACCTGGCTCTCTTGACAGAGGTCACTACCGACACCAGTGGGTAACAGATTTGATGTCTGAGTCTGGAAACAGCCAATGGCCGGCTTGTTGTTCATTAGACCAAAGCAAACCAAATAACAAGTAAGCAAACAGTCTGCAAACAAGTGAGCAATCAGAAACTCTACTTCCGGAGAGGACTCAAATTCAGCTCAGAACCTCCATGCCAGGCAGCTCACAACCTCCCGTAAGCACAGATCCATGCGATCCTCCGCCCTCGTCTGTCCTCCCTGGCCGCTGCACTCGTGAGCTTACTCACCCATCTGTATACGTATTTATGATTAAAAATAAAGATAAATCTTTTTCTTTTAATCACTAAAATCAGAAAGGTGGGTCCCAGCAAGTGCAGGCAAGAACACGGAGAGATGAGCTCTGCTGTGCATGGCAGTTTGCTGGTAAAATTATTAACAACGAAAAGCAACCCACAATATTTACTGAAGCCAGTCTCTCATCTGTTTTACAACCTAGCAATATCTCCTGAGATAGACTTTGGAGAATCGTTAGAGGTGCAGAAACTGCCCGCTACAAGGATGTGTTTACCTGTAGGAGAGAGTTGGGAATAACCTTACATTGTGGTTTGAGTGTAATTGTGTGTGTGTGTGTGTGTGTGTGCGCGCGCGCGCGCACGTGTGTGAACACTTGACTCGCCCTCCCCCGGATGATGGTGCTGTTTGGGGAGGTTGTGAGATCTTGGGGAAGTGGAGCCTTGTAGGAGAATGGGGTCACTGGAGGAGGGCCAGGCCCCACGTCGTGTTTGCTCTTTGTTTCCTTGTTGGGGATGCAATCCAACCAGCTAGCCTCCCGCTCCTGCTGCCATGTTTTCTTATCACTATGCTCCCAAACCTCAAGCCCAAATCAACCCTTTCTTCCTTCAGCTGCAAAGCGTGTTGTCAAAATAGCTCAGTTGGGAGAGAGTGAGGCTAAAACACAAAGTTACCCGCCCCCTGTGTTCTTGTGGGAACGTGTGTGGGCATGTGTGTGAAGGGCAAAGGATGGTCTTGGAGAATCAGTTCTCTCCTCCTCCCTTGTGGGTTCCAGGATCAAAGTTCAGTCTCTATGCTTGACAGCGGGTGCCCTTAGCTGCTGAGCCACCTTGCCATCTCTTAAACCCCTCCTGTGATGCATTCAGTCTACCAATGAGAAAAGCAATCCTTCTACCTTAGATATCTAAAAGAATACGTATTATGGTCCACAGCCCATGGACATGCTGGGGCAAGACCCACAAATTAAGCGAAGTCCCAGGCTGGTTAGCACTTAGGTGGGAGAATGCATGGTATGCGATGTGTAGTATGGTCAGTGGGAAGGAGAAGCAACATGTGTCTGTGTGCTCCCTGGTGGACGAGCATTCGAGAAACTGGAGGATGGGAACTTTAAGCCTAGGGTTGGTAAGTATTCAAGAACTGCTAGGGTTCAAATTGCATCATGCAGGACAAAGGCAAGACTTCAAGTTGTGGAGCCAAATGGTATCCAGTATCCTGGAAGCAGCTTCATGGAGAGGGAAGCTCTCTGGGTGTGACTGGAGGGAGACATCGAACGGAGCAGAACAGCAGGAGTCACAGCTGTGCTGGCTATAGAATGGGCTGGGGTCAGACCAGAAAGCCAGGGTCTGGAAGAAGGGACTACAAGCAACAGCAAGAACCCCGCCAGATGAGCTGGGGAGGAGGCTCATCAGGTGAGGAGCTTGCCGCTAATCCCTACAGCCAGAGTTTGACTCCCAGGACTCACATGGGGAGAGGAAGAACACATGCAAGCTGTCCTCTGACCTCCACTCACGCACCTAGGCACAGGAACTTCTGTCCCCTCCCAAACAAATAAAATAAATGTTTCTTTTATTTTTATTTATTTTTAAAAGAATATGTTGATATGTTGAGAATCAGCAGCAAAACTTGGGCCCCAGAGTCAGAATCTGGGCTTTTGGAAGGCCTGAGGGACACCAACCAAAAGTCAAGCTTACAGTGAGGCAGCCCACACTGGAGTTTAGTGGCAACTTTCTCCAAAAACAAACTGTCATTGTAACTGGTGGAAAAATGTCCCACTGTTCCAGGCCCACACTGCTCTCAGAGGGAAGTAAGCCCTCTTTCAATCCTCACCCACAAACATCACCGGTCACAATGAAAGCCCCTGTGTCTAGGTTGGTTGGTATCACACACACACACACACTCACCACAATCTTTATAAGTAAACAGTGTTCTACCCTAGTGCATCATGGGACTTCTGAGTTGACTTCCAACTTCGGTTGGCTTGGCATCCAATCCCCCTACCTTATACAGTGTGGTTAGGGCAATCTTTCTTTCCTTCCTGTAAGTTTGTTTTTTAGAAGTTGGTTCAACTCATACTAAATGAGTCAAGTATTGGGAGCGCTAACGTTTTTCTCTTGGGAGAATTTTAAGTGCTAGGAACAATTTCCTGTCTCATGCTCAGCTTGCCTCCTACCGTTCAGGCTGCCATCGGCATCTTGATGCACTATGCTTTAAAACTGTTTTTTAATGCATGTGCCTCCCCTCTCTATGTGTGTGTGTGTGTGTGTGTCTTGCATTGCCATGTCTGGCTTTTTCCATGAGCTATGGAAATCCAAACTTCAGTCCTCATGTTTGTGTGACAAGTACCTTACCAGTCCTGTAAAGTAATCTTTTTTTTTTTTTTTAGTATTTATTTTCCTTTAAAGATTTCTTTATTAAGTATGCACACACCATAAGAAGGCACCTGGTCTCATTATAGATGGTTGTGAGCCACCATGTGGCTATTGGGACTTGAACTCAGGACGTCTGGAAGAGCAGCACTGAGCCATCTCTCTGATGGCTCTCTCTCTCTCTTCTTTCTTTCATTTTTTTTAAAGAGCTGAATGTCACGAGAGAAATACATCCATAAACTGTCTGCATCTTAGCATCCACAAGACAGAGCCCACAGTGCTCCCCCAGACACACCCTGCACCCTAGGGAATGCAATCTGCCCTGCATTAGAACTACAGATATGCTTTCTTCTTGCCTGTCTGACAGCCTTGATCCCTTAAAATGCCTCGCCCTCACAGAAAATGATGTGCTATAATGTTTTCAATTTTTTTTCTCTAAAAACCTATGAAATGGGGATAGGGGAGGTGGCTCAGTGGGCAAAATGTTTTCAGTGCAAGGAGGACCCAAATTCGGATCCCCAGCTGTAGAAAGCCGCCTATGACAGTGGATGCCTTTAACGTCAGTGCTGGGAGCAAGGAGGTGTGGAGAGGATTCTTAGGGCTTGCTGGCCACAGACACTAGCCAAACTGGTGAGCTCCAGTTTCAGTGAGAGACTGTCTCAAAAAGACAGGCAGAAACCTATTGAGGAGGACACGATGCGGATCCCTGGCCTGTATATGCATGTGTAGACAAACAAACATACACACACCCATGAACACCAGGCATGCGCACAGATACATGCATACTAAGTCTCATGAAAGGTAATCAGAAGAGCGCATTGGCCCCCGTTGACGAAGATGCCCCAAGTGAGGCTGAACTGGGTCTATTGGGAAGGGATGGAGGCTTCCTTCCTCCTGGTTTCCAACAGACCATATCAAATAGCCCAGACTGACTCCGCGGCCTGTGTGAAAGGTGGGATAGAGAGGACAGACTTCCTTCAGAGCTGGTCTTAGACACAGAAGAGGGAGAGGCGGCAACCCTCGGGGGTCACTCGGAACCATCTACCAAGGCGGGTGTGGCAGTGAATACTAGCACCCAGGATTGATGGTGGGAGCACCAGGAGTTTAAGGCCAGCCTGAGCTACATACTGAGTTTGAGGCTAGGCCCACATGGAGGAGAGAATGGACTCCCTCAGGTTGTCTTTTTTTGTTTGTTGCTTGTTTTTGTTTTTTGAAATAGGCTTTCTCTGTGTGTGTAGCTTTGGAGCCTCTACTGGTACTTGCTCTGTAGCCCAGGCTTGCCTTGAACTCACAGATGTCTGCCTGTCTCTGCCTCCCACGTGGCAGTGATTAAAGGCGTGCACCACCACTGCCCAGCCCTCAGGTTTTCTGTTAGGTGTAACACATAAATAAAATATTACTTTTATCCTTTTATTCCCCCCTTTCTTTTTAAACAAAGGGGCTGTGCATGTAGCTCAGTGGGCAGAGTGTCTGGCCAGGATGCACAAAGACCTGGGTTCTATCTCCAGTACCATTTAAACTATGTATAATAGCACAGCACATGCTTCTTCTTCTAGAACCAAGTGAGGGTGAAGGCAGAAGGTTCAGGAGTTCAAGGTCATCCTTGACTTGTTTAGTGAATCTGAGGCCAGTCCAGGTGATGAGAGATCCTTTCTTTTAAAAAAAAGAAAAAATTACTACCCCTTATTCGGGTCACACGTCTGATATTTCATCTGGCTTTCTCCAAAACCTGGGCATTTTATATTTTCTTTGCTGTAGTGTGAGGGCTCTATAAAAGAAGGGAGGGTTTTGGTGCGGCAGTGATGGCGGTGGCGGCGGTGGCAGCAGGGAGTGCTGGTTGCTGGTGGGGAAGAGGCATGAAAAAAATTATCCTTTGACATATATTATGCGCTTAATCTTTCGTGGCAACTTTTTTACATTTGTAAGAGTTATGGATTTTAAAAGTCAGGGCTAAGATGTCTTAATGAGCATTCACCCCCCCTTAGAAGGAGAAGTAGGGCTGGTGTGTGTTAGTCAGCTGTTAGCTTTACGGCTTCTTTTCTGCACTAAAAGTGACAAGCTGAACGCATTATGGAGAGCTCAGATGTGTTATGCAGATGAAGCCGGCAGCAATATCTGCCTGCTCTCTATTATTTATGATGTCTATATAATACAATGGACTGAGATTTAAGCCATTGTGATGCAGTTTGTTTTCCAGGGTGCTAACGTACAGCACATTTTACCGAGAATTGCATCTCCGTTACATATTAATCAAATCCATCTTACACAGAGCTCTTACACTGTAAACTAAAGGGGGAGAGGGGGAAAAAAAGATTAAAGCGCTTGGCTTTTCCTCAGCTGTCAAGGACTAGCAATAAAATAATAATAAGGGCTTCTAAATAACGTGTGTGTGACAGGCCTGGGCTCGCTCGCGCAGTCCTTTATAGAGGTTAACTACAAAATAAGTTCCAGTGAGTGATCGGGAACGGGCGTGCGTGTAATACTGTAATGCCAACGGCGGCATAATTCTTGAAAAGTTCATTTGCACAGAATTCTCCGACTTGATGAGGCAAAGTTTGGAGCCTCTTGAATCATTCTGCCACGGTGGGCGGCATGGGTGAGGCCTGCTCTGAAGTTTACAGCCCTCCCACTTCTCAACTTGCCTCAGCTGTGGTCCATTAAAGACCGAGAGCTGCGTCCCCCAGTGCCCAAGCTGGGGTTTACTGCAGGAGGAAGTCATGGGAAGCTGCTTTTACGATGCAGTGCATTCAAAAGCTGAGGAGTTAAGTGGTTTGTGGGTCATTTTGGAGAGAGTGAATGTGTGTGTGTGTGTGTGTGTGTGTGTGTGTGTGTACAAGCATGCATGTGCACATCCATGCTTGTGGATATCAGACGTCAACAGAGGGTTTCTTTGTGGTTAATCTTCTAGCTTTATTCGTTTAGATGACATCTCTCACTGACCTGAAACTCTTCAATCTGGGTAGCCTGACTGGGCAGCAAGTCCTAGGACCCTCCTGTCTCTTGCCTCCCCAACACTGATATTCTAAGTATGCCCTGATCCCTTGCTTCCCCTAGCTTTGCATATGGATACTGGGGATCTGGACTCAGGTCCGCAAGCTTGTGTAGCGGGCACTTTATGGACAGAGCCATCACCCCAATCATTAAGGCTTGTTGCTACTTGGGGCTTAAGGAGGAGGATAGACACTCCTTGTAGTGGGGACTAGAGAGATGGCTTAGAGCAGAGGTCCTCAACCTTCCTAATGCTGTGACCTTTAATACAGCTCCTCACGTGTGGTGACCCTCAACCAGAAAATTATTATTATTATTTTTTTAATACTTATTTATTTATTATGTATACAATATTCTGTCGGTGTATATGCCTGAAGGCCAGAAGAGGGCGCCAGACCTCTTTACAGATGGTTGTGAGCCACCATGTGGTTGCTGGGAATTGAACTCAGGACCTTTGGAAGAGCAGGCAATGCTCTTAACCACTGAGCCATCTCTCCAGCCCCCAGAAAATTATTTTTATTGCTACATCATAACTGTAATTTTGCTACTATTAGGACTCGTAATGTAAATATCTGCTTTCTAATGATCTTAGGTGAACCCCTGTGAAAGGGTCATTTGACCTCCGAAGGGGTTGTGACTCACATGGTTGGGAAAAACTGACTTAGTGGTTAAGAGTGCTTACTCTTTGCAGGGCGATGGTGAAGCACGCCCTCAATCCCAGCACTTTGGAGGCAGAGTCAGGCGGATCTCAATGAGTTCAAAGCCAGAGCGTTCTACAAAACTAGTTTCTGGACAGCCAGGACTATTAGACAGAGAAACCATGTCTCAAAAACAAACAAACAAGAAAAAC
The DNA here is from genome assembly GCA_963919715.1 of Microtus obscurus. Taxonomy (NCBI): domain Eukaryota; kingdom Metazoa; phylum Chordata; class Mammalia; order Rodentia; family Cricetidae; genus Microtus; species Microtus obscurus. The sequence goes on along the minus strand of CAWTZC010002533.1, from coordinate 6,153,265 downwards.
TAAAACAAAAGAGCTCGCTATTCAATGAGGACTGGAGTTAGGGTGCTGTCACCCGTGTGAGGTGGCCCATAGGACCTGTAACTCCAGCTCCAAAGTATCCAACATCTTCTTTCAGTCTCTGCGAGATCTCTGCAAGCATGCATGGATGCACTCGCACACACACACACACTTTAAAAAACATGCCACCGTCATTCCAGCACACTTCTCAGGACACAGTAATGCGCAAAGACAAGAGAAGAGGGGAAACTGTCTTTCCTGGGAGTTAACGAAGACCCTGAATTTGTCCCTTGTATAGTCAGCAGTTAAGTCACAGCGGTTTGAGAATCCACCTATCTACCCCAAAGCTCAGAGTCCAAAATTTATATTCCCTTGACAGACCACCTATGTAACCAGCCCCAATGCAGCCGCGCTTGGGCAGTCATCCTCCTTCCACAATGCCTCCCTCTTCTTAGCTCCCAAGGGCTCTGGATTATGGATAGTACTATATTCCTCCTGTTTTCTGCATTCTTTAATGTTGTTAAAATGAATGCCTACTATTTGGATTAATAAAATAGAATCAATTTAAAATACTTCTCTTCAGGGGCTAGAGAGTAGCTCAGCAGTCAAGAGTGCTTGCTGTTCTTGCAGAGGATCCAAGGTTGGAATTATGTTCCCAGCACGTAGATTGGGCAGCTCAGGGGATCTTATGCTACTCCCTCTTTGGTCTTTGTAGGTGTTGTATACATGGACACACATAGGCACACAATAAAATAAACAAACCCAATGCAATAAAACAAAAAGAGCAGAGTTCCGCCTGAGTGAGACGGGCAGGTAGAAAACCAGGGACCTCTGTGGTGGTTGGAGAGAAGAGGTTGGGTGAGAGGCAACTCCTGTGTAACTGTTAAGGAGGCGCAAGCAGAAGAGAGAGCGAGATGGAGCAAAATTGGGGTGACAGTCCCTTCAGCTGATCCTTCTAGCTCTGAAACACTTTGCTAGAAGATTCCTCCATATTAGTTGACTCACCCATTCCTTGTCACTTGGAGTATTTACTCAAGCACTTGAAGGCTTCTAAACAGGCACAGGGGCCAATGCAGTTGAATGGAGTCATCCCTGTCTGTCCTTCCTTCCAGTGACCTTATAGTGTATGTGACTTAAAGGTCCCTGTGTAGCCTCCCTGAGGGGGTAAGGGAACACTGGTAGCTTCAAGAGGGTGATGCTTCAGGTCATCAGTGAAGCTGTTGTTCCCTCGGTAGCCCAAAGACATCCGTCTGTGCCCTAACACCAACTGTGACCACTATAATTCCATTTTCGGTGGAGCCACCTGGTGTGAAAGACAGGAAAGCTGGTGCCTAGAAAGGGCGGGAGGAAGAACCTTCAAGAGCTGTTAAAAAAAAGGCAGAAGGGTCCGGAGATGGCCTGAGAGAAAGCCGGAGGGGGAAGAAAGGAGGAGAGGCCAGATCAAGCTAGAGATGGGGATCATGCCAGAGGGAGGGAGGAGGCCTAAAGACTAGGAGGAGGCAGCTGTGGGAGGCTCCCTCCCTATCAGAGAAGCAGCCACAAGACAAGAGGGGGGAAGGCAGCAAGGAGGTTAGAGAGCGACATTAGGAAGCCTGAAGTCCTCCCTTAGCCAGCTCCCCCATGAATGAGTGAATGATTTTAATTAGAAACCAGCATGGCTTTCCTCAAGCCTCCTTTGAGAAGCTTTGGCCCTACAGGGATGGACCACGAGGAAACCAACTCCTCCCTAACCTCGGCAGTCCTGCACTGGGGCCTTCTTCCTTCTTGCTGTTATTCAGATGGCTCTGTGCTCTGGTTTGCTTCCCCGCTGACAATGGTCGCCCCTGATTGCTCTTGAGTAGGAGTGGACATCTGGAATCGCATGGACTAAGAGAAGTCCTCCCTCCTACGGCCCCTCCCCTTGGCTATTTTCTAGCCTCGGCTGGAGCCTGGCCTTGGAGACACTTCCGCCATGGAAACTGACCATCTCATTTCTTAGTCTCCAAGGGGCTTTCCATCCATCCCCCTCTGACCTGCCAGCGGGAGAGATGACCTCACATTTGTCCTGCTTATTGCTGGTAATAACCATTAGGGACAATGGCGGCAGCTCACACCTGCTGCCTGGCTAGGATGGCAGACCAGGTCTCTCTGCAGGAGGCCAGAGATGTAAATCCCTGGCCTTTTCATCACTTCCTTGTGGTCACACAGCTGTAGTGAGGGAGACAGGGAAAGATGCAGCTTGCCAGGGCTTGCCTGCTCCTAGTCAGGTTAGTGGGCTCTGGCCTAGGATCTCTAGTAGGCTAATACAAGCCATTGTGCTGGCCTGAGGACATAGCTCAACTGATAGAATGTTTGCTTAGCATGTGTGAAGACTTGGCTTTGGTTCCCAGGACCACATAAGCTGGGCATGATGTTGCGCGGGGTGTGTGTGGGGGGGGGAGGGGCGGGTAAATTAGAAGTTCAAGGACATCCTCAGCTACATAGCAGATTTGGGATCAGCTAAGGATACATGTGACCCTGTGTTAAAAAAAAAAAGTGCTGTTGGGCCTTTGTTTGCCTCAGCTACTGATTCTGAGACTTTGGGTCAGGACATTCAAGGCAATAGCATTGTATTCTTTGTATAGCCATCTCTCTGTGATGAGCGGCTTTCTTCTTGAGCATCTCCACAGTAGCTCTTGTGGTCTCGGAAAGGATGTTAGGAACATCTAAGACAAAACTTGTGACAATAGGGTCCTCCCTGATAACCCCTTTATCATAGCTGAGATTAACCACTGAGGGGAATCCGAATCCAATGGCCCAACCCCCTCACAACACTCTTCCAAAATGTCACACACATATTGGCCACGCAGACAGGCGCAGGGCACATCCTTCCTGCCGCCGAGTCGCCAGCCCTGCCCCTTTCATCGTCTTTGAGGCCAGCCAACAGCCCGAGAGCAGGCAGCAAGCAAGCCGGGCCCCAGCCCTGCTGTAAAGTATTAACTCATACTGAACACAGTTTGTCTCCGAGGACCCTCTTGGCCCCTTCGTCATCCTGTGCTGACATTTTAATCGTGCTTTTGTGGGAGCTGGCTGGCAGTTTGTCATCGGGAATGGCGCGGCGAGGGGCCAGAGCGGGTTGCTGGCTGTGTCGGCTGCTGAGGGAAGCGGCCCATTCTGACAGACTGAGCAATAATCTGAACTTACTGCGCAGAGCCTGTGGGACACCAGCCGGGCCGCTTTATCTTCTTCATTAAAGTGCGCTCAAAAAAAAAATCCATTTTCCTTTAAAGTCTCAGGAACAGATGGAGTAAAATTAATTGCGCCATTACGTCCCGATAGACAATACCAGAGTGGTTTTCTTTCAACTGTGCATGTGTGTTACAAAGTGCTCTTCGTAAAAGGCAATTACTGCAACATTTGCCATAAAATAAAGGTTGCTTTAATGGGCAATAAACACAGGCTTCAAATTTTGTATGAAATGGGTCTCCAAAGGGCGCTGTTAGAGGCAGCTCAAAGGCACGGCTGACTTTAGTATTTCTGCTCGGGCTTCGGCTCAGCTCGTTGGGAGAACAATGATCCCCCCCCTCCCCCCACACACACACCCTTGGATGCATTCTGATAGAATTATACATGTGAGCTAGAGTCACTGTCTGGGCACCTCTTGCCAGATTTCTCTGGTTAGCAACTAGCAGGCACGAGAGACAGGGAGGAGAGAGGAGAGAGAGAGAGGGAGATCACTAGGGTACCATCCAGGGCGGAACCCTCTGCCAAAGACGAAGGCAAGTGACAGGCTGCTAGTTCACGGGGGATGGAGAACACATCTTCTCTCTCCTAGGTCAGGTGAGGGTTTCTAGCAAATTCTTGGCAGTAGAACTCAGTGAGAAATCTATATTCATGTATATTTAGAGCCATTTAGGCCTGAGATTTGGCAAAAGGCAAAATAGCTTGTGCTTTACGACTGAGACAAAAATGAGGATCATGAGAAGGCCTGGAAGGAGATTGACGGCCAGGCCCTCTGGCCAGAGCCTCCCTTTCTGCTCTCCCAGGACAGTGACGAGAGGCTGGAATTCACAGTGCAATTCAAATCTCCACCAGCTCTGCTGGAGGAGCCTGCTTCTCGGAGTCCCCTGCCCTTTCCTTAGGAAACCTCACATTAAATCTTCCTCTTCCTGTCGACACCTCGGATGGGGGCGGAATGTAAAGGAGATCAGAGATTCATTTCGCTCCACTATATTTCTACATTTCGGTAATTACAAAGTTAGCATGACATATAAATGATCCATTAATTGAAATATGGACGACACCAACTCCAATATTTATGGCATAAATCCATATTTCATTAAATAAATCCGATAAGCAAATATATCATGGAGAACGGGAGGACATTTTTATTTAAGCATGAGATCAAAAGCTCGAGGACTGTTTTCCATCCAAAATAATAGAGCTACAGCTTGGGGGAAAAATGCCTAGAATATTTGGCAGTAGGTAGGGCTGGTGAGACAAGAAAGGCTGATGGTGAGGAAAAGTGATTATGGGGACACCGAGCCTTGGCACACATGGTCAAGGGCACCAGCAGCCCCTAGCTGCTGCTGTCTGAAATGTACCACCCAGTTCAGAGAACCAAGGGGGTGCCCTGGGGTAGCATTTATTCCCCTGGAGAGTCTTTAGCGGTTCCCAGCAAAGCATACAGCCTTTCCTCTCTCTGTTCAATTTTTATGGCACTCTACTGTATTTATTATTATTAATTATTAATTATGGACAGGGTATCATGATGCCCAGTCTAGCCTCAAATTTCTTATGCAGCCAGGGATGACCTTGAACTCCTGACCCCTCAGCCTCCGCTTTCTAAATGCCGGTATTACCAGTATCTTTGTTTTAATTTTTAAATTGCATTTATTTATTTTATGTTTGTGTGTGTGTGTGTGTGTGTGTGTGTGTGTGTGTGAGAGAGAGAGAGAGAGAGAGAGAGAGAGAGAGAGAGAGAGCAAGCACATGTGTATGGAGATCAGAGGACATCTGGTAGTAGTTGGCTCTCTCCTACCGCAGAGGTCCTAAAGACTGAACCAACATTGCCAAGCTTGTTGGCCAGCACCCTTTCCCACTGAGCCTGCTCACTGGGTCTTACTTTTTATTTTAAAAATTTCTTTTATTTTTAAAGTTATGTGTAGGAGTGTTTATGTCTGTGTGGAGTTATGTGCATGGGAGTGTGGCTCCCAAGGAAGCCAGAAGGAGGAGTTCGGTACCCTGGAGCTGTAGTTACAAGTATTTACGAGCTACCTGATGTGGGTGCTGAGAAATGAACCATTAAGAGCAGAATAAGCTCTTAGCTACTGAGTCATCTCTCTAGACCCCTTATTTTATTTTATTTTTTGAGAGAAGGCCTCATGATGTTATCCAGGCTGGCCATGAATTCACCATCCTATTGCCTCTGCTTCCTGAATGCTGGGATTAAAGGTGTGTCAGCCACCACAGTTGGTTCACCGTGACATTTGAACATATGCATCATGTCACCCCTAACATTTCTCATTTCTTTGGGCCGAGAATCTTCAAAACCCTCCCTACTAGCTACTTTGAAATAATCAGTTAATTTGAGGCAACCATGAGTACCCTGCTTGCTATAGAATACATTGTTCCTCCTTCTACCTGTACCCCTGTACCCATTATCCACCCTCTCTTCATCTTGGAGGGGGGGAAGTAACTCTTAAAAGAAGTGTTTCACTCATAAAATAACCAGTTTAAAAGAGGAAACACAACATAACAGACAGCATGCTTTATCATGTCATAAAAGACTCCTATCCTAAGGGTCGACAAGATGGCTCAATACAAAGATACTCGCCTCGGAGCTTGATGACCCAGGTTTAATGCCAGGAACACTCACACAGTGGATGTAGAGAACTGACTGCCACAGATTGTCCTCTGATCTCCACACACATGCTATAGCACTTGCCCCTCCCCCCAAATAAAACACAATTAAAACAAAAACCTGTTACAGGCTGGGTATGGTGACCCCCAACTGTAATCCGAGCACTTGGTAGGTAGAGGCAGATGGATTTCTGTGGGTCTGAGGTCAGCTTGGGATAGTTCTGAACAAGTCTGGATTGCACAGGAAGACCCTGTCTCAAAACAACATGACACCCCAAAACCTTTGCCTTCCAGAACATACTACAAGGGCTTTGGCCTCAGATCCAGAGTCCAAAGAGCCTAAATGTTGCAGAATTCGGAGTCTCTCTTTAAGGTAATGAGTACGAAGCAAAATATTGGGATACGATTTATTGTAAATGTATATTTGTGAAAATTTAAAGCCCAAATGAGACTCAACAAAAATCCATCAACAGGTAGGAATGATGAAATTCCTAGGCGGCTCGTCATGGCAAGGCACACCTGTAATCTCAGCACTAGAGAAGCCCAGGCAGGAGGATCAGGAGTTAGAGGCCAGCATGAGCTATACAATGACAACTACCTAAAAAGTAAACAGATACATAGAGAGATGGAGGATGGATGCACAGCTTGCATGGATTGGTGGACGGGTGGACAGATGAGAGAGAAATACATAGGTGATAGATGCAGGTAGAAGACAGTACAGATGGATGATGGGTAGACAGAAACATGGGTGATAGATGGGTAAGACTGGAGGTAGTGGGTGATTGACAGTGTTCTAATCTCATTTGTTCTGTGATTAAATATAACTGATCCAGAAAAAAACCATCTAGAGGTGGAGGAGTTTATTTTACCCACAATTCCAGGTTATGGTGCATCAGAAGCAAGAATTCAAGATAGCAGGATCTTAAACATCTACTCGCTAAAGCAGAGAAGATGAAAGCAAGCATGCTTCTTGTTCGAGCATTCTTCTTCCTTTCTCCACTTAGCCAGTTCAGGACAGAAACCCAGAGATGACTGCACCTACTTTTAGGCTGGGTCTTCCTGCACAATTTAACACAGTCAATACAAGCTAAATTGTGATTAGGTTATAAACAATCATAGCCCAAATTAATATAGACAGTTCCTACTACTGAGACTATTTCCAGGTGGTTCTAGATTATGGTAACTTGACAACTAGAACGAACTATCACACACAGATAGATGATAGATGATCAGTAGATTTGAAAACTAATGATACTGCAGAGCCTCCTATGCCAGCTTCAGCTACAAGAGCTTTGGAATAAATTTCCCACTAGGCATGTTCCCACCTCTGTGGGTACAGAGGTGTCCTATACCCCAATCTTCAGGTCTTCACATGGTTCTCAGATTGACACACACCACTCCACTCCTACCCTGTGCCTCAGCCACACTCTCCAGCCCCATTTTAATCATGAGCCACCCTCCTCCACACCTCTCTTCCTGTGTACACAAGTGTTCTTTTGTCAGGCAATGGTGAGTGAAAAGCGTGGCTAGGTAAACGGTTCCAGGCACACTGGAGCTCAGGTCCAACACCATTGCTGGGAAGCCTTTTCCTTCAAGCTGGAAGAGGGTCAGTAGACCTTCTTTGAAATTCCTGGGCCAACTTTTATCAGCAGCTTGATTGCATAACAGAAACAGTTTTTACTTTCACTGAGTACACGGAAGATGCTAGATAAACAACCATACAATGGATGGGAGTGAATTAGAGATCAAAGCACCCCCCCCCCCATTTTCCACTGCCACCAGGGGTTCCTGTTGAGGCCAGACACCTGGCTTGGAATAAGACAAGGAAAGACATGAAGTGCAGCCAAGAGCATGTTGTACAATTCTAGTTCTAGCCAGATATGCTGCATGCCTGAAATCCCAGTACTTGAGAGGCTAAAGTAGGCGGTCCCTGAGCTGGAGGCCAGCCTGGCAATGAATGTAGAGATAACGTGTCTCAAAGCCCCCACAGAATCCAATGCTGCCTCCTGTGAGCTGGGGCAGCTACAAAACTACACAAATTGTGACTCACTATTGGCCCAGATGGAATACTGAGTTGGCATTGATTAACACCTGAAGACTGAGTCCACAGTTTAACTTTATATGCATTAGAAACACCCAAAGAATCAGAGCAGTAGACAGACATTATTGCCTACTACCAACCTCAGAGACCCCTTTTGTAGTGGTGGTATTAGTACTTTCTGTATTTGTCTGTAGTATTGGGGATTGGACAAAGGGCCTCAAGAATGCTATGCAAAAAATTTTACCAGTGAGCCACACCCCAGCCCCTCACTGGGGAATTTTAGACAGGTGTTCTACCACTGAGCCACACCCCAGTCCCTCACTGGGGGATTCTAGGCAGGTGCTCCACCACTGAACAACATCCCTGGACTTCACTTTACTTTTTGTTTTAGATGGTCTTGATAACTTAGCCAGGTTGACATTGAACTTACTTTGTAACCAGCCCAGTCCTTGGACCTAATATCCTCCTGCCACGGGATGGCAGCACCCAATCTAGCTACTCTGATTAGCATTTTGAAAATCCTTTCAGATCACGTAGAGTTGATAACAGACAACTTAGCCCTTTCCACATATAGATTACTAGATACGACCTCCATTTCTGACACTTTAGTCCACAATGGATATGGTCACAGCATATCCGTGGTCTAGCAAGTCTCAAATCATTATTTCTGCTGATGAGTACCCATAGCAAAATGCCTGTGTGGAGGGCTGTGACAGTGCCCTCCCAGTGGGACATTCAGTAATGCTGACTGACACAAAGCACCCACTGGAGATCAACAGAAATTAGACAAGCCCTTCATATCCAGGAACCTTACATCTTAGGTCACAGCACAGCAAAAGGTGACAAAGAACTTCCGTAAGCTAAGAAAACTAACCACGCCACGTGAGGGTGCGAGTAACACCTCTCAATAGCATAGCTGTGCATTAAGTATTCAGTCACTCCAGAAATGTCGAATGTGTGGGTGAAACAGAGCCCCAACAGCTCTCAGTCAGGGGGTAACTGTGAAGCCAAACTGGTCAGTCTTTATTTCCCATCTGTTTACTGTAATATGTGTATACTCAGCAGTGCTTTAGTGTACCATGAAATGGAAGGTTCTAGAAACTCAGGCATATATACGTAGTCAAAGGACATCATTGTGCATTGGTGTGTGTGTGTGTGCGCGCTCGCCTGTGCACATTCTTAAATGTGTGTGTATGCAAGCTAGAGGAAAACCACAGCTGTTGCTTCCCAGATGCCATCCATTTGGTTTCTGAAACAGGCTCTACCTGGCCTGCAATGGTCTATTTGCCATGCAGGCTAGACTAGACTAGTCAGTGAGCAGCAGGGATTCTCCGCATCCCTCACTACCCTGACTTGTCTCTTAGCACTGGGTTCTGGGGAGCCAACTCAAGTTCTCAGGTGTGCCTGACGGACTTGGCCATTGCCGTAGCCCACTGATGGGCACCACAGAGGTTAGCCCTGTAATGGAAAGCGCGGGATTCTGGGATGTGAAAGAGGATTCTAAGTCAAGCACCAGCGAGCTCTCCGGGAACACAGGAGGAACATGCTCTAACCCAGCTCTCACCCAGCACCAAGTCCAGTTGGCTGTGAACAGGCATCAGGAACAGTTCTGCAAGGAGGCTGGTGAGCCAGGGCGTGCTTGGGCTCTCCTCCCTGCTGGACTGAACTCTCATTCACTGGCAGAAAAAGAACCTGTGGGGACTTCCCACTGCCGCATGCAGATGGGGCTTAATGAACGTGGTGATGGTAATGACGATAATTATTCAAATTCTTCCCCATCCCTGTGCCCTTGGGAGGCCGGAGCTGCCTCTGTTATCTGACTAAATCTGAGAGGTGACCCGCCTTCCTAAGTTTATTCTGTGTTGTCTTCCTTCATAGTATACATTCATCACACTAGTACCCATGTGTCGGGCAGTATGTTAGGAGGCTATGCACAAGAGTGTAGTAAAGACCGGCAAGACTGTTGGAACACCCAGAGGTCTTTGTGACATTTATGCTAGGTAGGTTTTGGGGTTCTGCACAGGGGTAACCTTTAAACACAGGTAAAACCAGTCAAACAAAAGGAGAGTTCATCATCTGTGTATACTTCATCTCCATATGAGAAAATAATTCAAGAAGAATTAAAATGAAAAGATCTACACACTACATTTATTATATCTAAAATAGAAAGTAAACACCTGATTAAGAAAGAAAAAGCAGGATTGGGATGAAGTTCAGTTGGTAGAGTGCTTGTTGAGCACACACCAAGCCCTTGGGCTCCATCCCAGGACTGAATAAACTGGTCATGATGGCTAGCACGGGTAATGCCACCACTCTGTAAGTGAGGTCAGAAGAATCAGAAGTTCAAGGTCATCCATAGTGAGTTCAAGTGCAGCTTGGGGGCACTTTAAGTACCTGCTTAAAAAAAAAAAACCCATACAAACAAATATAACTAACTAAAACAGAAAATGAAGCACCTAAATAAGAAAGAGAAGGTGGGCTAGGGATGTGGCTCAGTTTGTAGAGAAACCACTCAGCAGTCACAAGGCCCTAAGGTAGATCGTCAGCACTGTGCAGAACTGGGCATGGTGGTGCTTATCTGTAATCTCAGAACTCTGAAGGTGGAGACAAGAGGATGGGGACTCTAAACTCACCCTCAGCCACACACAAAACAGTGGTTCCCAACCTTCCTAACACTGCAACCCTTTAATACAGTTCCTCAAGCTGTGGTGACCCCCGACCATAAAATTATTTCATTGCCATCTCATAACTGTAATTTTGCCACTGGTATGAACTGTAATATTATATCTGGTTTGCAGGATATCTGCTACACAATACTTGTGAAAGGGTTGTCTGAGCCCCCCCCCCCCGCTCCCCCCTCCCACAAACGGGTTACAACCAATAGATTGAGAACCACACTGATACAGAGTTTGAGGACAGCCTGGGCTACACGAGACAAACATACAAAACAAAGCAGAAAACACATGAACAAACAACACAACTAAAATAGAAAACCAAATTCTTGATTGAAGAAAGGGAAAGCAAAAAAATATAGTCATGAATGTTGATCAAGGGCACTATACTGGAAGTATGAAGTCTGGGGTGAACTGGGTTATGGAATCTGCATTTGCACTGATGGAAAGTCCCACCGCCCTGGGTGTTAGGCAACACCTCACAGGAATGGTCTGCACTGTCATGAGCGATTCTCACAGCACTTGCAAGTTATCTTCCCATTGATTTTTTAAAGTTATTGATAAACCGGAGGCATATACACTGAAGTATGACCTGTCAGAGTAAGTTCTATCGGGCAAGATAAGTGGAGCTGCTGTTCAAGTCTGCAGTTCCCAGGTAGTCTCACGAGATGGAAAGAGCATGTGACTTACCGACGTCTGGGAGGACATCCTTGCGCTGTTCTTCAGGGCATAAATAACGGAACGATGCGAGGCGGGAGCTTGCCTGGCAGAGTGCTTACCTAGCACCTGAGAAACCCAGGTTCTGCCTTAAGTACTGGATACACCAGGTGTGGAGATGCATGTCTGTAATCCCAGTACTCGGGAGGTGGACACAGGCATATCCAGAATTCAACGTCACCTTCAGCTACCTAGTGAGTTTGAAGCTAGCTTGGGGTACATGAACCCCTATTTTTAAAGAGAGTACACAACCTGAGGTCTGCTTCTTTTTGATAGCTAATCACCACTATTTGGGGTTGTTGACTTTCTGAGAAGATGACAAGAACCTGGTTGGATACAAAGTGCAGCCATGGACTTCTCTGCTATGATGGCCAGTGTCCTCAAATTGTGAGCCAAAATACACCCTTCTTTCCTTAAACCACGTGTGTCGAGTATTTTGTTAGGTAGTAAGTACCTAATGCACATGCTCAGTAGTACGATGGGGGTGGATGTAAAGAAGTGGCCCTCTGTTGTCTCTGTAGATCAAGTACACTGGCATTCTTCACCTCTTGGTCTCCCAACATTCTGCGTCTACTAGACTAGACCTTCTCTTGCTGTCACGGTTTGAACATGAAATATCTTCACAGCTCATGTGTTTGAATACTGTGTCCCCACTTGTTTTTTTTTGGGGGGGGGTAGAGGCAGGGTAGGAGTGGGTCACTGGGGCAGCCACTGAGGTTTTACAGCTGGGTCCCACTTCCAGCTCACTTTCTCTCCTTCCTAACTGCAGATGGGACACACCATGACCAGCAGTCTCATCATCCTGCCACACCTTCCACTCCGTGTGGGACTGCACCCTCACCAATGTGAGCCATAGTGAGTCCACCCTCCTTTACACCACACCACCCACACCACGTCAGGTATCTGCGGACAGCAATGAGAAAGGCAACTGCTACACCAGGGCCATCCCCGCACCAGCTCAGAAGGAGGCGGAGCTGAGAGTCTTTTTAGCCCCCAGCTCCTTCTGGCCACCTCCTAGAACCCTCCTGGCAAAGCCTCCCTTTCCCACGTCCCCATTTCCCTCCCTGACTCTTTGTTGGGTGCCAGAGGGGAATAATAATAAAAAGAGGACGAGAACACAACGAGAAAGGCCATGACCCAGTGCCAGGCAGCCGAGAGTGGCCGAGACTCCTCTCCCTAAAGGGAAATTAACAGATGCACACCCAGAAGTTCTGCCAGGGGCCTAATGGAATAAATGAAAATGGGGGTGAAGGCCTAATGAAATGCTAATCCCAACAACAGCAGCACCTGAGGGAACACGGGGGCAAAGTTCACACAGACTCAGGAACAGCCAGACACTGTCATTTTCCCAGTTTAGGTGCATCTCACTGTACTGAAAAGCAAAAGGGTTTGACCAAGGTCTTGTCCTCAGCGTCTCAGGTACCTTGGTTTGTGGGTTGCACTACAGCAGAAGATATTCCCTTTTCATTAGTATCCCCGAGTTTAGGTTCCTACACCAGTAAGCACATAAGATGAAACGGGGTGTGGTGGGTACACCCCTGTAATTGCAGCACTTAGGAGGCTGAGGAGGGAAGAGAAGGAGTTTGAAACCAGTCTGGGATATATTGAGTCCCTGTCTCAAAACACCAAAAATCCCCAAAGCGATTTGAGTGCCCAGTGATTCTACCAGGTTTGCCACAGCCACACAGCATACAGCCTTGGCATCTCCAAAGTTACACTCAAGGACCACACAGTTCAGTTTTTAAAAACTGCAAAACAACAACCCATAAGGAGGGCTGGGGAGTTAGCCCAGTTAGTAAAGAGCTTGTCTTACAAACATGAAGACTGGAGTTAGATCCCCTGAACTCATGCTTAAAAAAAGAAGAAGAATGTGAGTGGTTGCTGAAGGTTATAATCCCAACACTGGGTGACTCCCTAGTTTATCCTACTCAGCAAGCTCTAAGTTACACGCACAGATGCACGCACACACATGATCTCATGATGTTTTAGGTATGCTTATGTGTTTGCGTTGAGTCTTATTAATTGCTGCCCTTAGTTCTGTGTGGACATACCTTACGTTAGTCTACAGTATGCAGAAGCCTATCTACCTTAAGTTCAGTTTTAGTGCGAAATTTCAGGAGGACATCTCTCTCACGAGTACACTACAATACACCGAACCCTCTTTGCTACGAAGAGGACAAAAGGAAGGCTCAAGCAGGAAGAAAGAACTCCTGTCCTCTGCCCCTGCTGGCGCTTCCATCATAAGTAAGAAGTTCACGGGAAGTGTGAAGGCTGACCTTGCACCTCCCAGCAGGTGTCAAGCCCTGCTCAGCAGGAAAGCTGGGCACTGCCTTCAGTGTCCTTCCTTGAAGCTCACAACCTGAAACCACCTACCTGAAGCTGACAGTGGCCCTGAAGGTGGCCTGTAGTCTAAGCCAGTGACAGGGGTGAGGTGGGAGGCAATGGATAGGGAGTAGATAGGGGTCACCCCATTAGCAACCGAGTAAACAGTGGCCTAGAAGGCAGGAGAGATGCTCAGCATTTCACTGTAGTTACTGCTCCCTACAGATGAAGGGGTTCACAGCTGTACCTCTCGTTCCAGGGGACCCGATACTCCCTGGCTACCCCTGGCACCTGCATACACTCAGGGGTGTACAAAAACTCATGAAGGTACACAGACATACACATTTTTAAAAAATACAATATTTTAAAAAAGAGTTAGCACAAGAACATCTCAGAGGTAGACAGAGGTATGTGTCCCACCCCCCCCCCCGTCTCTTCTTTCTAGTTCCTAAGGGTGGGATCCTCTCCACCATCGCTCCCCCCAGTTCTTACCTGCCTGGGCTCTAATGCTAATTAATGACCATTTAAGGGTCACATGGCAGCCTGGATGCAGTCGCCTTTTCAAAAACAAAATGCCTGGATAACACAAAATATTTCCAATTAAAAATAAAAAATAAAACCCTTTTGCATTTTACCTTGGCCAGCACTTCTAATTATTACAGAGGGAAGAAAGGAAATCAAAAGATGTGGTACAGAACGCAGAGCTTTCCACCTCCTCCTGGGATGAACTGGTCTCCTGCGAGATAACAAGCAGGAGCGGATGGCAGACTGAGCCCGCCCCAGACAACGACCAGGCACAAAGAGGCTGCAGCCAGCTAGCAGGAGGCTGTCGGCAAAGGGTTAATGCCTGCAGTAGCCTCCAGTGCCCTGCCTGTCTCTCTGTAGAACAAGAAAGCCCAGTGGGGTACCGAGGAAACTCCCACAGGGTCCCTATTAAAACAGGTCAAGTCACACATGTCGATACCCCCATTTCATAGATGCTATAATTTGTTTGACAGGAGTGAGCCCTGCTGATCCGAGCCAGAGTGAGGGCGGAATAAAGGTCTGCTAAACCGAGGGAGAGCTAGAGAGAGCCCGATGGCTTTCTGTGCCAGGCCTTTTTGATATGCTTTGAAAACAGGGTGTGTCCAGCGCACAATACCACCACCCTTAGGAGGTGCAGGCACATATGTATCTGTGGTGTGTACATACACACATGGTACATTGTTCTTAGCTAACTGTGAGATGTTAAAAAAAAAAAAAGGCACAATAAAGCTTTTCCATCTCCCAGCGGAGACCAAGATCAAACCCAGCTCTCCCTTCAGTAATCCTGATAAATGCTATGTATGTTCCAACAAAACCCAGGGCTGCAGGACCAATGCCTTTCTTTCCCTCTTGCTTTTCTTTTGTGTGTGTGTGTGTGTGTTCGTTTTAAATGCTTGTTCTCCCCCACCCGTTCCCCCCCCCCTTTGTCTCTTGCCAAAGGCATTAAAAAGTGATGAGAGATACTTCACAGAGGGTGGGGGCTTAATCCACTGCCCCTGCTTTGCTGTGGAAGCAAGTTTTAAACAAGGCCCCTGGCACAAATGAGTTTAGTCATCACGGTTGAATACTTGGTAGGGTACAGAGTGTTCTCTGGATATGGAGCACATGGTGGAATGGGGGTTGGGGCTGGGTTGGAAATGGGGTCTTTTTTGGTTGGAAAGGTTCTTTTGGTTGAAAAGGGTCAACAGAAAATGGAGACATGCACGGAGATGCTGAGGACAGCCCCCAAAGGCTCTGCTTCCAGGGAGACACCATTACAGAGGGACCAGGACTGTCTGGATGCATCATAGGAAATCAGGAGGGGATGTCAGGGACTCAGGTCCCTCTGATGTCATCCAGAGGGCTCAGGTTGGTAGCGCCCTCTAGAGGTAAAGCCATTTTGCCCAGACTGGGAGCAAAAGCATGCAGTACCTTCTGGTTCTCCCTTTTTCATCCACGCAGGTCCAGCCTGCTCTCTCAGTCAGTAGGGAGATACGGTTAACACAAACAGTAAGTACACACTGGTGAATAACACTAAAAGGCTAATCTAGGAGTGGCAGAGAGAGCTCATCGGTCAAGAGTGCTTGCTGCTCTTGCAGAAGACCTGAATTTGGTTCCCGGTACCCAGGTTAGGCAGATCACAATTGCCTGTAAACTCTAGCTCCAGGGGGATTCAATGGCCTCTTCTGGCTTCATAGGCATAGGCACGCGCGCACACACAAACACACATACCCTTGCACCAAAAAAAAAAAAAATCTTTAAATAAAAGGCTGGTCTAAGAGGAAAAACAATACCACTTTGGGTATCCACCCAAAGGATGTTTAATCATACCACAAGGATATGTGCTCAACTATGTTCATAGCAGCATTGTTTGTCATACCCAGAACCTGGAAATAACATAAATGCCCCTTGATTGAAGAATGGATAAAGAAAATGTGATACATTTACACAATGGAGTACTACACAGCGAAAAAAAAAACATCTTGAAATTTGCAGGCAAATTAATGGATCTAGAAAACATGTTGAGTGAGGTAACTAGACCCAGAGACAAATATCATATGTATTCACTCATAAGTGATTTTTTAGACATAAAGCAAAGAAAAACCAGCCTACAATTCACAATCCCAGAGAACCTAGAAACCAATGAGGACCCTACGAGAGACATACATGGATCTAATCTATACGGAAAGTAGAAAAAGACAAGATCTCCTGAGTAAATTAGGAGCATGGGGATCATAGGAGAGGGTAGAAGGAGAGGGGAGAAGGGAAGAAAGTGGAGAAAAATATATAGCTCAATAAAGATAATAAAAAAATAAAAAAGAGAAAGAAACAAGGATCAAACTTTGCCCATTTCCCCACGAGGTTCCTCATAGTCTTCAGCCAGTTACTTCTGCCCAGGTTGGCTTCTTCTCTTTACAGGTTAAGACGTTTGTTACAGGGACTACATTTCCTCTAGATCTTATGCAGGGAGATTCTCAGCACAAAGGCTTTTATCTTGAACTTATCTGTGCATGTGCAAGTGTGTCTGTATTTACACACTTGCAGTACAGTGGTGACCTTCAGCAACTTTGGAGAGGAAAGGGGTTGCTTGGTTTACATTTGAAAGTAGTCCACTGACTGAGGGAAGACAGGGTAGGAACTCAAGCAGGAACCTGAAGCAGAAGGAAGACACAGCTCAGCTTTCCTAGACAGCCCAGGGACCATCTGCCCACAGCTGGTGCTGTCTGTACTAGGCTGAGGCATTCCTGTCGGATGACTCTAGGCTAATACACACCCCGATGTCACACATCCTGGAGTGTTGACTGACTGGTGACCTAGCCCTAACCAGTCTTCTTCATCAATCAGCAGAGCAGTCAGGACACAAAGCTGACATCTGCCAAGGTGTCAGAGAGGGCTTTCCCTTGAACAGAGGAACGCTTGCCCCAGAGGCTCCTGCCTTCAGGGAGATACTGTTGGACAGCCACCTGGGTTACAAGATTTCCTCTTAGGGCTAGAATCACAAGAAGTGAGTTAGACACTGAAAGAATTCTCTAAGGCTATCTAGAGTCCTCATCATCCAGGGCCATTATTACACAGAACCCCCTAGAGATATGGCCACCTGACCAAAATGGTAGTGAAAGCCCAGGGCAGCCTCTGGGTTGCCTTCGCCGTCGTTGTTCTCTAATGGAGGACATGTATCTGCAAATATACGTTCTATGCTATTTTTAGAGGCTAATTTCTTTTACTTATGTTTGTCTTATATGTGTGATTTTAAGTCCCCCTGGAACTGAAGTTACAGGCAGTTGTGAGTCACCCTGTGGGTGTTGGGAGCCAAACTCAGGTCCTCTGCAAGGTTCGTATGCTCTTAACTGCTGAGTCATCTCTCCGACCCGTCTCTGTTTTTAACCTTGGCTCTTGGGCCCTTATCCCATCAACAACCCCATCATTCTCTCTGATAATTCCTGCAGCTCACCTGAAGACGCTCTCAGGAGGCTCTAATCTTATTTAGAAATATCCTGATTCTGAAGGGAACTTTTCTGAGGGTGGGAAGTACATTTACTTGCTCTAAAGACATGAGGTTTTCCTCTAGATCACTCACTCCCCTCTCATTTTGGCAAATATATACTGAGCAGGGATGGTGTGTGAGATAGACTATCAAACATTGGGGATTCATAAACCTGACCCTGGTGGAACTCGAGTCTTCAGATGACCCCATCGCTGAGGCAATATTAATACTGCAGGCCACAGCTGGCCACTTATCAACCAATATGACACAGGAACACTACCAGTTGACAGATCCAAATGGCGTCTGGACAGTGAGTCAGGGGTGTTTAGGACATTGCTGGGCTTTGGATCATATCAGGCTGGTGTCTGGGCTCCTTCCCTCTAATGTAGAAAAAGAATGATAACTTGACAGAATCTCTAAATTACCTAGGAGATGTTTTTGAAAGCTGTGGGCATGTCTGCGAGTTTTTAGATTGAATCAATTGACGCGAGAAGACCCATCCTGAATGTTGAACACCTCCGGTCTTTTGGCTAGGGTTCTGGGCTGGATACACAAATGAGAAACTGAGCTGAGCACCAGCATTCATCTCTCTGCTTCCTGACTGTGGATGCCACGTGACCAGCTGCCTCACGCTCCTGCCACCATGCCTTCCCCGCCATGCCTTCCCCACCATGATGGACTGTGCCCTGGAACTATGAGTCCAAACAAAACCTTCATCTTTTTAAGCATTTTTATAATTTAAAAATTATGTGTCTAAGTTTAGTATATGAACATGAGAACAGGTGTCCTAGGAGGCCAGAGGAAGGCATCAGAGCTCCTAGGGCTGGAGTTACAGGTGGTTGTGAGCTGCCTCTGCATGGATACTGGGACTGAGCTTGGGTCATCTGCAAGAGCAGCAAAGGCCATCCATCTCTTTCCTTCCTTCTTCAGATTGTTTTATATTATGGATTTGATCACAGTAATGAGAAAACTGATACACCCTTTGACCTTTTTCAGGAGGAATTAGGACTGAAAAATCTAAAGCCAGGTATGGTGGTGCACACCTTTAAGCATTCAGGAGGCAGGGACAGGCTAATCTCTGGGCGTTCGAGGCTGGTCTTGTCTACAAAGTGAGTTCTAGGAGAGCCAGAGCTACACAGAGAAACCCTGTCTCAAAAAAAACAAAACAAAAGCTCATGACCCAGACCCCAGAACATGCTCGCTACTAGCAGCAACTACTAACAACACTGCACTCTTTACCTCTCAGTGGACTCAGATACATGGAAATGAGAAGAGTCTCAAGGCACAGAGATGCCAATTTGTTTGTTCTTTATGGAGAAATAGCAGCATTAAATACATTATCTTCTGGTGAGAAATATGTCTAAGACACAGAACACTACCATTTCTACTGGTCCCAGGCTTTCATTGTGACCACTGGATATTGCCGCAAAAGGCCTGACTTCTGCCTGTGTGAGCCAATAGCCACACACACTCTGGGGAAGAGAAGGGGCTGGCCTTGAACTTGATAATTCTTAGTTGAGGATGACCTTGACGTTCTGACCTTCCTGTCTCCACAAATGTATACTGCAACCACGCTGGATTGATGCTTAGGTTTCCTGCATGGTAGGCAAGCACTAAGCAATCACCTCAGCATTCTTTCAGACATTTCACACACCACACACACACGAGTCTCCTTATGCCACATCATCCTCAGAGACAGGCATATTACTTCCTCCCCACCACACAAGGAATTTTCCCGTGTCATCTATTAAAGTTTTGAGGAAAATAGACAGGCAAAAGGAAAGAAAGGCCCCATGTCTGCTCACAGTGGACGCCATTCTAAGACAGCCATCATGGTGGCCTAGAAAGGACCAACTAGAAGATCCTCAGTCGGCATTGTGAGATTGGCCAGCATCCCACTGTGAGGGCAGGGAGCAACGTGTGGGATTCATAGGTGAGCTGCCTGGCGGTCTGAGGCAGTTTGGCCCTGCAAACCACTGGCCTCTGGGCCCCCTGCCAAGCTGCCTTTGCTGCTGCCAGGGGAAGTGATGTGTTCTGCAGGAAAGTGCCAGCTGGCGGGTCTTTCTCCCCAGGGGGCAAGCCGTAAGCACAGATTACCAGGGACTTTGTTCAGTTCTGCCGTGGGCTCCCCAAGGAGAGGCACATCACACTCCAGCATCAGCACTAATAGGCTGTGATGTGTCAGACGGGGGCTAAGCAGGCCAGCAGGGGTGGCAGGGCACAGGAGCAGAAGGGAAGACAAAGGCCACACCTCCACAGCCAGCAGCAGACCCAGAGCCCTAAAACAAGCAGGAAAATACTCTAGACAGCCTACCCCACTCTGCAGGGGCGGAGGAAGAGGAATAGCTCCAGCGCGTAGCTCCAGCGCGTGGTACGTCCACACGAGACACAGACCCCTAATCCTCCACTCAGCCCCGTCGTGGACATCCTCAGCGCCTCCTGCAATTTCGGGAGCGACTAAAACTTTCCTTTGCTTGTCTCAAGGGCCTGTGGACTGTGAAGTCACATGGACCGCCACATTCGAGGTGTTGTCATGGAGACAGTGGCGACTGCATCACTGATGTTGGTCTCCACTTTCATAAAAAAAAAAAGTCATTTAAATTTTTATGTATAAGACCAGTTCATTAGACTGAGAAATTAAATTGATCATTTCTTTTTTTTCCCCCTCCACCCAGAGGAATTTCTGAGAGAGCTATAGATTAGCATATGTGGAAGTTGGGTGGGATTTCAGCAATACAGCTGGCTGGGGAGGGATGGGTAGGGTTTTTGTCCAGTTTTATCTCTGACTTGAAACTAACAAGAAACAAAGATGGCTCCCTTTGCCTTCTTTAACTCCATGGTCTCCTACTCAGCTGACCACTGATGATTTCAGCCTGTGTTTGGGTGTGTTATAGCTCATTTGGAGACTGGTAATTCTGTCGCTTTTTAAGAGGCCATTTGGACAATAACCTAAAACTTAGTGTATAAGTGCATGTCAATGTACAGGTATGGGACACCAAGACAAGCAGGTGTCCAAACAAGCCCAATCTTCCTACAAAGGCATTTAATGGTTGATTAGGCTACTCCAAGAAACTGAAGCGATCACCTTCTCATTAATCTCTCTCTCTCTCTCTCTCTCTCTCTCTCTCTCTCTCTCTCTCTCTCTGTGTGTGTGTGTAAGGCTTGAGGCAACCATAAGAGTCTTCCTCAGCTGGGCAATGGTGGTGCACACCTTTAATCCCAACACTTAGGAGGCAGAGGCAGGCAGATCTCTGCAAGTTCAAGGACAGCCTAGTCTACAAGAGCTAGTTCCAAGACAGATTCCGATGCTACTGAGAAACCCTGTCTCAAAAGAAAAAAAAATCACAAAACAAAAACAAACAAAAGGAGTCTACCTCAATTGCTCTCTAAATTTTCTAGACAAAGTCTTTGACTGAAAGAGCTTCCTGGTTGGCTAGGCTGGATGACCAGTGAGCCTTGGGGATCTGGCAAGCTCTGCCCTCCCAGCACTGGAAATATAAGAGCACACTACTTATGCCCAGCTTTTCACGTGGGTCTGAGGATCTGAACCAGGGTCCTCATCCTTGTACTGCAAGCAGTGCACTCATTCCACAGCCCAGTTTCTACTCTTGCACAGATGAGTCTTGCATTCTTCCTTTCCCTCCTGTCTGTGAACCTGTTGCTGCTCTTCCCTCTGAATGACACCATGGCCTCTATGCCCTCTAGATTTAGCAAATGTTGTCTCCCCAAGGTCTCTCTGTATATTCCTGGGGTCAACACCACTGCCATGGGACTTAGCCAGTCCAATAGCCCTCAAAACCCTCCCTGTCTGCTCTCATGGGGCCCTGACTTTGATGTCCCCAGCCTGGGAAGAGACTCAGTGAATTCTCACCAGGGCTGTTCCTTAACAAAACACACCTCACACAAAGCCCTCCCCATCTCCTTTCATAATACTAAGGCCAACTGTCATGAGAATCCACCGTGACAAGCTGAGAATCTAATATTACTTGAGTCTGGAATGGGGATGCAGTATCTTTAAGGAAACCACACACACACACACACACACACACACACACACACACACACACACATGCATGTGTGTTTCCAACCTTTTTTTCCTCTTGCTATTCTGGGGCTTGTCTTTAATGAGCAGCTCCAAATGACAGCTTTAATCACTGCCTCTGGCCACTGAAAGAGGCTGCTAATGACAGGAAAGAACACAGGGCCATTTGCATCAATCAGCTCCAGTCTAAATCACTTTTTATGATAATGCACCCAAGCGAAGAAGAAAGTGTCTCTGTCGCCTGCATGGTGATGTACCTCCACGCTGTCTCCACAGCTCAGACCTCCATATAAATCTCTTAAAGAGGCACGCACCCCACCCTGGCCTGCCCGCCCAGCACTGCCCTCATTTTCTACGCCATTAATGATCCCCCACTGGGGGCAGAGCCATGACAGGCTGAGCAGGCTTGTTCCTCTTCTCAAGGAGAGAACCTCCGTCTTAAAATGTGAGAAAGGCTAGGGAGAGAAAAACGGTGCCACTTAGGACAGGATGGTTCTGTGTGTGTGCCCATGTGTGCAGGTGTGTGCGCCTTTGTGCGTGTGCATGTAGGTGGAAGCCAACGCCGCCCACCCTGTTCTTTCTGAATCAGGGTCACTCACTGGCCTGAAACGCACCAAGCAGGCTAGGTGGAGACACAGGCCTTGTCATTATGCTTCAGATGCCTTTCTCCTCAGACTGTCAGACATCTATCAGCAGCTAATGGTCCTGGGTCATGTGTCCCTTGATGCAGTGAGAAACAGATCATTTATGCTTCCTTCATTGCTGTTATTATTATTCATTATGATTCACATGTATATGCAAGCATGTGTGCATGTGTATTCACATATATGTGGAAGCCAGAGGTCAACTTTGGGTGTCAATCTCAGGAGCCATCAGCCAGGTTTCTTTCCTTCCTTCCTTCCTTCCTTCCTTCCTTCCTTCCTTCCTTCCTTCCTTCCTCCCTCCCTCCCTCCCTCCCTCCCTCCCTCTCACTCATTCTCCTTCCCTCCTCCCTCTCTTACTTGCTGCTTTCCTTTCTGTAATGCTGGGGACTGAGCCTAGAACCTCAGGCATTATATTCCCAGGCCTTGATTTTGTGAGACAGGCTCCCCCACTGGGAACTAGGGCTCACCGATTAGGCTAGGTTGGGTGGTCAGTGAGTCCTGAGGGCCTGCTGTCTCCATTTCCCCAATGCTGGGATGACAGCTATGCACTAGCGTATCCAGTTTTTTTTTTTTTCCCTGTGGGTGGCAGGGATCAGACTCAAGTCTTCATGTTTATGAAACAAACACTTTATAGACTGAGCCATCTTCCCAATTCCAGTTACTCTTTCTCAAAGTATAACAATGCATATATACATGAAAACATGAATTATGCTTAAGAACATTTATACATATGCACATATGTGTGTATAATATTCAAGAATTCATTGTCTATTTGGAGAAAGGCCCACTTTTCTTTGTGTGTGTGTGTGTCCCCGTAAATGCATGTTCATATGTGTGCAGGTCTTATACAGGTGACCCTGAATGTGTCTGCACATGCATGGGGAGACTTGATGTTAATTTTGGGTATTTTCTTTGCTCACCCTCCACCTTATATACTGAGGCACAGTCTCTTACTACTAGCCAGCTTACTCCAAGGGTCCCATTTCTGCCTCCAGAGGGTAGAGATTACAGGCGGTCAAACACACTCACTTGGTATTTACTTGGGTGCCTGGGTTCCGAACTCTAGTCCTCATGCTAATCCATATCCAGAGCCCCAAACAGTCCGTTCCTAAGGCTGTGTAGAAAAAAAAATTGCTGTGCAACTACACGAGACTCAGCACACCACAGACGTCACCATTCGAGTACAATCTGGCTGGCTATACGACATACTAATTATACAGGAAGCATCAATGTAGCATTTTGGTAAAGGCCGGGGAAAGCACACTGTGGTGAGGTAAGCATGAGAGTTCTATTCCTTTGCACATCCAGCTCCTTCTCATACTCTACTGTTGAGGGCAAATTCTTACCCTTTGTTAATTTTAACGAGAAAAGGTTTGATTTGAGCAATAACTTCTGAACGTTAGAAGTTTAGGAGGATGAATGACAGCTTCTTTTGGAGCCACCTTCCCACTGTCAGGAGGGGGTTGGAATGAAAGTGACAGGCAACCTAACATAACAGTGGCTTCCATAAGAGTTCTCTTGCTCACATCCAAGTCCCAAGGTAGGCAGCCCCCTGCTGCCATGGTACTCCATACTGCCAGAGATGTAGAGGTTTTCCTTCAGAGGCTACTATTTCCACCCAGGGCAGCAAAAACTGTACCCATTGAGCTATTTCTCCAGCCTTTATAATATAATCTTACCAATAAAAAATTTGGGGGCTGGAGTGACGGATAAGCAGTGTGTATGCTGCTCTTCCAGGGGACCTGAGTTCAGTTCCCACCATGTCAGACAGCTCAATCTGCCTGCAACTCCGGCTCCAAAGAGATCAAAGGCCTCTGGTGCCCCCGCATTCACAAATGTATATGTGCACGTATGCTCGCACACACAAGTTAAGGTAATAAATAAATGGACCATGTCATGTCTATCTCTCACCTGTGTGGGAACAGATGCTACACTCCTACTATATCACAGAAAGGCCAGGGGATGAGGCCTGAATAGGCCCAAGGAAGCCTAGCCACCATGCTCACAGGTAGGTATCACCAGGACCTGCCGTTTGTATCATTGAGTCTAGGAAGACCACGACTGTTCAGCATCTTCTTTAAACATGGCTCCTCCAACACCTGGCCCCTCCCCGTTCTCTGTGCGCCTGCTCCACATCCTGCAAATCCCATTCACACACTAGGCTCATTTCGTAAATAGCTTTGCTGCCAAGCGATTTTGCAGAAGATTTCCAACTGATCATATATTCCAATATAAGACACACTCACTTTATAAAGAACTTCTTTATGGGTACTACAGATGCGACGGCTGATTCTAGAGGTACTTACTCAGTGCAAGCTCCTAATGGCCTTTAAATGTCCTCCTTGTTCCCCAGATCTATAGGGGTCCTAAAAGTATACTTCTTTGTTTCACACAAGCAGCCAAGCACCTAACCCAGAAGAGAGAAACTGTACAGCATGCAAGATCCTTGAATGGCAAGGGATGAATTTAGTTGTTCAGGTGGGAACAGGGATTTCTATTGCTCATAGTTACTGAAGGCCTCCATGCCTGCTTGTCTTCTAAGAGTTTTTAGAACAGTATAGTCTATCAAGTGCTTTGTCATTCTTTCAATTGATATCCATCCATCCATCCATCATCATGTATCCACACATGCTTCCATCCATCCACATACCCATTCACCCATGCATGCCTTCATCTATCCTCATGCTCATCCACCCACCCATGCCTGCTTCCATCCATCCACTCAGCCATCTGTCCACCCATCATCTATATATCCATCCATCCATACTTTTACCCATCCATGAATACATCCATTTGAAATTGTCCAAGAAAGACATAAAGTGACGGAGTACTCTGAAACACATATGCATACTGTACTGTAGCACACGCTTCAGTGACGTAGAAGTGTGTCTGTCCGTCACGACTTCATCCCCAGCTCCTAGCACTGGGACGATGGCACATGAGGTTGTCATCTACAAAGTGAACCATGCGATACAAGGGCAATTTTCCTTCATTGGAGTCCTCATAATGTTTTAAGTAAGTTTACAGTTTTTGTGTTAGGCAACATTCACAGCCATCAACAGATGCATGTAGCATTAGGATCACAGGTTAGGCATGCCTGTGACCCAGAAACAACTTGGCTGTTAATGAAATTATTGATAGACTGTTAAAATCACTTTTTCTTTTTAAAACCATTGATTCCTGGAGTTCAGAGACCTTAGGGCCTAAATCATCTACTTTATACCAGTGACTTCAAGTAGAGACTGTCACAGACAGTTATAGAGTCCGCATGAGGATCTGGTCCTATAACCATGAGGTTATAGAGTCTCCTAAGGGTCTGGTGACAATGCCATCACTCACACCCATCTTTTATAAGGAAGACGACGGCAGACAAGCTCTGGCTTTCCACTGTTTACTGTCTATGTTCCAGATACAACAAATACCATGGACGGCAAAGACTGCTTTATGTTTACACAAGGTAAGGAAGAGGAAGACACAGGAGGAGGGAAGGAGAGAGGAGGAGGAGAATGGGGAGGGAAGGAGAGAGAAGGGAGGAAAGATGGGAAGGTGAGCAGGAAGAAGGAGGGAAGGAAGGAAAAGCATAAGTAATCATCTAGATAATTGAATGAATGGTTAGTGTCAGTGTAAACCTCTGGAACTGTCTAGTAGTGAACAGGATTGGATTACAAAGGCCGGGCACTTAGACCCAATTGTTAAAATATCTATTCCAGTCCCTGTTGACTTACTCAGCCTGTGACCACCAGAGCCTTGAATCCTAGGTCTTTTGTTATTCCAATCCGTCTTATGTAGTAATAAGCGGTTAGTCAGTGTCACAAAGCAACAACAGATGACATTGCAGCATGCCCAAGGGATGTAAATTAATCCCAAAGAGAGGAGGAAGCTAGTTATGAGGTCCTAGAGTGGGTATGTCATTGTCTAGAAGTTTAGCCTGAGTGAAGAATGTCACACTAACTTTTTTTCATGTGTTGAAAATAAAGACTCACAGGGCAGGAGGAGCCCTTAAGTGGCATCATGTAGACCATCTGCCTGCCTAATGGAACTTCACGAACCTGTCATTCAAAGCATAGATTAGCAAGGATGCAAAACAAAACAAAACAAAAAAAAAACAAAAAAGGAACTGTAGTTGAATCAATGGTTCTGTGGTTAAGAGCACTGGTTGTTCTTGCAAAGGACTCTGGTTTGGTTCTCAGCACCAACATGGTGGTTCACAACCATCTAACTCCAGTTCTAAGGGATCCAATGCCTTCTTCTGACCTCTATGGGCAGCAGACCCTCACTTGGCACACATATATCCATGCAGTCAAAACATTCATACATATAAAATAAATGCATCTCAAAAGACTGAAGCATGCAGAGCAGGAGATTCCAGAATGCTGTAAGGAGATCATTTCTAACACCAAAGAAATTATTTTTTTAAAAAAAATATTTATGATTTTATTTATTGAAACAGGGTCTCACCATGTAACCCTAGAGCCAAGCTAACTTTGAACCCACAGAGATTCATTTGCCTCTGCCTCCCGAATGCAGAGTAAAAGTACAAGCTACCATATTATCTATTTTTTTTCCAGACAGGATCTCCTGCAGCCCATTTTGACCTCCAGTTGGATTTATAACTGAGGATGACCCAAGCTTCTGGTCCTCCTGCTTCCACCAACTGAGTGCTGTGACAGGAGTGCATGCTGCACCTTGCTTAATAACGTGCTGGGGGTAGAGACGGGGTCCTGGGGTTCACTGGCCACCCTGTCTCTTTGGGAGGTTCCAGGCTAGTAAGAGATTTTGTCTAGAAGAAGAAAGGAGGAGGAAAAAGGAGGAAGAGGAAGAGGAGAAAGAGGAAGAAAAGAAAGAAGAGAAGGAAGAAGAGGAAGAGGAAGAAGAGAGAGAAAAGAGGAAGAAAAAGAGGAAGAAGAGAGAGAAAAGAGGAAGAAAAAGAAGAGAGGAAGAAGAGAAAAAGAGGAAGAAGAGAGAAAGAGGAGGAGTAAGAAGAAGAGGGGGAAGAGAGGAAAAAGAAGAAGAGAAAGAAGAGGAAGAGAAAGAAGAGGAGGAAGAGGAAGAAGAGGAGAAGAGGAAAAAGAGGAAGAGAAAGAAGAGGAGGAAAAAAGGAAGAAAAACAAGAGGAGGATTTTTTTCTTTTTCTGTGATCTGGAAATAAGGTCTCATGTATCTCAGGCTAGCCTCAAATTTGCTATGTAACCAAGGACGACGCTGGGCTCCTGATCCTCCCTCCCCCATTTTTCCCTTTCTTGGATGACAGGGGTGCAATATTGTACTTAGATTCCAGGGGACTTTTTACAACATTTGTTTAAGTTGTGTGTATAGAAAACAAAACGTTAAGCTACTAAGACACCTGCCTGCTAGTCCATCATTGCGATCTCTGCTTCATATGAAGGGGGAGGTTGGGGCTAGTACATAAACTTTTTTTTTCATTAACCAAAGAAACTAGCAACTTAAATCGACAAAATTATCTCTCCGAGAAGACCGCCCTTTCCTGTAGTTCATCTTTTATAGGAAAGTTCTTGTCTGTGCGTGTTTCTGGAAAGCAGCGGGTGCAGCAGCTGAACAGCTTCTCAGAGTGACCACACTCTTCCCCTCTCTGTCCACAAGCCAATTTGCTATTGACGAATGTATGCATGTAGGTGCATTAGAGAAGGAGGGTCTCACCATACCAACTATTCTCACCTTAAAGTTGTAACCATCCTGCTGCCTCAGCTTCTAGAGCAGCCATTCTCAACCTGTGGGTCACGAGCCCTTTAGCAAACCTCTATCTCCAAAAATATTTATAATGCAATTCATAACAGTAGCAAAATTACAATTATGAAGTAGCAACAAAATAATGTTATGGTTGGGGGATCACTACAACATGAGGAACTGTAATAAAGGGTCGCGGAGTTAGGAAGTGTGGGAACTGCCGTTCTAGAGGTTGGGAATGACAGGTATGTTTCTTTGCCTGACTTAATGTTTCTAAGTATTAGTTATAGGTTACGGTACAGATTGCAAGAAGCTACATGGCAGAGACCAAAGTGACACAGCCAAAGATGCTGCAGGATCTCACGTATGCATTTGCTAGAGTGAAGCCCTTTCTCTGCTATGTGAATATGGTCAAAGAGACAGAGTTTCACCAATAAGGACCATCAGCGGAAGGTGACCACACACCTGGCACACGGATCAAGGGTAAAGAAACTGTAAGTGTAAAACCCTTCCCGAGGGCTGGTGGCACGGTTCATTCAGCGCGGTGCTTTCTAAACTTGAGGACAAGAGTTAGATCCTCAGTAGCCATGTGTACAAAGGCTGGCTGTGGGGTGCATGTCCATAACCCAGCACTGCAGAAAT
Source organism: Microtus obscurus (assembly GCA_963919715.1). Taxonomy (NCBI): domain Eukaryota; kingdom Metazoa; phylum Chordata; class Mammalia; order Rodentia; family Cricetidae; genus Microtus; species Microtus obscurus. The sequence goes on along the minus strand of CAWTZC010002533.1, from coordinate 6,124,695 downwards.
GCAGGAGACAGGCAGATACCTGGGGCGCACAGGTCGGTCAACCTAACCTGTGTGTGTGTGTGTGTGTGTGTGTGTGGCGCGCGCGAGAGAGAGAGAGAGAGAGAGAGAGAGAGAGAGAGAGAGGGAGAGAGGGAGAGAGGGAGAGAGGGAGAGAGGGAGAGAGGGAGAGAGGGAGAGAGGGAGAGAGGGAGAGAGGGAGAGAGGGAGAGAGGGAGAGAGGGAGAGAGGGAGAGAGGGAGAGAGGGAGAGAGGGAGAGAGGGAGAGAGGGAGAGAGGGAGAGAGGGAGAGAGGGAGAGAGGGAGAGAGAGAGATCGCCCCAGGACAAATCTGTTTCACAACAATGGTACCTGAACAATACCTGAGGTTAACCTGTGGGAGGGGGGAATGCCCCCTCCTCCCTCCCTCTCTTTCCTGAAAGAAAAGAATCCAGAGGAACTTGCTTGGCTGGCAGAAAAATCCAGGGAAGTGGAGCATCAGGATAAAAGGCCACATTTGCTTACCAAGTCCCTCTGATTCTGTGTTACAATCCCATAGAGCAGTACAACATCCATTTTTTCAAACACAAACTGAACGAGAAGTCTCTATAGGTACAGCTAGCTTTAAAGAGAGAAGTGTGTAAGAATTTCGAATTGCGAAAGCCGTTGAGTGCTCAGAGGTAGAATAATGTATTCCGTGCCCTGGTCTCTGCTCTAGCAGAGGACTCACTTCTGAACATGTACATCAATGTGAATTTAAAACAGGGCTCAGAGCATGTCATTGTGATGGACATACGACTTTTCTGGACATCTCCTCACCCATGACATGGTGCAGCTGAAGTGCTCTCCGGGGACATATGAAAGGATCTCAAGATCAAGGAGTGGGTTATTCAGCACACAAACACCCTGACCTGCTTTCTAAATCTACAGTCCCACAGCCTTGTGCTAACTGTGGAGAAGAAAAGGTGACCCAGATACTCGAATGATTGCCCAGCTAACTAAAGAAATCGAGGGTTTCAGTGCGCAGACTTATCCCAATATCCCACCTTGCTATACTTCTCTCTCCCTCCCTCCTCCTCTCTCTCTCTCTCTGCCTTCCCCCTTAATTTCTTATCCCCCTTCTGCCTCTCTCTACTCTCTCTCCCATCTCCTTCCTTCTTTCCTTCCTTCGTTCTTTACGAATTTTTGAGGCAGGGTCTCATCTACCCCAGCCAACGATGACCTTGAGCTTCTGATCCTTCTGCCTCCACCTCCCTGGTGTTGGGATTACAAGTGTGCATCACCACATGGGTTTATATAGTGTTGAGGACGGAACCCAGAGTTTCATGCAGAATAGGTAAGCACTCTCCCAACTGAGCCACATCCTCGGGCCCCTCTCCACATGCTCTGGAAAGAGTGAGTCTTGGGATGACTGCAGAACACTTGGAATAAATGACTACAATGGAACAGACGCAGTTGCCACACCAACAAACATGGGCCTGTAGTATCATGAGACCCTGAACCTCCCAGGGGAAGAGATGCTTATAGACAAGAACCAAAACATCCCATCATTAAATCCTCTCCAACTTGTAAAATCAAAGTGCTAAGGGAAGGCACATAGACAGGTGTTGAGAGATCAGGGGTCAAATCCCGGCCATGATATGGTAGCCCATTAGAGCAGCCAAGCTCAATCTTGGAGAGTCTGACTTCCTGCCCTTCAAGGCTGATGGGACACTTTGAAGTCAGATGGTTAGAATAAGGTTGCTGGTCTTGTTACACTGCAGAGGGCCTTGCTAGGTAAGATTGTGGTTAAGGCTTTGCTGTAGACTCTTCTTTTGTAATCCCCACCTGTCCTGTGCTCTACTCAAAACGTACTGCTAAGGACTGGAATGCAGCTCAGCTGGCAGAGAGCCTGCTTAGCAGAAACAGAACCAGGAGTTCTAATCCCAGCGACTCCTGAGCCAGGCACGGTGGTGTTCACCCAGCATCTCTGCACCTGGAAGGTGGAGGCAGGAGAGTCAGGTATTCAAGATCACCCTTGCCTATATACAGAGTTAGATGCAGCCAGCCTGGGCTGCATCTCACACACACACACACACACACACACACACACACACACACACACACACACGCATGGAGGGGGGGAGGAGAGATCCTATCTATGAAAAGCTGCCTGACAGCCCTGGGAACTTGCTTGATAGTCTTAGGTATTTTGAGCCAGACATCTGCCCTGGGGACAGGGAGAAGCCCCAGCAGTCCTATATGGGGATGCCTGTAAACATCTTCCCACCTGTGGTGCAGAGTGAATCCCATTCTTCCAGTCCTGTCTTATGGGGAATCAAAACCTGTCTACACAGCCCCTCTCACAAGTAGCTGTCAGGGTTTGGATGTGAAACGCTCCCCACAGGCTCGTGTGTTGAGCGCTTGGCCCAACAGCTGGCTGTGCTGTTTTGTGAGGCTGGAGAAACCTCAGGGGATTGGATGAGCTGGAAGAAGTAGGTCATTAGGGGCCGGGCTTTGGGAGCATAATATCCCTGACTGCTTTCTGTCTCTCTGCCTCCCGGCGGGCAGATGTGAACAGCTCTCCCCTGTGCACATTGTTTTGAGATCTACTGGCTAGAGACAGGGTCAGTGCACATGGTGGGCTTCATGTGCTACACACAATCCTGCCATGAAGGCTTGCTGCCTAGCTGCCAGCAGTGCTAACGTGGAAGTGAGAAGCCCTGGGTTCCTTGGCCCAACAGAGGGAAAGTTTAAACACCAACGTGGCTCTGACCCTCTTTATGTGATGGATGTCTCACAGGGCCTCCTGCTCCTTTCTTCCTCACAGGTTTGGACTCCAAGGGTTCTCTTTATAGATATTCTAATTGCTAGACCCCTATATACAAATTAGCATCATGTCCCAAGGCACACAAGCCATCTGGGGAGCTTGGTAAAATACAGATTCTGGGCTCAGAGGGTAACATCAGCTGCTATAGCAACATAAACCCAAGTTTGATCCTAAGCATCATTTAAACCTGGGCATGCATGGTGGTACAAGTTTGTAATCCCAGTATCGGGGAGGCAGGAACAGAAGTATCCTGGAGGCTTAGTGGTTACCCGGCCTAGCTGAATTAGCAGTGAACCCCAGTGAGAAACCCTCTGTCAAAAAACAAAGAGGGGGCTAGAGAGAAGGCTCAGTGGTTAGAGCGCTTGCCATGACAGTGTGAAGATCTGAGTTCAGATCCCAGGATCCAGGTAAAATAAAATGCTAGCTCAGTGTGTTGGCCCACCTGCAGTTCCAGCCAGTCAAGAGACAAGGGATCCCCAGAGCAAGAGGGCTAGTAAGACTGGCCATATTGGTGAGCTGTGGGTTTGTTTAAGACCCATACATATATGTATGCTCATTTGCAAACACACAAAGTAGTAACAATTCACAAAAATGAAATAAAGATTCTGATATTATAGCCAGAACAAATGTGAGGTCAAGGCACTTATGGTCCACACTTTGAGAACTGAGGGCCTAGATGACCTCAAGTGACCCCTCTGGTTCTATAACGGGAAAGCACTATGAGCCATCATGTTAGGTACAAAGGCAGAGAGATGCTGACTTTAATAGGTTACACAAAGGGACCAATGCCATCGTATCCTTGAAATCCAGGACATAAAACTGGGTTGAAAGTGTTTGGTATAGAAGTTCAGGTACGACCAGTAGTTAATCACCTTGGACAGGAGCCAAGAGAAGCAGTCTTGGGTTTTCTTTGTGTCCTGCTGCTACACTATGGCTTCAGGAAGAAGACATACCACTTGGGCAGAGGTGTGCCACCTGCACTATGCAGCTGGCAGATAAACAGTTATGGAACCCTACTGACCTAATCAGAGACCAAATGGGAAGGAGAGTAAAGACAAGTCAGGGGGCATGGGTGCTAGATGTCATCTTTGCTGGTACCTTTACACCCCCACACAGAGCAGATTTTTTTCTTTAAGATTTATTTATATTTTAATTGTATATGTGTGAGAGAGAGAGAGAGTAAAAGTGCCCTTGGATCCTACTGGGGCTGCAGTTACAGGTGGCCGTGAGGCACCCAATGTGGGTGCTGAGATTTATGCACTCTGGCCCATGCAAGAATAGCCTGCTCTCTTAACCACTGATCCAGAGTCACACATGCTTTCATAACCACTGAATCATCTCTCCAGCTTCCAGGTAGCATATTCTAAAAGTGCACCAGCCAGTTTGTTTCCTACTTCCAAGTTGGCTTAGTGTTTGGAGACCTGGTGTTCCAAATCTGTTCCTAGCATACCAGGCATGGTCTGTACTTAGGCATCTTTAAAGAGACTGGAAGGGCTGCAATTGGGAGGCATTTATAGTCAGTTTTCTACACCTGCTTTGTCTCATTCATTAGCAAGGTGAGTTTTACAAGTTACACTTCCAAACTGCTGTGCAAGCTTTAAAAGTATCAGTTCTCAACCTGTGGGTCGCAACCCCCAAAGCCCATCGGAAAACATTACGATTCGTAACAGTAGCACAAATACAGTTATGAAGTAGCAACAAAAATAATTCTATGGTTGGGGGTCACCACAGCATGAGGAGCTCCATTCAAGGGTCGCAGCATCAGAAAGCTTGAGAATCACTGCTTTAAAACCTATGCAGTATCAGAAAGGTATCCCTTCACCACCGCCACACCACCTGTCTCTAAGTGGTTCTTCTGATTCAGGCTTGCTTCAGATAAGATACACAGGATCACTGACTCATACTGGGTTTGGAAGGGAATGGAGAATGACTAACGAAATCCACAAAGATATTATTAGACAAAGAAGCGTCCATACCATGGCACCCAACACCTCCAGGATCAGAAAGATCACCCCAGGGAAGGCTGAATATCAGAGCGGACTGAAATTCTTGTCTCTTTCCCAACTCATTTATATAATATAACAATTAACAGTCAGTGTGGGAGGGAGCTGAGGATGCACAGGGTGGGTGGGGGTGGGGCAGCATGAAGTCATGATCTGTAATAATTAAGACATATGAGACTTGGCTATATGTTGTTCTAGGAGGACATAAGCATCAAATGTCCTTCCTCTGTCGTGTGTGCGAGTATTTACTTACTGTGGTCTTTCCTGACAACAAACAAACAAAGGAGGATGCACCTAATGTGTCTTGGGAAGGAATTCAGACAAAAAAGGGAACAGGTCACCAATAAAGCCAGCCCACACCAAGAGGCCACCGCCTTAAGGACACAGTTTTGGTAGAGCGCTGATAAGTTTCCCAAGTAGTGATTAAAAACAAGATTTGGGGAAGAAGAAAAACCAGACTAGGGATCTTTAAAAGTCAGAACACATGGGAGTTGGCTCTGTTGGCAAAGCACTAGTCTTGCAAGCCCGAGGACCTGAGTTAAATTCTCAGAACGCATATAGCATATAAAAGGCGTCACCTGGCTGCTCTTACACCTATAACCTCAGGTCACCTGGGTGCTCTTGCACCTATAACCTCAGGTCACCTGGGTGCTCTTGCACCTATAACCTCAGGTCACCTGGGTGCTCTTGCACCTATAACCTCAGGTCACCTGGGTGCTCTTGCACCTATAACCTCAGGTCACCTGGGTGCTCTTGCGCCTATAACCTCAGGTCACCTGGGTGCTCTTGCGCCTATAACCTCAGGTCACCTGGCTGCTCTTGCGCCTATAACCTCAGGTCACCTGGGTGCTCTTGCACCTATAACCTCAGGTCACCTGGCTGCTCTTACACCTATAACCTCAGGTCACCTGGGTGTTCTTGCACCTGTAACCTCAGGTCACCTGGGTGTTCTTGCGCCTATAACCTCAGGACACCTGGGTGTTCTTGCACCTGTAACCTCAGGTCACCTGGGTGCTCTTGCGCCTAGAAAGCTGCAAGGCACCTGGAAAGGTTCTCAACCGGAGAAATATATGCAAATGCCTTTCCATAGCTGCTCTTGTCTCACCCATGAGGAAGATGCATTTAAATTTCCAAAATGCTGTGCAAGCTTTAAAGCCCACGCAATACCAGAGACACACCCTTCACCACTACCACTGGTTGTGTCTTAATGAAGTGATGGGCAACTTTACCATTGCTCCCTCAGCTGACTACCGACATGAAGCCCTAGGCATCCCTGATGATCCTGTTGGAGAAGCAAGAAAAAGGAAATTGAGGCACATGGTGGTGTGAATGCTTGCACAGGAAGGGCTCCTTATCTTCAGTACATTTGAAACCCTAAGACTGCCAAAACTCTGGGGGCTTCTTGTGAGCTGGGCTGACAAGATTCCCAGAACTGACACCCACAACAATCCTCCCACACGCACCCCTGCAAGCAAATTATGTAATTACGTTTGGAACAGGGCTTTCCCTCCACTTCTCTCCAGTCCCATAGCTTCCCACAAAGAAAAAAATTCCTTGAGAACAGGACAGTAAAGGAAACAACATACTGCCAGAGAAGAAAATAACGGCCCGCTAACTACAGATTACTCCCCAAACACGGTAAACACCTACACTCTTCAAAGATGGGATAACCAGGTACAGCCGCCCTCCCCCTCAGCTGTCTATGGCTATGACCAAACAGCTCAGACCCCAGATTTCCAAGCTAGAAACTCTAGATGGACAAAACACACTCCTGAAGGGCCCCTCCCCCTCTTCTAGGTTCATTCTCAGGGAATTCAGAAAGACACACATCCTAGCTCCTACCAACCTGAGAGCCCCGAGCATTTCGGAGACCACCTGATAATTTCATTTGGATTTCTTATGAAGTTCGAATTAGCAGCAAATCAAAGGTCTGGCTTGTCCCAGCAGGGCACACAGCCTTCATCGAGAATTCGTCTGCATTTGCCTTACTCCAGCAAGGCACCCATATGTATTTAAACCTACCGGTTACTTATCCATTAAATGGGTTTCTTAACCATCACATTGGTTATTTAATTCCTACCCCATGGTTCCCCCAAGAAATAAAAAGTGCACTATAATTATATAAACTCTTAATTAAACTGAAGAATTCAGTTGCCATTACCCGTCAGTAATTCCACTCAATTAGGACAATAGACTTCCATTTATTACTGAACTCCTAATTGCTACTCATTTTCCTGGGTAGTAACTGCCAGTCTTATCAGACGATGCGCTTAAAGAAATCCTGACACAAAATAATTTCCAACCGAGGAAAGGTAGAATCACACAGCCCTTACTAGTTAGGGTCCTCTTCTGCAGATCACCAGACTCAGGAATCCAAAGGCTGGTTGGTTAAGTCCAGAGGTTGGTGCCTGGGGCTCCCTGCAATCCACTGAGTGACAATGCCGGGAAGACTCAGCCACAAAGACAAGCCATTATCCAGATAGACAAGAGAATCCCAAAGTCAACACGAAGGCAAAGAGAACTCAGAAACAATAGCACTTCATGCAGTCTCTGGATTTCCAAAGACCAAGTTCAAAGTCTCCAAGAAAGAGGACTCTCAGATCGGGAGGTCCAAGGCAGATACTAGGTTTGCCATCGGAACCATCTGAGTCCTGGAACACTCAAGATGAGGGTCCATAAACGGCAGCGTGGGGCACCTTTGCGGGAACCAGCCAGGCTTCACCTTCCTAGGTCTGGCTTTCTAGGCGGGTCCAGTGCGCCAAAGATGCAGAACCCTGCGCCGGGCTTGCAAAAGTCGTGCCTTTTCCAAACTGGTGTGCGGCGGCCAGATGCGAGCTGGTGAGCGACCTACTCAGGACTCCGGGACAGCGGGGGCTCCAGAGCAGCAGCGCGACCCTAGCCCGCATATCAGCCGGGCTCTCGACGTGCCTCGACCCGCCTGTCTCCTCATGATCCTCTTTCTAATTAGCCCAGAAACCTGCAAACCCGCCGTCTGCTAGCAAAGACACCCGCGGTGGGGAAACTTGACAATTTATTCCCGGGACCCGGGGGAGGTCACCCGCAGTGCACCAGCCGATTGGCTGCGGCGGAGGTTGCAGCGGCGGCAACGCACAGGCAAAGCGCGCACAGCTTCTGCTCCTTGTCTGCCATCCCAGTGGGCCAGGGAGGGGTAGATAGGCAGTTATATAGCCAGTGGGGGCTTGGCGCACGTGACCGAGAGGCTGTCCTAGGCACAAGAGCCCTCAAACTGCTCCCCTACCTAGATTAGGTGGCTTAGAAGATAAGACTCTTTGCTGTTGAGTGTTTTTAGACGTCAGCCTCCCTATCTGAATCCTCAAGCTTCCCCCACCCAACCTTTATTCCTTTCTGGTTTACTGACCGGGTCTCGGGTAGCTTAGGTTTCCCTATGGCTGTGTAGCCAAGGCTGCCCTTGAACTACTGATTCCCTGCTTCATCTTCAAAACGCTGGGATTACAGGCATGCACCACCATGCCTAGCTCAGAAGAGACTGAAGCTTTGACTCCATTTTCCTACCACAGAGAGGGAGAGAGAAGCTGAAAAGATGCAGGAGTTTGGGAGGTGAGCAGAAGCAGGGTCAGGCCCAGAACTCAGGTCTTTCTTCCTCCCTTCCACCTCTCCTCACGTCACTGTTTTTTGGGGGTGGTGATGTGGGGGTGCAGCGTCCCTGTAAGCTAGGCTGCCTTGGAAGTTGCTGTGTAGCTGAAGATGACCTTGAATCCAGGCTCCTCCTGGGTGCTGTTAGAACGGCACGGCGCGGGCACATCACACCTGGTTTACATGGCGCTAAAGAACAAACCCAGGCTTCCCGCAGGTGTATGATTCCAGCTGCTCTTGGGTTGCCTTCCTCAAAGAGCATTTACAGTGGTGTCCCAGAAAGCATGGGGCACGGATGTGCCCAATCACTGGTGTCTATCCTGCAGTGAAATTGAGAGCCTGCATTCTATACACTAAGAGACCGAGCTTGGAACACTTTTGTGACTTGTATGCTGCGAACCAACAAATCAGAATGGATACACAGAGTCAAGCCTCTAATTACCGACGACAGCCACAATTCAATGCTCCTTGACGGAGGATGTGTATGGAGGAAGGCCAGTCTACACAGCATTATCTCTGTCCAGGGAACTCACAACCGGGGAAGTACAGCAGAAACCATGGAGGATACTACTTTCTGACCCTTTCTCGGGCTCATGTTTAGGGAGCTTTCTGATACAGCCCAGGACGACTTGCCTTAGAAATGACAGGGCCCCCAGGTGCTGGGCCCTCCGACATCAATTAACAATCAAGAAAATTTCCCACAGGTCAGTATGACTGGGATCGGAGAAGCTCTTCTCAGGTGACTCTAATCAGTGTCTAGTTGACAGTTAAGGCAAAAGTATTACTGCAGATGATACCAAGTCCCTAAGAGTAGTGACAAAATGGCTGGTCACACTTCTTACAGTCTACTCCGTTTTGGAAGATCCTTACTGCCCTGAGCTACATCAAGGTTACTGCACTCATCAAGACTGAGAGTAGCCCAGCTGTGGTGGCGCACGCCTTTAATCCCAGCACTCGAGAGGCAGAGGCAGGTGGATCTCTGTGAGTTGGAGGCCAGCCTGGTCTACAGAGCGAGTTCCAGGACAGGCATCAAAGCTACAGAGAAACCCTGTCTCGAAAAACCAAAAAGAAAAAAGAAGAAGGAAAGGAAGAAAGAAAGAAAGAAGACAGAGTAGACTCTCTCTCTGTCTACTCAAGGTGTCATGGTGTCTCCTTATACCGTGCCTGCAGAGTCAAGAGGCTCCTGTCCTAGCTGCCTTGTGTTGGAATATGAATAGGTAGAGCTATGCACTGAAGGAAGCTTTTCATTTTCCCGGGCAAGCTGGTGAGCTTGCTGATGACCGCTAGTACAAGACACTTCCTCAAAGCAAGGCCTCTGGATCACTGACACCCTGGAACTTACCAGTCATGCAGAATACTGGGCCAGACCTACTCCTACCCAACAGAAGTTGTAGAGGTGAGGCCTAGCTACTAGTTCTCAGGAGGATTCCACGAGGAGCTGGTGCATGCTCAGATTAAAGAAAATCCATTCTAAGTGCTACTTTCTGTGCTCACGTGTGGGAGCAGAGGAAGAGGCCAGGGTCGAGGTGAGCAAGTCATCACTGGGCATCAAGAAGCACATTCTCCCCCGGATTCTCAGCTGTGGCTCTTCTAGGGACAACTCTGAAAACAGAGAATCTGAGAACCAACCAGGGCTATAGGAGTCTCCTGAGTTTCGGTGGCCTGACTGAATCTTCCTGACATCCCAACATAGTGGAGACAGACTCGAGATATGCCTAGGCCAGGTTCTGCAGGTCTTGTTATTCATGTCTGGGGCAGAATACTGCTTTTTGTTCTGGGCTCTGCTGGACCTCACTAGACTCTATATGGGGAACTGCTATCAAAGTGGCTGGTGTGTTGTGTAAGGACACTAGCACAGATAATGGGAATACATTGTTGTACTGAGGTGGTGGCACTAGACCTGAAGTCCAAGCCTAACAGAGGCTCTTAACCCTTTCAAGGGAGGAACAGTGTCTCTGGTTTCCTGGATATACCTAACTAAAGAACATGTGGTGTTTGGAGAGGAAAAGAAAGTATTATTGACAACAGGTCAGCCTTGCTGAACCCCTCGCATGGGTTGGGGAGATGGCTTACCAGGTAAAGGCTCTTGCTACCAAGATTGAATTTGATCTCCAGAACCAACATGATGTAAGAAGACAACCAATCTCTGAGAGTTGTCCTTTGACCTCCACATGAGGCTCTTTGACATGCATGGACCATACACTAAATAAGTAAATGTAAAAAACAAAACAAAAACTAAAAAAAAAAAGAGTGATGTGTATTGAGGTGTCATACAGCCCACGCTAGCATTGAACTTGCTATGTGGCTGAGGAAAAGCCTTGAATTCCTGATCCTCGAGCCTCTACCTCCTGCCTGGGTGAGATTAAAGGCATGTGCTACCATGCCCAGTGTAGGTGCTGTTATTATTTATGTCTCCTCTCTGAGAAAACTGAGTCATAAATAAGACAAAGAATTTGTCCACAGTTATGCAATTAGATACCAAACCCAGATTTGGCTGGGCTCTAAAACTGAAGCTGTCAACGAGCGCTTATGGCAGAAAACCGAGAAGGGGTCAGTGGTTAAAGCATTTGCCACGCAACTGTGAGAACTAGAGTTTGTATTCTTAAGGTATCCACATAACTGCCAGGTAATCACAGGCCTACCCGCAGTTCAGCTTTGAGAGACAGATGAAGGGGATCCTCGTAGCATGGTGGCTCACAAGACTAGACTCTGTCTGGGTTTAACTGAGCCCCCGCCTCACTGAATAAGGCAGAAAAGGACTGGGAGAATTTCAGCTAAAACCTCCTTAGATCTCTACATGCCTGGACACACAGGTGCCATGCACAAGCACACATATGTGTCCACACACAAGCAAAAACAAGTATGCATACATAGAAGCAAAGAATGGAAAGAAGAAAAAGGAAAACCTAAGAGGAAAAGAAGCTCTGAAAATCCTGCCTTCTCTTTGTTATGTAATTTAAAAACTCTATTTAAGATTACATACCAAAGAGCTGTGTTAAGTTGCCTAAGATTTCACTGTAAGCATAACTCTATTTAAGATTACATACCAAAGAGCTGTGTTAAGTTGCCTAAGATTTCACTGTAAGCATGTACTACACTCATAACCAGGATGGCTTCAACTGTTGCTGTGTTTACAGATGACAATCTCTGGGGCCAGCATTAGGGATGAGTCAGTCCTTGAACCGCCTGGGGGCCTCAGGTTTGTTTCTACATGTTTGGTGGCTGTGTGGTTTTGTGAGCCAAGCTAGCTGCTGTACCGGCCAAACGGAGGCACAGAGGGCTATCTGCCCTCACAGTGGCCAATTCAATGGGGGAAGTGGGAGTCCAAAGGCCGACACAGGTGGGGGAGGGCAGGTAGGCACACAGAATACAAAAGATGGCGAGAGAATTGGTAGTCAAGAAACAAAACTTGCAGTCAAGGAGTGAACTGCTGTGGTTTCCAGAGCTTTCTTTTCTTCTGGAAGTCAAGGGAGGCAGCACAGCCTACAATCCCAAAGCTTTGAATTTGGCACATAGAAGTGTGTGTGTGTGTGTGTGTGTGTGTGGAGGTGGGGGGTCAGCAAAATGGCTTAGCACACAAAGGTGCTTGCTGCCAAGCCGGATGATCTGAGTTCGATCCTTCAAGACCCATGGGGTGGAAAAAGAAAACCAGTGACTACTGTCAGCTGTCTTATCCTCTTATCCCCATATCTGTGTACACACACAAGACGACAAAATAAACATAAAAAAATAAAATCCAAACAAAATGGGCATCTCGTCTTGCACTTGCAAGCAATGACACCAGGTCATGTTTGAGGACACCTTCCTTTTATCCTTCGCTTGTGACTTCTCAGAATTCAGGTAGGGGCCAGGGCAGCAGCTTGCACCCTTCCTGCCTAAGCAGGTCACAGATACCCAAGCAGGCTAGGTAGAACCATTTTCATGCTTTTTGTTACTATTTTTTTCTTTTTAGATAGAGTCTCCTATATCCCAGGATAGCCTTGAATATTCTATACAGCCGAGAATGACCTCAAACTTCCCCTGCTCCGGAGTGCAAGGAGACAGGCGTGTGTCAGCGAGCCAGGTGTATGTGGTGCTGGGGATAGAATCCAGTGCTTTATGTGTGCTGCGTGACATGTGAGCACTCTACCAGCTGAGCTACACCTCTTATCCCAGAGCCAATGTTTTTCTGAGTCCCAGATGAGCGGTCTTTGGCCATCCCATTTTACATTCACAGTGCACGGAGGGTTGTTATAACTAGGATATCTGTTACATCTTGTTGACAACTCAAAATGACTGTGACATTTCTGCCATGTCACCGGGAGATTCAACCACATCAAGACATACTATTTTCATTTATCTAGTCATCGGGGATTTTTAAAGTGCTCACAACTTAACAGAATCTTTTTATAAGACTTATTTTTTTTAAATTTCAATTATGTGTGTGTGTGTACACATACATGCAATTGTGTGTGCACATGTGGAGGAGAAGAGGGCCTTGGGTCCTCTAGAGTTGGAGTTACAGAGAGTTGTAAGCTTCAAGATGTGGGTCCTGGGATCCAAATTTTGGTCCTTGGATAGGCCAATAAATGCTCTTAACTGCTGAGCCATCCCTCCAATCCCAAGAGAATCTTCTTGGAGAGCATAAAAACATAAAGTTACAATGACTGCCTCAGAGGTCTGCAGAGACAAATTTGGTGAAAAGGAAGGACCTTATCATTTCCAGGATGCTACCCTGTTCTTTAAAATAAACCCGTGTAGCCTCCATCAGTACTGCTCATCTGAAATATCCCTAAGGGAGTTATCATGGGGGTATGGAGACAGCTCAGGAGCTAAGAGCACTTGTTCTTACAGAGGACTGGGTTTCAGTTCCCAGCACCCACATGGTAATTTCCAACCAAACAGAACTCCAGTTCTGGGGGATTAAATGCCTTCTGCTGGCTTCTGAGAGTACTGCGTGCACACACTCACAGGGAAAAACACCTACACACAATGAATGAATGAATGAATGAATAAAAACAGAAGACGGTCTCAAGACCTTATCTTTAGGGCCACAGAGGATGGATAATAAGAATGACAGAGTGAAAGTTTAAAAATATAATGTCTGTTCTCTGTTTTCTTTCCTGGCAGGGTCTCCTGTATCCTGGGTTGGCTCCTCCGAATGTAGCTGAAGATAATCCCAACTTCTGATCTCCTGCCTCTCCATCCCAAGTGCTGGGGTGGTGGGCTGGGGTGCTGGGACGGATCCCAAGGCTTTAAGGCATGCTAGAATGTTTTACCAGCTGGGTCCTAGACACAGCCTGGAAGAAGTAACTCCTGGGGCTACTCAGTCCCCAGACCCGGCAGCCTGGCTAATTTATTTTGACCTTTCTAGCTTTGGTTTGTGCCCTAGTAAATGAGAATCACTCCATCTCACCTCTTACCCTAACAGGTGGTTGTGGGATTCCTCCAGTACTCTAAGGCAGCCACAGAAGGCCCTAAGCCCTCATAGGCTAGCTAAGTGGGTTGGTTGTTAGCATTCCTTTGGGCCCAGTGTTCTTGTCTTAGGAAATGTGTTCACACAGACACACAGGCTAATGTACTGGGAAGACCCTGCCAATCGCTCCAGGAAATATTCCTAAGCCCAAGGGCAACTGTTCAAGGCCACGTTCAGTCACACAGTTCAGTTTCTTGGGCATTGGCTCTGCAGACTGCAACTGCCAGGATGGAAGTAATGTGTTGTTGGGACAGCTACAGAGGAAGAAGCTGAGGGGGAGAGGAAGTTTTTACAAGATATGCTGTTGGGGTACACTTGAGAACAGTCCTGCTTTCTCCCGGGGATCCCCAGAGGTCTGGATGATGAGCTAACTAATGGCAGTGGAATCTGATGAAATGCTCCCGTGGTGTTCTGTGCTCTCTTTTTCTGTCCTCCATAGAGTTCTGGTTGACAGCATTTCTTTTCCGTTTGTGCATTGGTAGGAACAGGGCTCAGACATGCTAGGGCAGGTGCTCTACCACGGAGCCGTACCCTCACTGGGCATTCGATTTAGGTGCTCTCCCACTGAGCCACACCCCAGCCCCTCACTGGGGGATTCTAGGCAGAGGCTCTACCACTGAGCCACACCCCAGCTCCTCACTGGGGAATTCTAGGCAGGTGCTCTACCACTGAACCACCCCCCAAGCCTCGGGAGCTTTTGATTCTTTGACCTGTATCCCAGGCTGTTCCTCATTCTCGGCCAAGCAGCCTAGTTTCTGTCCCCAGGGGTCACTCATGGGTATACTACATGGTAGGAGGAGAGAGGACATTTGATCTGATCTGTAAACCCATTCTCCTCGCCTCCAGAGGGAACAAACTGTTTCTGCTGCTCAAGTCCAGTAGTGCACACTTGAAAGGCTACTCTTCCACTGTCTCGGGAAAGCAGAGCCAGGGAAGGGCTTCCGCTGTGTACATGACCACCTCTCCGTCACCTTTCTCTCATGGACGGGAATCCCTGGAGGGATTCTGGGAGGACACAGGGCACCCAACAGATGTTTCAAAGTGCAAATCTGCCTCTCAGCAAACACAAGCTTTGTAACCCCTGATACGCAGATTTGGAGTCTGAGTCTGCTTAGATGTCGAGATGGAAGGCTTTCTAAAGAAAAACTCCAGAATCCTGAATTCAGATGTTTGGGGGAAAAAAAATGGTGTGAGAAGCAAGAACAAAGCAGTGCAAGCCGAGGGAGAGGGTAACCTTTTGCTTCAAGCTGCTTTTCCCAGGAGAGGCCGGCATGATCCGCTCAGTACCATTTGATGCAAATGCATCTCTGAAAAGAGCCGGTGGATAATAGATAAAAAGATTATCTGTGACATTATGAAAAATGAAAGTTTAAAAATGGCTACAAGTCCCATAAAAAAAAAATCCTAAACTTTATTCATTCCCGTTGAAAGGCAGGAGGGGAAGTGTGTTCTCGGCTCCCCAGGGGAACTCTGCCTCTCCTGCCATTGTTCTGAAGCCTTCCACCAGATCCTGAGTTGTCAGATATCTTTCCTGCTGGGTTCTCTGTGCTGGAAGCACACAGTCTAAGAAACCATCACAGCCTCCTGTTTCTTTCCCCTAACTTGACTCTGAAGCTGTCCCTCACCCTGCCCTGCCCTGCCGGGGCCCCTTTGTGCTAAAACCCAGGGCTGCACACTTGATTTCAAGATGAATTATGGATTCAAGGCCTGGTTTTCCAGGGCAGGAAACAGTCTGATTTCTGTCCAGCCCTTTCTTGATTGGCTCAGCATGGAAGTCTTTCATTTAATGGGCCAGGCCCTGCTGTGAATATCTCTGCTGGCTTCACTCCGGATTTTTTTCCTTTGTGGGGAAGAGGGGCAGAAATCCTAAAGGGAGATTTGCAGCCCCCCACTCCACCAGAGTTGTGGTCTGAGCACCACAGGGCTTTTCTTTCAAGTAGAGACCCCAGGAAACATCTATTCATTTGATCAACTCCTTTGAGCTGAGTGAGGCTTGGCTGAGTCGTGCAAGAATGGATTCGAACACCAGGGCCATGGAATATGCTACTGTCTTCCACCTTGGGATGAGGCAGCACCCTGTGGCAGTCAGTGAGAGAGTGTGGAGGAAACAACCCACTTGGTTCTAATTCCAGTCATCCCACTCAGCCCTGGACTCCGTGTGCAAAAGTACCTCTCTGCTTCCTAAAGCATGGCAGTAAGGTTGCTGACGGAACTGCACGGGATTGTTGCTGTCTGTTCTCGGACACGGTAAGAAGCTTGATTGGAATCACATAGCATGGCTGACATTTTACTGACTTCAACGTGTTTGCCAGGGGCTGCCGAGATGGTCAAGGTGCCCGCCACCAATCCTGACACCTTGAGTTTGACTGCCAGGACCCCTGTGGTGAAAGGAGAGCACTGACCGCCTCAGGTCTCGATGTTGACTCTCGGGGTCACGAGTGAAGAAAAAGAAAATGTAAAGGTTGGCTAGGTTTTTGTTATTGTTTGTCCTCCTTGGTTTTGTTTTGAGATGGGGTTTCATGTAGCCGATGGTTGACTCGAACTCTTGATGTAGCCATGGGTGACCTTGAACTCCTGATCCTCTAGTCACTACCTCCAAAGTGCTGGGATTACAGGTATGCAGCAGCACATCCATTCACGCAGTGCTGGGGAGGGAGCCCAGGGTTTTATGCAAGGGAGGCGATCACTCTACCAACTGTACCACACCTCATTATGAAAATGGTGAACTCTAACATGCACCCTCACAGGGGGATTTGGGAGGAGGAAGGCCAGGAGGATGAAGCAGAGCCCCAAAGTGCCTGATGCACCAAGCAGGACCAATAAAGATCACCTATTACTGCAATCATCACAGGCCTTGCAGCAGTTGCTGGCTATCTGTGCATGCAGACCGAGGAATCACAGTGAGGTAATCAGTCGGTTTCTGCTAAGTACTAAATGCCCAGGAGAAGCAGCACCAATAAGTACTACAGGAGATGATGTATACACAGTGTTCCCTCTGTGACTTCATGATGTCATAGTTAGTCTCATTTCTGAACTTCTGAACAACCCCCACCTGTGTGGAATGTGGCCTCTCTCTGGGTGCCACTTGGCGAATTCTTTGTCCTTTTCCTAAGCCTGCTGACTTAACTCACATCAGATCTGTACCTACTCAAATTCTACGTGGTTGAAAAGGTACATGAAGGGTCTGGAGAGATGGGTCAATGGTTAAGAGCATACGCTACACTTGCTGAGGAGCCCAGTGTGGTCTCTAGTACCCACGTTAGGCGGCTCTCAATCTCTCCTAACTCTCATTCTGGGGCTCTGACACCCATCTTTTGGCCTCTGCAGGTATTTGCACTCATATACACAAACCCACACACAGACACACACGCATACACATAACTAAAAGACAAAATAAACCTTTAAAAATATTCCTGGGCTGTATAAATGCAGCAGTAATATGGGGGGAGAGTATGGGCTTTTCTTGAACTGTAGCAGGCTGGAGGTTGACCAGGGCTGACATCAGGATGAAAGGTAGTCATGTGTTTGCAGGAATGCTGGTGGCCTAAAAACTGTAGGCTTGAGGACAGAAAAACGCTCCCACAAGATTCACGTACTCCAGGGGACGCTTAGACTTCAGTTCTGTGCTTCTTTGGTTTAGCAGAATACTCTACAGGGCATGAGAAGAAGCTGTCTGTGCCCTGCCTGTCACCTGAGGCTTCCCAGCACCTGATTTTGTGTGTGTGTGTGTGTGTGTGTGTGTGTGTGTGTGTGTCCCCTGTTCTTTGAAGGTGCAAGAGAGAAGGGATTGAAGCATGGTTACCATAGGAGAGAGAAGGAAACAGGAATCACGAGATACATAAGCAAGGGTTGATCTCAAGGACGGTACATATCCACACCTGCAATCTGCAGATGCCTGAATGGTGGTCTGCAAAGACAGAGTTAGCCAGAGTGTCAACAGGCAGCAGGCAGGCAGGCAGGCAGGCAGGCAGGCAGGCAGGCAGGCAGGCAGGCAGGCAGGCTGTCTCTTTGTAGCAGAGTTTAGGGGGCAACCCTAGCTTAGGCAACTGTTACACATCTCAGTGCCAGGCACCAGGCAAGCTCTTCTGGGAAGCCCTGTCCCCAAGGTCAAACACAGGGCTCCACGCACCCTAAATCCCAACCTCCCAAACACTGTCCTTTAAAGAAACCATTCCATGATGGCTGGATCATAGTTATCTTGAAAGCTTGTTTGCTTCTTTTTAGATTAAAAAAAATATTTTTGGACTACAAAAACAGTGAAGGTTAATAAAAGCATATACATAAGGAAAACCTGGAAAGCCAGCATCTCCTGTGACGGTGAATAAGGGCTTTCATGCTGACAGCATCTGGAATCGCAGCTAAGGGACACAGCTCTGGCTGGACATGTCTGCGAGGGACTTTCTGAACTGTGTTAACTGAGGTGGCAAAGCTCAGCTGTGAACAGCAATATCCTGTGTGCCGGGGACCTGGACTGAATAAAAAGAAGGCTGATAAATAAAGGCCGAACTGAGCGCCACAATTCATAGCTCTCTGCTTCCTGACTGCAGATACAACATGACCGGCTGCCTCACGCTCCTGCTGCCACGCCTCCTCCATCCACCATGATAAACTCTTATTATTATTTTTTTTTTTTTGTGTGTGTGTGTGATAAACTCTTAAACTGTGCCCGACATCAATTAGTCCCCCCGGAAGTTGCCTTTGTCAGGTATTATGTTACAGCAATTACAAAAGTAACTAACATATCTAGCTTAGGGAATATATACTTTAGGTGTCTCTCTATAGAATAAGAAGAAGAGTGTCGCTAATGTTATGTGACATACACAGTATAGTGTTTACGATTTTGTGATGTACATACAATCACTATGTGGTAATATTCTGATGGTTTTATTTTTATTTCGGTTTGCTCTTGCTCTTTTTCTTTTGTTTTGTTTTTTTGAAGGATGGTCTCATATAGCCTTGAACTCCTGATCTGAAAGCACTGGGATGAAAGATGTGTGCCCTCCCCTCTTACACAGGGCTGAGGATGGGGTCCAGGACTTGTGCACAGTAGGCCAGCACTCTATGCACTAAGCCACATCCTTGGTCTAGTTCTGCGTAATCTCAAACTGTCTTTCACCCCGTGGCCGCACTATCACGAATGTGCTGACCTCGTCTGAAAGGCCACGTCGCTGCTGTTCAGCATGCGCCCCTCTGCAGGTTTCAGCTGAGAGGTTCTGACGCTCTACATCCATGATTTACAGACATCCACGATGCCTTGAACAGCTTGGGAAGACTGGGGCTGGTCGACGGGTGAGCAGAACACACAGCATTTAAGTTATTTGGGTGGCATTAGCTGCTCGTAACCACCACAGCAGGCAGAGATGGCTGTTGTCTGAGACCCCTTTATCCATAATGGGAATTGCTCTAGTCTGCTTTTCTGTTTCTGGGATAAAACACTCTAATTAAAAGTAATTTGGAGAGGAAAGGGTTTATTTAGTTGACACTTCCAGGTCACAGCTCATCCCTGAAAAAATTCAGGGCAAGAACTCAAGGCAGGAACCTGAAGCAGAAACCATGGAGGGTGCTGTTTACTAGTTTGGTCTCTGGCTACACTCAGCTAGCTTTCTTATACATCCCAGGGCCTCCTACCTGGGAATGGTGCCACCCACAGTGGGCTTGGTCTTTCCGTATCTGGCAGTCAAGACAACCCCTCTCCATCACACACACCTGATCGAGACAAGGCTTTAGTTGAGATTCCCTCTTCCTAGGTGTGTCAAGATTACAATCAAAACCAGCTAGCACAGGAGACACCCTTCTCCTGGAACACATGGGATCCCTCCGACCAATGAGTGGCCCTTGGCCATCACAGGTGCCAAGGGGTTTCTCCAAATGAGTCAGTTCATTTGCGCCTCTTTCAGTGGGAAGTCATTATGTAGAACCACATTGTCATTAGTGAGATGAGGACTCAGGGAGAGAAGGGAGTCTTGTAGCTCTAACCACCCTCCCACTCGATGCTCCGACTTGTGTCAATGTTGTAAATAGCTCAGAGCTTAACCGCATCCCTTGGCAACCACAGCGACCCCTACAGGATTAAGGCATGCTTTCTGCATCTGAGACCAGCCTGTTCCACCTCAGGGCAAGGGCTCACTTGTGCTTCCTCACAGAGTATCTTAATTACTTGTTTCTATGGAAATAAGTTTGTTGCTACTTACAGCTTCCAACCAGTTCCTGATGGACCCCATTTACTTGAAAGCGCTCAATTAGAAGCTTGCTATGGAAATCAAAAGAAACATGGGGGGGGGGTCCTCAGAAAAGTTGTCATTTCCGTTTCCCCTTTCAGAAGAAAAAAAAAAGGCCTTGAGCTTGGAACCTTTGTATAAATTGGGTTAGGGGTATGTCGAGCTGGACTAGGACTGCACAGTGTACAACGGCTGCAAGGGAGTCTCCAACGGCAGCAGGGCCAAACTTCCCATCACTGCCAAGGAACCTGCAGCCCTGCCCTCACCCCGTCTCTGCTGCTTCCCAAGATGGTGTGCCTCGGTTGTTCTTAGCATGCCACCCAAGATGCCCTGCTTCTCTCACTCTATATTCAAGTATTAGGATATACAGCCACATGGGCTGGGGAGGGGGCTCAGCTGGCAAAGGGCTTACCACGCAAGCCCACAATCCAGTTAAAAAAAATATATACCTGGTAGGGTACAGTGCATACGTGACTCAAATGCTGGGTAGGCAGAGACAGGAGGATCCCTGGGACTTGCTAGCCAGTCAGCCTAGTCAAAGAGGCATGTTCTAGCAGGGAGAGAGCCTCCAAAAATAAAGAGGTGGAGAGCAAACACAGAGGATGCTCCTGGCCTCCACATGTAGTCATATATATGGATACTGGGCCTGTGCACATACACACATATGAGCACGTACACACACACACACACACACACACACACACACCAAGATGCACACCTGCTCTACTAGACTCTCCCTCCAAACTGTATCTGACCAGTTTCTTTTCTGCCTAAAATTAAAACACAGAACTTAATAAGTCCCAAGCTGTCACGGTGTGAATGAAACCCTAGAAATAAATCCAGCCTAATGACACAGTGCTCCCAGAGACCTCAGTGGGAAACAAGATACTTTGTTTAATAATTATCAGCCTGTATTCAGGGCCTGCCTGCCAAAGCAGCAGTGTCAGAACTGCTCAGGGAAGAATCCCCACCCCCCCCAGTCCCTTTCCCCAGATTTCGCCATGGGAAAAAACGGAAGCCATTTGAAACCAGACTGGACGCTTTTGATTTACATTTCTGATATTAAATGTGGGATGGCTGTCTGCGTGGCTGCAGTGGGGCACTGCTTCGGTGGGAAGACACAGGGAGGTGGCACGGATCCAGGCTACTAATGAAGGAGCTTATCTGGAGGAAAACAGCTTTTCACACCGAAACAAACAATGAGCACCTCTCAGATAACAAATTCAATGGCGAAAATACAGCACTGTAGGTGTCAAGTCCCCGTAATTTAACGGAGGCTCTTGCAGCATTAGTGATTTACATTAATTTTTAAAATTAATTTTGTTTGGCCCGCAGGGGAAATATTTCTTTTTTTCTTTTCTCCTTTTCGTTTCTGATATCCTGCAGCTCATTAACAGTGCTTTAACCGCCTGCTCTACACTACCACCATTCATGATGGTTCATTTGCTGGCCAGAGGCCATTTTCAAAAGCACCATGCTGCAAGTGTGTGTGTTGCGGAGAGGCAAGCTTCACTGTGGCCTTCCACAAAGAAAGGCTCTCCGGGCTGACAGCTGCTCATCCAACTCTGGAAGCTTCTGGAACAGCATGGGTACAGGTTCCAAGGATGGCAACGACCCGTGGGAAACTCTAATTCATAATCTGAGATCACACCCTTTAGAGTGCTGGACCATGACCCCAAAAGCCCTTAGGATGACCTGGGCAGTTCCGGCAAAGCTTCACACCCCAAGGATCACTTCGGCTGCCTTCCACCCACCCCACCGAAGGGTTAACTACTGGCTAGCGAGAAAGCAAGCCCCTCGCCTTCTGCCTGGGGCAGGCAGGCCAGGGCACTCACTGCTAATCACAGCAGTTGTGATTTCTGATTCCAATTGGCAGCACAGAGAATTGAACTACCATCCCCTGAGAGAGGCCTGCTCCATGAGGCAGACCCGGGGCTTGTTAAGCTGCCTTTGCTGCTGCGCGATTATCAATTTTAAATTAATCTCCCTCGTCTCTTTAAAGTGGCTGCTAAAAATATAATCTCTGGGATATCTTACTGTTAAGACTTAACTAGAAGGAAAAAAAATTGGGTAATAATCAAGTGCCCCCCTGCATCTAAGCCTCTTGGAAAACTTCGCCATTGACTCAGAGACCCGGGCAGGAGAAAGGGAAGCAATGTCTCGTCAGAGGGCGGCTGGTGCAGGTAACACACTTTCTCTAAATAAAACTTAAGTAGGCAGTATGCATCTGGACAAAAGGTTAAAGACCCGGTCCTCCACTATAGTCCAACAAATACGGCTCTATTTTTAACCCAACAAAGTTTAGAAGGGAAAGCCAGCAAAACTTGTCTAGACAGACTTTGGTTAAGCTCACCGGGGAGTCATTACAGGCTCACTTTATAGGGACATAATCGAGGTTATATATACAACACTTTTTTTTTAGAAGCAATATGGTAGTATGAACAAAAGTGAAAGGAATTCTTATTCATCAGAAATGGGTTCTCTGTGGAACCATCTCGGCCCTTACAGAGGGTCTAGGAGAAAGCAGACGCACTTTCTAGAGGCTGCGGAGGACTAGAAAGGAGACCCCCATGGGTCGTTAACCAAGCCACCATTCCATGCACATGCGCAGCCTCCTTCAGAAGCAAGAGGAGAGGCTTCTGAACTTTCCACTCTGAGCGTTGAGCCCCAGAGTCCCCAGAGGGGACAGCCTGGTGCTGGTTTTCCTTTTCCCATCCTCTAGTCTTCCTATGTCTCTGGACAACATGAGGCAGAGAAGGCTGGGTATTTAAAGCAAGGTACTCTGACCCAGCACACAGAGTTACTCCATGTGGTCACAGGACTGTCCCAGAAGGCCCAGGAAGAGGGCGTCTGTAGGGCTGGGGGTGGGACATACACATGAGCACATAGCATCTTATATTCCTGCAGCCTTCTCATGCGTGCACACATACCTTCTCACACACAGGTACACACACACACACACCACTAAACAATGAACATGCACACACTCTCACATGTATACATACAACACGCCCACGCACGTGAGAACATGGAGGTTTTGTGCTTGTTTTACTGAGCATATGGTAGGATTAGGGAGAGGAAGGGGAGGAAAGGATACCAGATTTTAAAAGGTTGGTGGAGAGGGGCAGAATGGCTCAGTGATTACCCTGATTGATAAACCCAATGACTGTGTTCAGCTCCCAGGATCCACATGGTCTAGGGCGAGAACAACTGACAACTGTCCTTCGGCCACCACATGAACACTGTGCTGTGCTCACAGCGCTACTCCTGGATCTCCATGCCCTACAGATTCCTTTCATAAGAGCAAATAACCAACCCATCACGTCTAGCACCAACAGATATATGACCTTGACAGTAACATATCTAATATGCAGCTAAAACGAATAAAGGGGGGGGCAGAGTCAGATAATCTCAAACATTCTGGTCTCAGTTTGGGGGGTTAAAGAAGAAAATATTGTTATACACAGACACGGGTCCGAAGTTCATCTGTTTTGTTTGTTTTTGTTGTTGTTTTTAATACAGAGCTTCAAAGTCTCCCAGGTTGACCTTGAACTCACCACGCAGTGGAAGATGACCTCGAGTGCCTGACTCTCCGGTCCCTACCACTAGCATTCCAGGATGACGGGCATGCACCACCATGCCCAGTTTCTGCGGTAGGGGATGGAACTCTGAGTTTTGTGCATGCTAGCTAGGCATGCCATGAGCCACACAGCTCCAGTGGAAAGTCTCTTACGTTCTGTGGAAGGTTCCTTGCACTTCTGGATTATGGGAATGTGACTGGAGCATCACAGACAGCATCTGTCTTTGTCCGGTGGGGCCAGATCGAGAGCCCAGGGGTGAGGAACAAACAGCCTTCCAAAGGCGACTTATTAAGTTTATCCTCCACCGGCCCCATGCAGCTTAGCTTTGTTTTGTTATCTATTCTACTTGAAGATACTAAGATGTGATGTAAGCCCACAAATACATAAGACTTCCAAGAGGGTAGCTGAGCTGTGTAGGTCTATTAATCACAGGATTAAAAAACAAACAAAACAAAACAAAGCACAATCGGAGGCCTGCACACTGGAACACCCATTTGTTTCCCCGTTTGCCTTGAAGATTTGCAGTGTTCCTTGCTTCCCAAGAAGAAATTTATTTTCCAACTAGACAATAACCAGACTTTCCTGGACCCATGAGCAGTTCGCCAAGGAGCCTGGTGTGTTCACTAAAAATGCAAACTGGGGGCCACTGTGGCCCTGACAAACCGAGATTCCAAATGGAAGGCTTCATATCGATCCCATGTTCCACGGAAGATTCCTACCATTGATAAAGTGCCAGGGCTGTGGAGATGGCTCAGTTCATGGCTCAGTCCCTAAAGTGCCTACCACACAAACATGAGGCCTTGAGTTCAACAACCCCCAGCCTCATGTAAAAAGCTGGGCATGGTGGTACACACTTGTATTCCGAGTCCCCAGAAGGTGGAGACAGCCTGTTTGGTGAGTCCCAGGCAATGGGAGAGAGGCCTGTCATGAAACAAGTTGAGGGTCTGGGAAAATGGTTCAGTGGGTAAAGGGCTCTGCTGCCCAGCCTGACGACTTGAGTTCAACTCCTAGGACCAACATGATGGAATTGGCCCCTGAAAGTTGTCTCCTGACCTCCACATGTACACTGTGGAACAGGTGAGTACACATACACACACAGTAACAGTCAAACAAACACATACTAAAAACAAACAAGAATCAAAATCCCCCAAAAGGTAAATGGCACCCGAGGAGGGACACAAGAAGATGATGTCTGGCTTCCCATTAATGTACATGTATGTAATGTATGTACATGTCTGCACAGACATGCATGTGAACCTGCAGACATGCGGACATGAACACATATAAACATGTGCATATACAAATGTAAAATAAAATAAAGTTTGATCCCTTCTGCTAGAGAATGATGGCTTTCTGACCTACATCCTGCATCCTGCGATCTTCCTTCCTTCCCCAAGGGCTCATAGGAAACGCAGTACCTGACAAGGGGAGCTTGAAACGTCCTCCTGGAATGTGGAGGGTGCTGGGCATACACATCTACTTCATTTCCAGTGGCCTGGGCTACCACACAGTTTGTAGGTGAAGGGCAATAGGAAGGCAGCCTGACCTATAGCCCCAAAGAGCCTGGGCTTCAAGGGTTACCAGAGTAAAAAGAAAACTCAAATATGAATGTCCACTCTGACATCAGGAAAGTGGTTACCAAAAGATGGAAATTGCTGGGGCCAGGGAGATGGCCGGATCTTAGTTAGGGTTTCTATTGCTGTAAAGAAACACCATGACCAAAAAGGAAGTCGGAGAGGAAAGTGTTAATTTGGTTTATCACTGTTCATCATCCAAGAAGCCAGGACAGGAACTCACACAGGGCAGGAACCTGGAGACAGGAACTGATACAGAGGCAGCAGAGGAATATGTGCTTACAGTCTTGCTCCTCATGGCTCGGTCAGCCTACTTTCTTATAGAACCCAGGACCACCAGCCCAGGGATGGCATCACCCACAGTGGGCTGGACCCTTCCCTATCAATCACTAACTAATCCCAAAATAAATGCCCTCCAGGCTTGTCTACAGCTGGATCTTTTTTTATGGTGGCATTTTCTCAATTGAGATCCCCTCCTCTCAAATGACTTTAGCTTGTGCCAAGCTGACAATAAAACCCCATTCAGTACAGCTTAGTACTTAGAAACATGTCATCCAAGAAAGCATGGGGAGCTGAGTTCAAGTCCCAATACCCACATAAAAGAAAGTGGTGACATATGCCTGTGGCCCCGGCACTGGGGAAGTAGACAGGGAAATGCTTAGGTCTTGTTGGCCCAGTGGTTTACCCTAAATCTGCTAAATGGTTTCAGAGACTCTTGTCCCGACAACAAAGATAGAGAGCGAGGAAGGATACCTGACAGTTTCATCTCCACTACTGTAATTAAATGCCCTGAGATAGAGTAACCTGGGAGAAAGGGTTCATTTGGCTCACAATTTCAGGTCCTAGCCCATCACTGTGAGGGAGGCAAGGCAGGGACACGAAGCAGCTGGTCATCACATCCACGATCAGGGGCAGAGAGGTGAACACACTCTCATTTGATTGCATGCACTCAGCTCCATTTCCTGACTCCTACCCAGCTCAGGACCCTCTTGCCTGCCGACTACTACTGACCACAGTGGGCTGGGTCCTCCCCTATCAATTAATGAAACCAAGACAATAATCTACCCTGTCCTCAAACATGCTCACAGGCTAGCTCAATGTAGACAATCTCTCAGGGAGCCCCCTCTTCCCAGGTGATTCTAGGTCACGCCAAGTTGGCAATTAGAGTTAACCATCACAGTCCCCACGCTGCTGGGACGACGAGTTGTCAGGGGCTTCCCACACTGATCTGCAAGAGAGCTGAGAGATGAGGCCTGCTGACCTAATCAACCTCACAGCAGCTGGCTTCTCCGAGTGGCTGGCTATCCTCTGCCCTCTTTCCAGGATGATTAGGACTCTCGTGTGAAGAGGAAAGGGACGGTGGCTGGGGCGGGTTCTCCCCTTGTTCCAACTCCAGCCAATCGCTCAACTAAATGGGTCCAAAAGCCTCTCCTCAAGAGCCTGATAGATGTGGCACTAAATTAGAGGAATGGCAATTGATTCCCTCAGCCTGGATGGAGGAGAGCTCTACAAGATGGATTCTGTCACATTAAACAGCCCGACTGTTGTCAGAAGGAAACCATCTACAGACCACAGGAAGAAAAACTAGAAGCCAGTGTGGTTTATTAATTGTTCCTACTCTGGCCTCTGCTTAGGCAAGGTGAGTTCCAAATTCACATTTCAACACTTAAGATGGGACAGGATGTTTCCTTAGTAAATATGGGACAAAACTGCTAACTTGGATGGCTGGGATGGACCAGTGGGTAAAGGTACTTGCTACCAAGCCTGATGATCTCAGTTTCACCCCTAGGGACCACACAGACTAAGAGGACCGAACCTGGCCAATTGCCCCCTGGCCTCCACATATGTGGATGGGAATGCGTACATATACAATACATAAATGTAAAATTTCTTAAGAGATCACTAACCTGATTTATGGTGAATCAAAACGAGGAAAGGGAAAATAGGATAGCATCAGTTTTATTAGTAAGCAAACATCATCCAAACCAAACAATCTTTAAGAGTCACCAATCAAATCACTCCAAAGGTTTCATATTTGCTAAGGAGTTGTAAGTACACACTGAAGTGTTGCCTAGCTGACTTGACCTTTATAAGGTCGGTCCCTCCCTTCCCTTTCCCTTCCTTCCTTCCTTCCTTCCTTCCTTCCTTCCTTCCTTCCTTCCTTCCTTCCTTCCTTCCTTCCTTCCTTCCTTCTTTCCTTCTGTCTGTACGTCCGTCCATTTGCCATTCCTTCCTTCCATCCATCCTTCCCTCCTTCCTCCCTCCCTCCCTCCCTCCCTCCCTCCCTCCCTCCCTCCCTCCCTCCCTCCCTCCCTCCCTCCCTCCCTTCCAACCGGGTCTCATATAGCCAAGGCTAATCTTGAATTCACTACACAGGTGAGCATGACCTTGACTTCCGCTCTCTCTGATTCCACTTCCTGGGTGCTGGTATCACAGGTATGAGCTAAAACATCTGGCATTTATGTTTTGCTTTGTGTTTAGAACAGAGAATATAGCATGGCAGCCCTACACCTGCCGGTTTGGTCATGGTGTGAGCAACACCATTTACCAGAGAAGTACTCAGGAGAACAAAGCTACTGGTGGGCATGTCTCAGGCAATCAGAGGTCATGACAGAATGGCTCAGTATCAACAAAAACAATGTAAATAGGTCTGAGAGTAGGGCAGGCCCTCATTTCTTGGCAATATAAGAAACTGGGATCTGACTTTTATTTTATAATGAACTCAAGGGTAGTTTACCATCTGACTTTTAATTTTATAATGAACTCTAGACATAGCTTACCACCTCAGATCTTTAGTCCACTTTTTTATTTGGCAAAAAAAAAAAAAAAAAAACCAAACCCTAATGACTTCCATAAGGTGGGATTCAAATAAGCTGTGAGCTCTGAATAAGGATACTTACATGCACCACTTTTCCTATCTTAGCAGCTTTGTTGGTCAAGTAGGAGAAATGAGGGGTAGAGATGGCCAGCGTGTGCAATTCCTCTTTCATGCCAGGCCCATGGCAGACATCATTATTCAATCCAGACTTTTATTCTTTCTCAGCCTAAAATCAATGTAGGCCTCTAAGCAATTGATCAGTGATAGCTTGACTACTAAAACCCAATTGCTGTCTTCAATAGAGATGACTTTAAGGTCTTTATTTATTTATTTATTTGGTCCTTTACTATTCTACGACAGCATGCTATAAATTGTTTCCAAGTCCTACAAGGGAGTTGGGTATTGAGGACCAAATATATGAGCCAAGGTATTTTATGAGCTTGCCGTAGTAGAAAAAAAGTGCAAATCCGGACTTAGGAAGTTGTTTCCATGGCGTCAGGGATTGGAGACAGGAAAAATAAGAGTGCTCATATATTATAATCCCCCAAAGCCAGAGGTACAGAATGTACTAAATTTAGTAACATTAGCTATGGCTGCACACGGATGGTTGACCAACCTTGAGCCTAAACTTAAACTGCCCACATCAACTGTGTGTGGTTTTGTGGGGGCTGTTGCTAATTGTTTAATTTATTTTTTCATTTTAACTTTTGAAATAGAGTTCATGTCACCTAGGCTGGCCTCAAACCTGCTGGCCTCAAACCAAGCTAAGAATGCCTTGAATTTCCACACTCAAAAGAGTGTTGGGAAAATAGGCATGGCCATCACATCCCGTTCATGCAGTGCTGGGGAAGGAACCCAAGGCTTCATGCATGCTAGCCAAGCAGCCTACCAACTGAGACACATTCCTGGCCTCTCAATTTACTAATTTAGCGGTAGATGTTACTGTGTATCACTACATCAAGAAGGGTTTACAGTAGCTTAAAAAGATAGCGAAGGAGCCAGGTGTGATGGCAAAAACCCGTAATCCTAGCACCTGGGAGGTTGAGGCAGAAGGTTCATGGGTTCAAGGCCAGCCTTGGCAACACAGTGAGTTTGAGACCAAACTGGGCTACTTGGAGCCTTCTATCATATGGGTTGTGCTGGATAGTTTTATGTCAACTTGACATAAACGAAAGTCATCTAGGAGGAGGGAACCTAAATTAAGAAAATGTCTCCATAAGATCATACTACAGGCAACCTGTAGGGCATTTTCTTAATTAGTGACTGATGTGGGAGGGCGAAGCCCATTGTGAATGGTGCTGTCCCTTGGCTGGTAGTCCTTGGTTCTACAAGAAAGCAGACTAAAAAGCGAGCCCAATAAGCCAGTAAGCAGCACCCCTCCGGGGCCTCAGCATCAACTCCTGCCTCCAGATTCCTTCCCTGTTTGAGTTCCTATCCTGACTTCCTTCGACGATGAATGGTGGCGTGGAAGAGGAAGCCAAGTAAGCCTTTTCCTCCCTGAGCTGCTTTTGGTCATGGTGCCTCATCACAACAACAGTCAGTCTGCCTCAGACATGGGTAAAGAATGGGCTAGGATGTAGCTCAGCCTCACGGAGTATGCTTAGCATTAGCAAGGGTATGCGTTTGATCGCCAGTAATAAACAACTGTGTCGAGGAGAGGCATATATATATATATATATATATATATATAATGTCAGGAATGCAGCACAGGAAAGGGAATGAGGGTGGGCTTCAGCATTTGACTGCTTATTTATAATGGGAGTTATGAAGCTGCTGGCTAGGCGTTCATGGAAACTGGAGCACTGCGTTAGCTACTTGTCTCGTTACTCTGACGACAAAGCAATGTTAGTGTGAGAATACAGCTCATCGCTGTGGAGAAGGCAGGACAGACAGCAGCAGCATGAGGTGGCTGGTCACATGGCACCCACTGTCAGGAAGACATGAGTCACTTTCCCCCTTCTATTCAGTCTAGGACAGCACTCCATGGCATGGCGACGCCCACATTTAGGTTGGGTCTCTCCACCGCAACTCACCCTGTCTAGAAAGTCCCTCACAGACATGGCTGGAGGCCTCTCTCCTAGGTGATTTGTGATCCTGTCAGACTGACAATCAATAGTCACCATCCCAGACATCCCCCAGGTTGCATCGTTCACAGGGGGATGCAAGATTAGGCGAAACCACCTGCTTAATTATCCCTGACCTACAACCAGACAATTACACTATCTGAGGATCCACAGAGAGAAAACACCGCAAAATGACTAAACATTCCCCTCCTTATTCGTTCAGGAGACCACCACGATTTTCAGAGTTTGGTAGGTTTACTCCTGCAGGAGAATTCAGGAACCGTCACCCCCTAGTCCTTTGTTAGCTGGGTGCCCCCAGAGATCAAGTAGAACCTTCCCCGTGCTGCCCAAAGGACCTGTGAAACATAAGCACATGGTCTAGGGTCGGACCTGTTTGCCAAACGCGGCATTACCGTGACTACCTCCAGCTCCTACGTGGTCAACCCCATCAAATACATTTGGTTTTATTTGATCTAAGTCTCAAATCATCCTACGAAATGGACACACATGGGGCTGTGGGAATGACTCAGTGGGTAAAAACACCAGCTGCTCTCAGGCCGTGGAACAATATGGACATAGTGGTGTGCCTCGGTATTCCCACCGGTTCTACATCAAGAAGGGAGGAGGAGACAGGAGAGTCACCGTGCAGCTCAAAAGTCAGGCAGCCTGAAGCGGGCAGTGCAGTGACAGAAAAAAAAGGAGACTCCGTCTCAACAAGGTGGAGCTTCCGAAAGCTGTCCTCTGACCTCCACATCCATGTAGCAGCATGGGTGTGACCACACTCACACACATAACACACACACACACACACACACACACACACACACTCGCTCGCTCACTCACTCACATACCCCAAAAGGAAAAAGAAAGAAAAAAAAAAACATACAAAAGGACAAAGAAATGGATACAGGCCTGGACGCTCCCTTGGAAACCTGAGAGACCAGTCACGAATCTGGATTTCAAAACGCTACACACTTAGTTTAGGAACTCGATGGGACAGTCTCCTGAATGAAGCCGCTTACTTGCTCAGCAACTGGGAACGTCTGTATGCCTTTAGAGAAAATGACTAGTCCCTAGTCTGAAATCTGAAAACTAAGAAAAGCTTGAGAGATGACGGCTCAGTCAGTAAAGTGCTTGCTTTGAAGGTGTGAATTGAAGGTGTGAACATCCGAGCTCAATACCCATAGTGTATTTCCAGAGACGCTGACACTGATTCGGAGATTGCTGGACAGGTAAACGGGAACCTAATGATGTTGAGTTTGATCCCCGGAACCCACCGTGGAAAAAGAGAAATGACCCCTGAGCGTGGTCCTCTGACCTCCAGACGTGCCTTTGCGGTACACATGTGCCTGTCTGTGTGTGTGTGCATGCACATACATGCAAATAATAAACAAGCATAAACCTGGTGGTGCAAGTACATCTGCTGGGGAGGTGGAGCCAGGCAGATCCTGGGGTTCACTGGTCAGCCACTCTGGCCTAATTGGTGATTTCCAAACCAAAGGGCAACCCTTTCCCAGAAAGCAAGGTAGACAGTCCCTAAGAAAAGTCAAGGTGGCCACGGTACGTGTGTGCACACACATACCCTAATAAAATAAGGTATGTACCCCCTAGGGACAGCCCCAACACTAAAGTGAGGTGCAGCAGACATCTCTGCGGGGCTGTTACACTTGCAGGGGGAGGAATAAACTCACGGCGCACTACCGTGAGTTCTTGCTGAGGGTCCCGTGATGTGCTCCTAATGGGTATAAGGATGTGCTGACTTCCAAAGTGGGACTGACAGGCCCGCAGTCAGCTGTCATCTCCATCACAGACCTAATAGCTTTGCCAGGCATCCTCCCAGCAAAGGAAGAGAAGAAAGGTCTTGCTAGGTGACAGCATTCAAAAAGAATGTGTGTGAATGCCATTATGGTATTGAAAGTGTCAGGTGCCAGCGAGAAGGGCCCTGATCAGACAGACAAGCAACTGGGCTGCATACTTGAAGGTTATTTGAAGCCTGTCATTTCCATTAGTCAGTTAACCACCGGTGGAAGCACTCCTTAATTGGCCTTCTTCGTACCAAGGTGGGGCCGAGGTGGGGAAGGTGGAGAGGCCTGGACCTGGCACTCGCGGTGCCTACCCTATTAGCAACTCATGATGGCTGGCAGGAGGAGGGGGGCACCATGCGGACAGGGTTACCCTGTGTGCCTGCTCATTAGCGGTTGGCACCAGAGCAGAGAAGCTAGTGGACACTGGCACAAGGCTAGCTTTCTGTTCTTGGAGAAGGCCAAAAATAATCTCAGTAGATTTAATTAAAACTGCAGTGAACAGATGGGGAAGATGGAAAGGAACTCCGACTGGAGACTGCTCATCTGTCTAGGTCTAGGCGAGCGTTTTAATGAAGCCCTCCTCTGTCTGCAGGGGCCCAGGACTGACACGTCCCTTTCTGGTTATGCAACCGAGTGGAACGATTACCTAGCAACTCCGCTTAAAGAGCCAGGGGCCTCTTTCCCAAAGAAAAGTGCGGCTTGACTCAATGTATCTACCACTGTGGTAAAAAGCCAGCAGGCACGAGGAGGAGAACTTTGTTCTAACTTGAAGACACTCGGTCAGGGGGATGCTGACACGGGGTTGTGGGTGGAGGCAGTGGGGGCAAGGGGGCTGAAGGGAATCTAAGAACGGAATGGAGATTTAAATCTTGAGGTGTGGCTGAAACAAAGAAGCTCTGTCCGGACCAGGCCAGTGGTCGGCCCCAGTCAGAGATGCTTTCATGGTCTGCTATGCTGTGGGGAGCAAATGGGGATGGCAGGAGACTCCCCAGCCCACCATGAATGTTAAGACCCGGCATGCCAGGCCTGTGTTCTTCACTGACTGACTGATTTCCGTGGCAAAGCCCCAAATTCTGGGGCTGAGAGCAAAAGAAGAGTTCAGAAGTTGCTTGTACTGAGTAGGCCAACACGCAGTGGAGGCCAAGTTGGCTGTGCGGAGGTTTGGCGCAGTGGAGTGGATTTAAAGGCTGGGTGGATTTGCCCTTGTCTAGACCAGTGGATGTTTAGAGGAAGACCCACACTAAGAACTGTAAGGGATTGTACTCGAAGAATCTGGGAGCCCAGAGCTTTCCTGAACATTTAGAGACAATCTGGGTGTCCTTTAGAACAAACCATCAAAAATCTTTTTGAGATGTTAGGGGAGGTTGATATTGAGTAAATTTTCTTTCAATATTAAAAAAGTTAAATTATTCTGAATAGTTTTAAAATGTGTGTGTGTGTGTGTGTGTGTGTGTGTGTGTGTGTAGGAGGGAGAGGGAGAGAGCCTATGCAGAGGTCAAAGGACAACTTGGAGAATTAGCTTTCTCCTACCACCCTATGGGTTCCAAGGATCAAATTCAGGTCATCAGACTTGGCAGCTGGCGCCTTTACTTGATAAGCCATCTTGATGACTTATTAATCCACCAATTATTTGTATGTGTGTGAGAGAATGTCTGTGTAATGTATGTGCTGGTATGTGCATATGTGTGCGAGGCTGTGCCCTGCTGTGCACACGCACAGAATCTAGAAGTGCATAGCATGTGTTCTGCTCGGTCACCTACCTTATTCCCTTGAGCTGTGGTCTCTCATGAAACCTAGAGCCAGGCTAGCTGCCAGCCATCCTCAGTGCTCCTTCTGTCTCCATGCCCCACAGCGCCACGTTCCAGGCAAGCATGATTACTTCTGGCTTTTGAGGTGGGTGCTGGGAATTTAAACTAGGCCCTCACACTTGTGCAGCAAGCACTCCTTGACCACGAAGTCATCTCCCCATCCCATCAACACACTTTTATGTAGAGTGAGGGCTGCAGATGTAACTCACTTGTGTTTTCTTGACACACGTGAGTTTGATCCTCAATGGTGCAAAACCCTGGTGACACCTGTCCATATCCTAGCACTTAGGAGGTGTTGGCAGGAAGATTAGAAGTTCAAGGTCACAGTGAGTTTGAAGTCAACTGTGATCTATGGGAGACCCTGTACACACACACACACACACACACACACACACAAACCGTATAGAAATACAGGAAAAGAAAGCCTCTTAGGAGTGTCAGATGGTCAGATATCACCCATTTCCAAATGGTCAAATGGCCGTGGGTACAGGAGCACAGAACTAGACCTTGTCGTCTTACCTATGAAGCACTGCCCGATGCCGAAAGATGTTTATGGTGTGCACGGAGCCTCAGAAGGTATTGAATTGTGTCATTTGGTGAAAAAGAGAAAAGCGACCAAGTTTCCCTTGAAACTAGTTATGCAATGGTGTTTTAAAAAAAAAGAAAGAGAAAGAAAAAAGCTTTTTGCTCAGCTAAGTTTCCTACTATATTAATCTCATTATCCTTTGAACCGTTTAACTGGCAGTGCCAAATGCAATTTGTATTCTGCGGCAGGGCGAATGCTCTAAAATGATTATCCCAATATGAACCGTGGCAAGCCTCGATATTGTCGGGTCTGAAAGGCCTCCTAACCACTGAATACTGTTCCCATATGCCTTCTGAGTTTCATGACACAGTGTTGCGTCTGCTTTTGCAAGGGATAAATTAAGCGTGTGAAAGTCTTAGCAAAGCCCTCATTTTCCAGTTAATCAAATCTCCCCTAATCAAATTAGCACACATAATTCCTCTGGATGTGTAGCACAAAAACTGCATTATCCCCCTTCCTCGGAGTTGAAAGCGAAGGACGCAGCATGGAGCCTTTCTCCTTTGCTTGAGTGGCCCTAAATAGAGGAGTTCTTCAGAAGGACGGGGCGAGGTAAACTTTGGCAGCGATGGCGTTCCCAGCTCATTAAATCCGCTGCGTCTGTGACCACCTCCGGGGACCACTGAAGCATTCCGTAATGAGATACTTGTTTAATTTTCCTTCAAAGGCCGGACATCTGTGACAACCCTCCCTCCATTCCAACCCCACACAGGCAAATGTATCAATAGGCCTAAGGCCTCTATCCAGTTTGATGGAGTGTTTTCCATTGAATAAACCAGATAATAAATTTTGAAGAGGAAGGAACAATTGCCATTAACTCTCGTTCTCTCCGAAGAGTCCAAGTCCATCATGAAAATTCAATAGCGGCTAAGCTAAATGGATAGATGTTCACAGTCAACCTTTTTTAATTGATTTCCCTTCATGAAATGATCTAGTCTCTGAAGCTAGCCGTCCCAGAGCCCCTCTTTAACCTTTCTTTTCATTCCAAATACATTTAGAAGCCCTGAACAAAAAGGAATAGCTAAAATATTAATCTCCCTTGAGAGCAAAGGCCTGCAACCGACCAGATTTTCAGATCAATCCCCAACAGTGCCCGTGGTCCACAAAAGAACGAAACCTACTCTTAGCTCTATTCAGTGCGGCACCGAAGCTGACCTTTACTGAAAACCAACCACCACATCCCAACACTGGAAGGGGCTAGAAAGCCTTTCTTACATAATAGGGATCCGTCTGGGATATTGTTAGCTCTCGGCTATGCAGTCACTTCTGCCTATTCCATAATGAGGCTAGGAACACACATAATGAGAGCTGTCTCAACAATATTTTCACCTTAATACTTTATTATGTCTAGGAATGTGTTTTAAATAATATTTCATGTCCCCTCCAACTCCCTCCCCTTTCCTGCTTCCTCACGCCAGCTCCTTCCCACCCACCACCCTCAGCTCTTCCTTTTCCTAGACTCCGTTTGCTGGGACCCTTCAAAAAGCACATGGAACGTGCTATTATAATTCCCGCCATCACAACAAACATGCAAAGAATTCCTTAGAACGATTTTTCTATCCAGAAAGGTGACCCTTGCCGTTCTCCTACTAAAACAACCAAAGCTGGTGTGCCTGTCACAGGAGTGTCCAAGCCCTGCATGTCCTCTCTGGACTCCCAGAGCCAGGCCAAATGACTCTAGAGGACCTAGAACTCAGAACGGTAGAAAGTTCAGCCCCCACCCCCACATACCCTCTGTATCTCCGAATCAGCTTTGACTTTGTCAAACACAGAAGCTGCCTTACATATTTGACTGCACATGCATGAAACGGGTTACTATCCCTCATGGGATCCCAAAGTCACTCTGCACCAGACTCAGTTTGTTAGCTTTCTTCTGAGTCTGGAGTGGGTCAGATTCCCTCTAGATTCCACCTCTCCTGCACTGGTCCGCAAGGAGGGGAGGGAGTAAGGGCTGCAAGTTGCTATTTCACGCCCACCCCCACCCCAGCGTGTGCGTGCCCTGTGAGCTGGGAGCAGAGGCCCGTGCAGTTTCCAGGACTGACACCTCCTCCCCTCATGAGCCACACTAGCCCCACAGCAGCTGGCCGGAGAACTCCCCAAGGCTCTGCCACAGAAGCTGAGAAGTGGAAGGCCAATTTCCACGTGGATTCCCTAAGCAGGATGCTGTGAATGTGAGAGCCACTTTCCCTGGGCCAAGGTCTGTGTTAATAGCCCCTTGTTTACTGGGGCAGTAAGTGAGGAAATCATGGGGGTTGCATGAACTTGCTGCTTTTCCTCTTCCATCGGAAGAGTCCTGCCTACAGCCTTTGAAAGGGAAGATGAGAAGCCAAGCCCCAGAAGAGGAGGTTGTATAGCACAGAGGGACAGTCACCGGTTCCTTCTGCACGCCAGGAACCAGGCTAGGCACTTGCCTTCAGTTCAGCCCCTCCCTAAATGTCAAAGCTGACACTCATGCGCATTTCTCTACAGACTAGGACATCAGCTCTGTAACAGGGATCTGCTCAGAGGTCCTATTTCCAGTATGTCTACAAACTCAGGTCCATTCGTGATCATTCCTAAACCCTCCCGTCTCTATTTCCTTTCCAACCCAAAGGGCTTGGATCAGCCCCAATACCATCATTAAAACAGTTGGCTCTTATGCACGCTCTCATCCTTCATGTGTGTACTGACTATCTGGAACATTTGTTCTAAGACTTGTCACTTTCAAGAATCTACAGGGTGGGAGAAGAAGAAAACAGCCATGGAAGCTTGACATCCAGGTGTGTTCAGCAAATGTGGCCAGAAGGCCTCGTGGAGCTGGGGGAGAAATAAAACACGCGGTAGGACCACACACGGGGGACTGGGACAGAGAGACTGTCAAAAGCCTTGACTAAAGTGGGCATGGCGTGGCTCAATGGTAGAACCCATGTCTAGAATCCCCCAGAGAGGGGCTGGTGGCCTGGTTCAGTACTAGACTGCCGGTCTGGAATCTTCCAGTGAGGGGTTGGAAGTGTGAGTCAGTGACAGAATGCTGGCCTAGCATATACAAAGTCCTGGATTTCAACCCCAGAACGAGGAGTGGGGAGAAGTAGAAGTAAAGAACAGTGAGAAAGAACACAACAAACATGGAGTAAGGGCTGTGGATGCAGCTCAGTAGGACGAGTGCTTGCCTAGCATGTCTGATCCCCAGCACAGCAGAATCTGTGCTTGGTGATGCTCAGCTCTAATCCTAGCCCTTAGGAGGGAAATGCAGAGAGATCAGACATTCAAAGCCATCCTTGCATACATGGCAAGTTTGAGGCCAGCCTGGAGTACATGAAACCCCAATACCTCACTACATACATAGATTCATATACACATGAATGCATTCATACATACATGTGTTAAGTTTACAGAGGAAAGTCAGAAGAATGTATGGTGGAGACACAGGGAAGCAGAGCCTTGAAAATGGACGGGAACTCTAGCTGGGCCCACATGGTCTTAGAAATAAGTGAGTGATGGGCAGGAGGCTGCCTCAAAGGTGAAGGGGTTTGTGGAGGAACCTGCAGTGAAAGCAAAGCGAAGGGTGTCAGACGGCGAGGGGGAGCCTGAGATCTTGCAGACAGACACCTATAGACCTATCTTCCCACCTTCTAAGTGCTGGGATTATAGTTGTGTGTTACTAGGCCCAATCTGGTGGGCACCCTCATGAGCAAAGCTAAATTGGATGATCTGGTCACTGGATATGAAGTCAATCACCTTCATCATGAGGGCTCTTGGAGGACAAAGGGTGAAGATCCAGTTGGGAACACTGAGCAGTGCCTGACCTTGCAGTACCTGAACACAAGATTCTGGGGGAAAGGAGGGCTGATGACACCATCTGAAAACAAACGCTAGTCCTTTCATGGAGTCTGAGAGCATAAGGATCTTACCTGTTATATATTCTCTACCCAGGTCAGATCTATCTGGCCTTCCTGAGGCCAGAGTACTGACCAAGGCTACACCTTGATCTGGGGGTCCCGGGGCTGAACTCTCCCCCCACATCCTGATATGTGACGACTCTGCACGGTTCATGCTGTTTCCTACTCTAAGGTGCAAGAACATTCAGAGCAAATATTCTGAGAAAGTTCTTGCCGAGGTTTGAACGCTAACTACTCACAGGCTCACATATTGAGCGCTTGTTCCCCATCAGGGAAGGTTGTGGGACCCTTATCAGATGGAGCTTTGCTGGAAGGAAAAAGTGAGACAGGGAGAGGCTGGGCTTTAAGAGTTATAACCTGGCCCCACTTCCGGCGTTGCTCTGCTTGCTGGTTGCAGATGCAATCTGACCAGCTGCCTCCTACTCCTGCTGCATGATGGGCTGTGTCCCCTTGAACTGTGGGCCACAAAAACAAAGCAAACAAACAGATAAATAAATTAAAAAAAAAACCTTTCTTTCCTTAAATTGCTTCTCTTCCAGTATTTGTGACAGCAAAACTAATACAATCCTTAACTCCCTCTGATTCCTGCCACCTTTATTATCTCTGCCAGAGACTTGCAACCAGTTTTCTTAGGTTGAGGAGAGGGAGAAGGGGAGGAAGAGAGACATGGACGAAAATAGCCATCTTTAACAAACAGCTACTGGTTTAAAAATAGTGCAGAGGCTTATGCGATCGCCTTTATCTCAGTGGTTGACCTTGCTAATACACTATGTAGATCTCTTGCCAACTAATCGGCGGACTGTAACACACGGCTTCAAGCTGTGCTCAATGATCAGGAACCGGGATGAATGAGAGGGTTTTAGCAACAGGGATCTGCAGACTGCTATCTGTATTTGACAGCTGTCACCATCTCTGCAGAGGCCAAGGCCTAGACCCTCATTTAAAGGCAGCGTGGATGATCAGATCGTTGGGACGGTGTCAAAACTGACTGTGCTGAACTCGGGGAGTCAGGGAGTTGATCTATGAATAGTGGTCTCTGTCTGTCTCCAGGAGGCACAGATGGCGAATCAATATCGAGCCATGTTTAGTCTCGGTGGCCTGTGGGTCATGGTGGAGGCCCAATCAGAAGTCCCGCTCTGTGATGTCACCACGCGGGGAGAGCTGCTTTATGGACAAAGATCTAAAGATTTACAAGGTTCTTGGCGTTGGCAGAGGCTGCAGAGCTGTGATTGTTTTGAACCAGTTTTATGAGCTAATGAGGTTCCCCAGGACTTCATAATGTTCTCAGGGCACTGGGCACTCTGTCAGTCACCTTTCCCCACAGTCGTTAGTTGCTTTCTTCTGATGGTCTGTGGGGACCGCTGATGTTTAAGACAGAGCATGGGAAAGAGGCCTTCCTTTTGATATTTGTTAGAGAGATCAACTGGGTCTTCAACCTGAACCCCAGTGCAGAGCACTTGGGGAGAGCCCAGTGTGGGTAGGGTGAGATGTCTATAGAACTTACAAGACAGTGGGGTTGGGGCACTGGGCACAGGCAGGTTCTGCATG
Source organism: Microtus obscurus (assembly GCA_963919715.1). Lineage (NCBI taxonomy): Eukaryota > Metazoa > Chordata > Mammalia > Rodentia > Cricetidae > Microtus > Microtus obscurus. Next base: position 6,084,961 of record CAWTZC010002533.1, on the reverse strand, counting down.
GGTTCCTATAGCACTTCCCATCTCCTCCCAGGCCCCACGGCCACACTTCAAGGAATACCGGGAGATTAGCCAATACCAATGGAAAGTAATGCTCAGGTTGAGCAAGAGGGTGAGAGGGAATTCACTCATTTTCACACCCTACAAACGTGTAAGTAGGGCTTTCGTGGTGGCTGTTGTCTCTCTCGGTTACAGAGTTCTCATCAGCTTGGGTGTGGCTGTGCAGATGGTGTGGTATAACAACTCAGCTGTTAAAGACCTGGTCTGAGATGCAAGACATTAGGCCCTTGCATGTAGGCTGAGGCCCTAAAAAAAGACAGAGTCCCTAGAGTCTGTGTTTGAAGATGGCCCTCATTAGGGTGGAGAATGTGGAGTGTAGGTCATGGTCAAGGTTGGTATGGGTGTCCTGGCTGTTGTGAAAAGTTCACCTTAGATGCTACCCCTCCTCCTGGCAGAGAGAGAGAGAGAGAGACAGAGAGACAGAGAAGGAGGGGAGGGGAACAGTGCGGCAATTGTTGATTCTGACCCTAGTCACTCTGCAAGTCTTACTAGGACAGCGGATCTTGCCTTATCTTCAGGCACTGTTGGAATAAGGGAAAGGCCTAAGAGAATCCCATGTAGGAGACCCTGTCCCTCAACACAGTCAATGCACTGACATTGGCTTGGGTGACCTGACGTGTTGAAGAATATACTATTTAAGGAATTATCTGGGATTTGAAATACAGTATGGGGCTTGGAGAGCAAGGAGGAACACCCATTGTGCTGGGCCCAGGACAGGGAAAATGAGTACAAGAAGGGCTCTGAACACAAAGGAACTGAGAGATCCTCAGACTGGCACTTCGGACATCCCTAAATAATTGCTGCTGTTGGCTATCTTGGGAGTCCCGTAAGCAAAGTGGACTGCTAAGAGGTTAGACGAAGGCCATTTAAAAAGGCACACAGTGGGCTGGGGTTGGGATTCAGTTGGCAGAATGCTTATCTAGCATGCACAGAACCCTGGGTTCTGTCCCCAGCACGGAATGAACTGGGTGTGGTAATCCTAGGTGGATGGAGGCAGGAGGATCAGAAGCTCAAGGTCATCCCTGGCCTTTTAGTAAGTTTTAGGTTGGCTGGGGCTATGTGAGACCCTCTCTTTTAAATCAAACAGCAACAAACTAGTCAGAGGGATCCCGCAGGTTCATCACAGTTCACAGTGGTATCGGTCGCTCTCTAGAGAGCTCTGATCCTGGAGCAGGACTGGGGAACTGCAGGCTTTTCACTGCAACCCTCTTAACTAAATGGACAGGGGCCCAAATCATGAAGTGCCTATGGCCTCAGGTTTGCAAACTCCCAGTAGTAGTCAAGGTTTTGTTTTGTTTTGTTTGTTTGTTTCACAACCTATGTAATGAACACAGTGCCATGAAACCTGTAAATCCAATCAATTCAAATACGTGTTTTGAAAAAAAAAATAACAAAGAATGAAGAAATAGAGTTTGAGGAGCATCCAACATTCATGTTGTGTGTTAGTTTTGGAGTCACTAGAGAAACATCTCGGTGCAGAGGCTGTATGGATCAAGGGTTTCATTGGCCGGTAAGATGGAGGCTGCACAGGCTGATATTTTTGCTCCTGGCAGTACCTTAACCTCCTCCCTATACACACACAAGCAAGTCTGAAGAACTGCTGCGGCCTTGAGAGCACAGCCAGCTTTATACGCGGTGCACACATCTTGGAGGATTTGCAGAAGTCTACAAGGGAATCCAGAGCTTTCCCACCTATTGACATTTACAAAGCAGTTTAAATCATGCATGAGGGGCCCCAGGCACATGCAGTTCACAAAACATAACTCTGAGCTCCCAGGGAATTTAAGCTGACCAACACTCTTTATTAGAACCGACAGTGAAAGACAGCTAGCCCGAAACTCGTACCCCAAATGCGATACCAAGATGACAGCCTTAACGCCGGTGGATATATTATGCAGATTACCCGACTCAAATCTTTCTTGTTAAATAAGTTTCAAGCATTCTCTCTCTCCCTTTCCTTTAAAAATACCCTTCTAGCTTCACTGCGGGGAGTTCCCTGATCATCTGTGATTTTTTTTTTTCCCTTCTGTACTATTTTGGACCTCCCAACTAAGCATGAATGAATAGAGACATTTAAAGAGTAGGAAATAGTTAAGCCTTTAAATGAATATCAGTGTCAAATCATCTAGATTTAATATTCCAGTGTTTTTTGTATAATATCCCACATTAAATATATATGTATGTGTGTGTGTGTGTGTGTGTGTGTGTGTGTGTGCATATACATTTAAAGAAACAGTTCTTTAGAATTGGTCTCTAGATATCCAACTCCCATGTAATCTAAGATTTCATTCATATCAGTGTGAAACCATAAATTAAATATTCTAGTGTTTTTTTGTACAATGGTTCAACATTTTATATATACACATATACACAATATAATTTTTTAAACAACTGGTCTCAGGAAATTCAACTCGCATGTAATCTAAGATTCCATACATACTACATATGCCTACATAAAATGTATATATAAATATAAGCTAGAGATAATTGCACATGCTTTTACAGATTGGAAGTTTCAAAAAAATAAGGTTCTCATAAAAACTGAGGCAAAAGACAGTAAACACACTTTTCTTTCCCAATCTTTACAGGAACTGAAACCCAACAAGGATGGGGGTGGGGGGGAGGAGGAGTGGCTCTGCTGGTAGAGCGGGTGCCCAGCGTGCGGGAAGCCCTGAGTTCCATTCTGGAACTCATATACTGGGCATGGTGGAATGTACACGTAATCCTAGCATTCGGGAGGTGGAGGCAGGGGAATTAGAAGTTCAAAGTCATCCTTTGTTACATAACAAGTTCAGGCTGGCCCTGGATTTGCTATGTAGCCAAAGTTAGTCCTGAATTTCTGATCCTGCTGCCTCTACTTGCTAAATCCTGTGATTCTAAGTGTGCTCTACCATCTTCAGTCTGTGCAGTGCTGGCAAGGGAACATACAGGGACTCTGTATGTAGGAAAGCATTCTAGAGTCACACCCCAGCCTCTCCTGTTATAGATTTAAGTACCAAGGTGATAATGGCATAGCTAGTACTATATGGGGCTCTAATTAAACTTTTTAACATTTAAAAAATTATCCTGAGACACAACCAAAGAAATGAAATTTATTCCGTAAGATGCTTCTATGGCTGTCAATCAAATTCAAGAGCAAAGAGCCCCTCATGTCTTCATACCCACTCGCAACCAGTAATGTGTGCAGTTGGTGTATGTAAGGAATGGTTTACAAACAATACTATCTACACAAAGCAAATAAATTTCACAACTGTAATCCAGACTCAACAGCGACTAGATTAGCAGAAAGAACTTGAAGTAGACCCCTCAGAAGGGTTACAGTCCACAGAAAGTAAGAGCTACACCACAGAAACTGAGGTAGTGAACCCGACTGCACCCTCTACAGATAGGTCAGTCTTTCAAATGAGTGCACATACATGTGTGTGAGCATACACGTGTGTGTTCTTATGGAGACCAGAGGACAACTTCGAATGTGGTTCTCCATGTACTGTTTACCTTCTTTTCTGTAGAAAGTCTCTGGCCAAACTGGAACTCACCGATTGATTCATCCAGGTTGGCCGGCTATCAAGCCCTAGTGACTCATGTGGCCTTCCCGAGCATTGGGAAGCACCACCACCTTGGCTTTATTATTAGTTGTATTTTTTTTGTATGTGTGCACATGCTGCAGCACACATGACACATGTAGCAGTCAGAAAACAACTTGCAAGAACTGGTTTTTCTTTTCTTCCATGTGAGTACCAGGGATGGAACTCATATTGTCAGCTCTGCAGCATACACTGCTATCTGCTGAGCCACCTCACCAATCCTGGTTTGTTCCCCACCCACCCCCGAGTTGGGGATCAAACTGAAGTCCTCATGCCTGCATGGCAAGTACTCTATGGATTTAGCTGTCTCCCGAGGGTTACACACCCAGACATATTTTTATGTGATAGATATCAAACACACTAATGAATCACTACTTTGCCATCAAAAGTCATGTTCCGCCCTGGTGACCCTTTGAACACTAGGCACCGAGAAGACCAAGGTGGTCTGACACCCTACAATCATCTAAATCAACTCCTCCAAACTCTGTTCACTGCTCCAGTTACCTTAAGAAAATAACTGCCCTGAATAGATGACACGATTTTTTAAAAGATCTGACAGCAGATGAAATACTGCAAGGAAAATAATCTATCAGTGACCTCGGATGAAGCCGCAGAGGCATTAATGGAATGGAAGCAGAATCGCTCATTACATTCCAATTTTACATTTTGCTCTATATTAAAATAAAAAGCCAACATAAACCCTTCTCAGGATATTGCATTTTGAAACTAACCACAAAATACTTCCAGAAAGGGGGCTTATTTCAGGGAAAAAAATCCATATGCATTTTGATTCTTTGTTTTCCCTAAGGGTGAGCAAGCTTTTCTGTATCATAGGGTGGGTTAAACATGAAGAAATAGAGAGAGAGAGAGAACATGCGGCAATATGGAATAAGTGAAGCTCACTGATCTGAAATAGTCTCTAATTACGATTTTAAGGGCAGAACACCTGCTTTACCCAGGCAGCAGGCATCTGCAGGGCACTCTCTCCATAATTACAAGGAAATGGTGGCCCAGGGTTCCTCAACTTCTGCCTCACTGCTTGTTTTCAGACCTGGAGGTGCATGGAGGCTAGTCATTGACAGACCACACAGTCCATCTGGTCTCATGCCCCGTCCTCCAAAACCAAAGTTCATTTCCCTTTCACCCACCCCAATATACCGAGAATGCAAAAGACAAGCTTCACTAGTGTATAGATGACATCATAGAAGTGAGAAGCAAATCCTGCCATGACAGACCAAGCCCATGGGGCCCACCGACGGTGCTTTTCTTATATATCTATTTTTCTTCTGTCGAAAACAAAACCCAAAAAACCAGGCTTGGTCAGATGTTGTGGCACCTGCCTATCATCCTAGCTCTAGGAAGGCTGAGGCAGGAGGGCCAGGAAATGAGGACAAGTCCGCAAAGGCCAGGCGTGGGAGCACATGCTCACCATCCATCATCCATCACTGGGAGCCGAGAAGGTGGACTGCAGGGAGACGGTGGCTAGCCTGAGTTAGATAATGAGTTCCAGGAGGCCTGGGAGGCAAAGTGAGATCACATCTCCATAATAAAACGAACACTTGAAAACTACTGCCCACCTATTGAGAAGAACGGATAACTGTTCAAAGACAGGATAGCATCCTAAAGTCTCTGGACACTTTGAGAAAGGCGTTCATCATTTTCCTTATCTTTCTTTCTTCTCTCCTTTCTTCTTCCTGTTCCCAACCCTTCCCTCTCTTCTTCCTTCCTCCCACTTCCTACAACCTTCTCTCCCTTCCTCTTCTTTTGACAAGATCTTGAGCCCAGGTTGGCCTCAAAATCACTACACAGTTGACCATGACCTTGAACTTCTGATCCTTCTGTCTCTGCTCTGAATGTGCTGGGATTACAGGCCTTGCTCCATCCCACTTGCTTTAATGTGGTGCTGAGGATGGAACCCAGGGCTTCATGCGCACTAGGCAGATGTTCTAGCAGTGGGGCCACACCCCCAGTAATACAAGCCTGTAAACGTTTCTGGAGTCTGATCTGAGGTCAAGAGCATGGGCACTGTGGTTTATATTCCACATGGCAAAAGAGAAGGATTCTAACTTAGAGCTTGCAGCCTTTTAATCTGCTCTCTCTCAAATATAGAACCCAAACCACGAAAATTATTAACCATATCTACTTGGTGTGGGGCACACTACATTTAGCCCTGAGTCATAGTGAAAATTTGGAAGTCAAACAACAATTATGGGAAAAGCAAAATACCAGTAAAAAAAAAAAAAAAAAAAAAAAAAAAAAGAGCCAGGGATTTGGGACAGTCAATGTTCTCACAACTCTAGATTTCACAAACATGAGGACAACAAATTGTTCTGCTTTCTAAAATTGGTACCTAGATTTGTCTTGTAGTACCTGACATCTGTCCATCTATAAAGCGTCAATCACTGAAAAATTTTCTTTATTATCATGGTGTATACAGTGTACATGTATGAGTGCAGATGTGCATGTGGTGGTCTGAGGGCAACTTTAGGGAGCTGGCTCTCTTTATTCCAACCTGGGATCTGAGGACAACACTGAGTGTTACAGTGTGGGGTGTGTTGGTGGAAATGTGGGGTAGAGGTGGACTTGGGGGGGGGCTGGGAAGTCAGACAGGCTGGGCCATTTTCCACACAAAATCTTAGTGGAGGGAAGGAGCAGAATCTTAAACTCTTCAACAACAAGGGATGAAAGAGAAGAATAGAAATACTCTCATTTGACAGCAAGGCCTTCAGAGAAAAGGAGTTTTGTTTGTTTGAGACAGGGTCTCACTATGCAGCCCTGGTTGGTCTGGAACTCACTAAGTAGACCAGATTGGTTTTGAACTCACAGTAATCCACCTGCCTCTGCCTCTCAAGAGCTAGGATTAAAGTGTCATGTCACATGGCCCTCCTGGAGCAAGGACTTTTAAGATGGAGGGAAATGTATGTATATTTGGGAAGGCAGAAGGGAAGAGAAAGGGAAACAAGACGACACAATGGGGATACAGTCTAGTGGGTAGAGTGATCACTTAACAGGCACAGAGCCCTGGCCTCAGTTCCTGGCCACACAAACCCGGCAAAGCAGAGCATCACTTCTCCCCAGCACTTGAGAGATGGAAACAAGAGGATCGGGCACGGGTCAGGCACTTAGGGATCAACCTCAACTACATAAGGAGTTTTGAGCGTAGCCTATGCTACACGACACCTGTCTCAACAACAACAAGAAGAAGACCAAAAGAACCTAGGCCCTGGTACCTCCTTAGTTTGAATGTATTTATATAGCACACGCAAGAGGTGATATTGACAGACAGCATCCAATCCAAGGATGCTACGACAACTTCTGTGATATAGCAACCTGGGGGACCGGGGGCCACATCTGTGAGGAGATGCAGGGGCTGCCATCTGCACAGGCTGCATTATTTAACTGCACTGGCGCTGATTAACATTTGCTGTAACCTATGGTAATGGGCTCTGGGGCTTTGCGTGGCTGCTACTCGGTGGCAGCTGATGTCTCCTGTTCCAGCCTTAAAACAGGATGCTTTAATTTTTAATGGAGCACATGTTCGATTGGCTATACAAACAGGCTAATCTGCGGAGCATGTGCTTCATAACGAGCCAGGCTCCGCAGCCAGAATACCAACGCGCCCTTGCCGCCAACCCCGGACATTCGGAGCCAAGGGTGGCTGCAGCCAGAGGCACCTGTGATCTTGGCTTCTGGGTGCCTGCGAGGCCTAGCTGATGAGGGGGAGAAGCATAAAGGTGGGCATGTGGCGGATGGAGGCGCTCGGTGAGAAGCCAGATGTGTCATTAAAGATGGAAGCTCCCCTTGGATGTGTGGGCACAACTAGAATGAGACACGTGCATCCAACAAAAGAGGTTCGCCAGACGCCAGACTCCACGAGATTACTGTTTGTCACCGTTGTTGTTGCTGTCCTTGTTTTTGAGGCTGGGCATCATGTAGCCCAGGCTGTCCTCAAACTCACTATAAAGCTAAGGATGACCTTAGAGCTCTATTCTTATTGCCTCTATCTCTCCAGTGCTGAGATCATAGGCACGGACCACTATGGGAATTTATTTATTTTGTGCATGCATGTGTGTCTGCGTACATTGTACCTAGGCACCCCCCACACAGAGCCCAGAGGAGAACACTCCATATCCTGCTGTCTCTTCCTCCACCTTATTTCCTTGAGACTGGATCTGTGCTGGTTATTTTTAAATGTCAACTTTCCACAACCTAGAATCAACTGATATGCAAATCTCCTTTGAGGGACAGCACAGATCAAGTTGACCCATACATATGTCAGCAGGGGAGTGTCTCGATTGTTAACTGACCCAGATGACTGTGGATGGCACCATTCCCTGTGCCCTCTTGATCTTTGTAAGAATGGGGTCTTGATCTGTGTATGAATGGAGGAGATGAAATCTTGTAGGTAGGATGAGTGCATTTGTCTTTCTCTGCTCTTTACTGTAGATGTTATGTGGCTGGATGCTTGGCTTCCCGATCTGACTTCCCCTCATGATGGATTGTAACCTGGAATTGTCAGCCAAATAAACCCTTTCCTTCTCTATCTCTATGTTACTTTTTGTCAGGATATATATATGTGTGGGTATGTGTGTGTGTATGTATATATATATATATATATATATATATATATATATATATATATATATGTATATTTTATTTATCAGAACAACATAAATGAACAGGATCTGTCAGTGACTTTGGAGCTAGACTGGCAGCCAGCAAGCCCTTGTCTCTGGCCCTGGTAGTACGGGGTCACAGATGCACCTAGGATCATATGAGGCTTCTTCTATGACTGCTGAGAGTCAAACTCAGGCCCTCATGCTTGCACATCAAGCCCTCGTATCCACTGAGCTACATGATGGCAATTCAAGGACACACAAGGACAAATAAGAATTTGCAGAGTAAATCCCAGGCCAGCCTGGGCTATGTTTAAAGATTCATTGTCATCCTTGGGATAAAGGACCAACTTGGTTCAACCTAGAATCACCTGACCAGAGAGTGACCAGAGAGTCTCAACTGCGTAATTGTCTTTATCAGATAGGCCTGTGGGAGACTGTCCTGATTATTAACTGATGTAGGGGAGCCCAGTTCACTGTGGGCAGCACCATTCCCTAGCCCTGTGTTATAAAGAAAGCTAGCTAGGGGAGTTGAAGTGACATTGCAGTGGTTAATAGCACTGGCTGATCTTGCAGAGGATCTAAGTTTGCTTCCTAGCACTAACAGGGTGACTCACAACTATCCATAACTCCAGTTTCAGGAAATCTGATGTTCTTTTCTGATTTCTGCATGTACCAGGCACAGATATGGCACACAGACATTCATCAGCCAAAAATCAATGCATATACAATAAAATAATTACATCTTTAAAAAAAGCTATCTAGCTACGCATGGGTCTGTGACCAAACCCACAAGCAGCATTTTCCATGGTTTTTGCTTTAAGTTCCTACCCTGATTTCCTTCTATGATGGACTACAACCAGTAGCCAGAAATAAACCCGTTTCTCCCTAAGCTGTGTTTGGTCAAAGTGTTTTATCATAGGAAGCAAACTAGAGTGACCTTAACTCTAAATAAATAAATAGATAAATAAATAAATAAATAAATAAGTAAACAAATTTCAGGGCTGTAGAGATGGCTCATCGGAGAAGAGCACTGGCTGCTGAAGCAAGGGGACCTGGGTTTGGATCCTAGCAGCCATCTAAAAAGCTGGGCATGGCCACATGTTCCTGTACCCCCAACTCTGTGGAGGTTGGCTGAAGACAGGATTCCTGGATCTTGCTGGTTGCCTGTCTAGTTTCAGGTTCAATGAGAGACTGTGTCTCCAGGGAACAAGGTGGAGAGCAGGATACCTGACGTCCTCCTCTGTCACATACATATTTACACCATGCACGCACACCATACACCCACGCGTGTGCACATGCGTGCATGCACACACACACACACATACACACCTCTAACAATCCTGTGAGACAGGCAGGTAGGTGTCATCCACACACTTCCTGGATGAGGAAACAGCCATAAAGGACTGTTGTATGCATAAAGGGAGCGCAGGGCCTGAGACCTCCTTCTGCCCAGTCAGGACATGGTGCTAGGGCCCAAGGAGATACGCAGTGGGTAAGGCTCCCTCTGCAAAGTTATGATACTGTATCTTCCTTTGGGAATGTTCACAAAGTTCACTTTAGCACACTCAAGGCTTTGAGAAGTGTTTCAGTTAAAAAAGAATACTTACCAGGCTGGGGATGTAGTGGTAATGTTTTCTAGACTCTCCCAGTGATGGGTTGGGTGGGGTTTAATGGCAGAGTCTTTGCTTACAATCCTCCAGTGAGGGGACACAAACGTAGCTCAATGGTAGAGACTTAGCTAGTCAAGCAGGTCCAAGAGCCTGGGCTCTACCCTTAGTGTTGCAAGAATAACGATAAAAATACATAAAACGAAAGGCCTTCCAATTAAAATAATACAATGAACCTGGCTTTACTCACTCCTTCCCAAAACTTGAGGAAGCTTTTTGGTTGTTGGTTTGTTTATTTTTGTTTTGTTTTAAAAAGGTCTTGTTATGTAGCCCAGGCTAACCCTGCACTTATGGTCTTCCTACAGCAGCCTTCTGAGTGTGAGTGTTTGGGTTATAGGTGTGCATTACTACAACTGGTTTGTTAAGGTCACAGGTTTCACATATTCCTAGGAAGAATTGAGGGGACTCTGTTTTCAGGAACCCACAGGAAACGCCCTGCAGTGGGATCTTGAGAAGCCTGAACCAGAGCAGATGTTCTGACCGCGTGTTTCCTACTGCACGCCCACCCCGTCTGCCTTCACTGTTCCCCCCAGAAACTCCAGCATCCAGCACACTGACTCTATTTGGCCACAGGTTTCCTCTCCGTCGGGTAGACATTTTACCGAAGTCTGTACTCACATGACCTTATTCTGCTGCTTGGCCCAGACCAGAAGCCCTGTGGATATTTGGTGAACTGATTCAAAAAAATTCTACTTTTCCTTGTGGAGAAGAACAAAGATGGTTGCCCTGAGTGGCTCAGGGCTTCAACCCCAGCCTCCTTTAGCATAATATTCTCATTGCCAGAGGCCAACTGTCGACTCCTGCATGACAGCTGGTCACTGTCCATCTGGGCTGCCATGTGGGAGCCAGGTGTCAGACCTCTGTGGGTAGTCAGACTGCCTAGATCAGCCACATAGGGCAGATTTTGTGCTAAGCATTCTACCCCGTAAGTCCAGGTTGTGTCTACCAGTAAAATAGAGTCACTGAATCAAGCCATGTCCATCTTCCCAGGCAAGAGCCCCCTTGAAGACATGCGGCTTATAAGCCTGTAGGGTAGTGTGTTTGCGGCCTCACTGTTCAAGCACATAAGGAGCCAACTGACCTAAGGTTTTGTTGCAAGCTCTCCTATATCCTAGGTTTTAATTTTATATTAGAAAACATTTCTTTTTTATGTATGTGATATATATATATATATATATATATATATATATGTCTTTGTGAATGTGCACACATATGTGGAGGTCATAGGACAACTTTAGGGGAATTGTTTCTTTCCTTCCACTCCATGGGTCCTGAAGATTGAATTCAGGCTGTCAGGCTTAGTGGTAAACACCTCTACCCACTGAGCCACCACGACAACCCATAATCACAAAACAAGCAAACAAACAAAAAAACACTAGCTTGGAAATATTTAGTGCACCTACCCAATACTGGCCCATATCACTCATCTTTAAAAAAAGTTACTAGCTAGGCAGTGGGGGTGCACGCCTTTAATCCCACCATTTGGAAGGCAGAGACAGGCGGATCTCTGTGAGTTCAAGGCCAGCCTGGTCTGTAGAGCAAGTACCAGGACAGCCAGAGCTTCACAGAGAAACTCTGTATCGGGAAAGAAAAAAAAAGTTACTAAAGTTGCTTGAATCTTCCTTTTACTCTTGCTTAATAATAGCTCATTACAACAGGTAAGTACACTTTTGTACTGCCTACTAGAGTGATTTTTGTATTTGCTTATCTGTCTTAAAAATCAGACCAGGGATATGGCTCAGTCACTGAAGGGCTTGCCTTACAACTGTGAGGACCCGTGTTCAATGCCCAGAACCCAAGTGTGGTAGTGCACCCTGTAATCCCATTGTTGGGGAGGTGGGGTAGGCAGATCTCTGGGACCTGTTGGCCACCCATTCTAGTGCTCTTAGTGGGTTCCAAACCTTTGACAGACCTTGTCTCAAAGAACAAGGTGGATGGCTCCTGAGGAATGTCACCTGAGACTGACTTCTGCCATCCTGGTCAGTGTTTCTGTCAACTTGACACAAGCTAAGTTAACCGAGATGAGGGACCTTAACTGAGGGACACTATCTCCATCGGACTAGCCTGTAGGTAAGTCTGCGGGGGCATTTTCTGGATTAATGATTGATGTGGGAGGATCCATGCCACTGTTGGGAGTGCCACTACTGGGCAGGAGGTCCTGGGGTGTGTAAGACACCTGGCTGAGCAAGCCAGTAAACAGCATCCCTCCATGGTCTCTGCCTCTGTTCCTGCTCTGAGTTCCCGCCCTGATTTCCTTCAGTGATGGACTGTGACCTGTAAGCCAAGTAAACCCCTTCCTCTTCAAGGTGTTTTTGGTCTTGATGTTGTATCACAGCAACAGAAACCCTAACTAAGACATATGACCTACACATACACAGACACCTCCACACAGAGAGATGCAGTAAGTCTGCCTGTGCCCCTTCATAGCCTCTTCCATTTTAAAGTATGCTGATGACAGGCATACTTTGCTTACGAAATTTCTAGAAGAGCACCAGACACGACAAATGAAAATGACATTTGCTGGGTTGTGTCCACGCTGTCATGGAGGCTGGACAACCTGACAGCACACACATCCTGACCCGTCCAGTGTCTAGCAGCTTCATTCTCCCCTTAAAGTCAATGCTGACAAGAACTGCGGGAGGCCACCCTGTGCATGACCTTGGACATAGAAAGATGTCATGTGGCTGAGGTCTGTTGCCTGGCTCCCCGGAGGATAATTGCTGGAAATTCCTTCTCCCAATACATCTGCACCCATCCACAGATTTACCACACGGCAAGAGCACAGTCACAGAGCGTATGCTACAGCATTCGGCATGCTTCTTGTATGGGACCATGATTTGTACTGCCAATATGGCTAAAAAGACTTCATCTGATCCCCGTCACACGAAGAAACCCACAGGCCTATTGCAGGGTTCAGAGCTGGGGTGGGTACATGGAGTTCTTTAATTAGTCTGTCTGGGAAAATGAAACTGATTGAATTAAATATTAATCACATATAAACTGTGGAGCTACATCAGCCGGGGGAGTCATCAGGCAGGAAGGACCATGTTCAAATGTAGATTTCTAGTTTGTGCGAAAACTTTCACAGGCCTCTTCCTCCTGCTCTCTCTGTCCTCTGCCAAGTAAATTGATTTCAGAGCAAAAACAAGCCGCCTATTTTCCAAGTACAACAACAACACTTAACCAGAAGTTTCCTTTGCAGAAATACTGAATGGGAGAATCCAGTTCCCTCAGTCCTTCTAAATCTTTGCCTCTGATTGGGCTCATTAATAAACATGCTGATTTCGTTACAAGGGGAGACATATGGTACAATCCGCTAACAGGAAGAAGTATTTTGCATTTTATTGTAGAAAACAAACATGCAAACAGGCAATCACAGATGGTTTTCTTAGCTTCTGAGAGGGGGGGAAAAAGCTTAATAATGCGCAAGTCTAGTTTTTCTCTTCAGCAACAACAACAACACAACAAGAATAAGAACCCCTTGCACTTCTCTGCTGGAACTGTTTGTGAATTAGACGAAGTTCCAAAACAAGGCTTGAGACATTTTAAATTCATTTTTCTTGTGTGTGCGCGCACACACACACACACACACACACAAGGTGCTTGTGTATACTCTTCCCCTTTCCCTTTTTCTTTTTCTCTTTTTTTTAGACACACTTCCTCAGGGAGGCAGAGATAACAACACTGTGCCACTGGAAGGAGACTGAGCTCTTTTACAAATAAATTTTCTGGATAACGGATGCTCATCTTTTAGGGTTATCTCAACTGGTGTGGACGACGGTCTTCTCATTATTAGGGTTACTACTACTACTATTTTGGAGTGAGGGGGTAAGAGATGGAGGCCAGAACAGTGTCCTTCTGGGTCACCTGTCATCTTACTCCCTTATCACAGGACCTCTCACTGAACCTGGAGTAAGCTGGAGGCCAGCAAGCCCCAACCATGCTCCTGGTTCTGCTCTTCTGCAGTGCTAGGTTATAGGTCTCGGCGTGGCTTTTTGGTTTTTTTTTTTTTTTTTTTTTTTTTGGTTTATTTCGGTTTTTTGCTTTTGTTTTTTGAGACAGGGTTTCTCTGTAGTTTTGGAGCGTGTCCTGGAACTAGCTCTTGTAGACCAGGCTGGTCTCAAACTCACAGATATCTGCCTGCCTCTGCCTCCCGAGTGCTGGGATTAAAGGCGTGCGCCACCACCAACCAGCTCCGTGCCTGACTTTTTACACAGCTGCTAAGACTGAACTCATAACTTAATGCTTGCACAAAAGGTACTTTTACCCATGGAGCCATCTCTCTAGGTCCGAAGAACAGTGACAGAGGCACTGAGAGACTGAGAAGATAATAGAGTTCCCACACTCTCCATACCATGTGGCCCCCGCTACCAAGATCCAGCATCACCAGGAACATTTGCTGTTACCTGTCCCAATGAGCCACCACTGCTGCGATGTTACTAATGCCCTCCACATTTCCTGCTTGAGGCTGTCATCCAGCATGCTCCATGGCATGTCTGGGCAGTTGCTCTAGCTTTCTTTGTTTCTGAGTACCTCATTTTTTTTTCTTTTAGTGTATATGTGGGGTGTGTATATTAGGAAACAGGAGACTCCCCTGAAACTTGTGGGCCAGTTAGCCTGTAGCTTCCAACAAGACACTCTACCCCAAACAAGGGTAAGGACTGACACCCAAGAATGCGCTCTGACCTCCATGCATGTGCATGCCTGAATTCACACAAGACACACAGATTGCATACATGCAAAAGAAAAATAAAGTTTTTTTAAAAAAATATTTATTTATTATGTATACAATATTCTATCTGCGTATATATCTGCAGGCCAGAAGAGGGCACCAGACCTCATTACAGATGGTTGTGAGGCACCATGTGGTTGCTGGGAATTGAACTCAGGACCTTTGGAAGAGCAGGCAATGCTCTTAACCTCTGAGCCATCTCTCCAGCCCCCAAAAATAAAGTTTTAAGCAAATATAAAAGTAAGTGAAAGAGTCATTTATCAACCTGGGACAACCTTGCTTCATCCCTACTGATACCCACATCCCTCGTGTTAAGGCTTGAAAGAGCAGAGCTGTTTACTATGATGAGATGTGATGGCAGAAGAACGGCTAGCCTGAGATAGACCGCAGTTAATGGAGAGGTCAGAAGCAACTTTGCCATCTCCAAGGGGGCTGCCCTATCAGACACGAATGGGATAGGCTGATCATCCGCAGAAGGCAAGCAAGGTTAATTCTCTGACGCTGCAAAGGTGTCTTCCAGTAGCACTTCCTGCCTGGGGCAGTTATTTCTCTTGAACACCCAGTGGGCTTGAACAGCACAGGAACTTAGTTCCTCCATGGAGAAGGAATAAGCAGACTGGGGGTGGGTGGCCTTTGGACCTAAAGATATGGGGAAGGCATGGCAGGTGGTCACAATGTATTCACAGTCAGGAGAGAGAGAGAGAGAGAGAGAGAGAGAGAGAGAGAGAGAGAGAGAGAGAGAGAGAGCAGTCTAGGACCGTGGAATAGTGCCATCCACCCACAATTATGGTGGGTCTCCCTTTCTGACTCCATCCAGTCCTTCCTTCCTTTGTAACCTTGAGAGAGTGACCAGCTTCTGGGCTTGAGTCCTCCAAGTGGTAGGGCTCTCAAAGACATGACTATGGTGCTCAGGGAGAAGGGAGATATTAGGGTATTTTTTTCTTGACGGCACTGGCTGGTTACTGGAAAGCCCCCTTCATCTTCCCAGTTCAGCATTTCCGGCCTAACTACTTGGAATGAACCAAGATCTTCACCTAACTCCCGATCAATGGATTTGAGTGGCTTTTTCTCTTGTGTTTTGGCACCAAACATCCTTCAGGTAGTTATTAAGTTTTAAATCTAAAACCCAGACAGCAGATCCTAAAGAAGAACAACATCCATAATTTGGGTTAATTAAAATGCCTCCAAACGAACAGGTGACAGATGTCAAGCCTCCTGGCACTGGAAGGAAGGGACCTCACCAGACTATTAGGATTCCTGTGTTAATCAGGTAATAGTAACTTGGGTAATTAGCATATCACACCAAATCTTGTTTAAGTCCCAAATCTCATTTAGAGCCTTTTGGAGAAACCATTTAAATACAAAGGACACAGTCTCCTAGTGAGAGATGACTGCTTACTGGGGCAGACACACCAGGCTTCCTGCCTCTATTAAATCCATTTTAATTATGAAGTTTCACTATCTAATTCACGAGGACTGGAACTGGAGAGTGACTTTTCCTTTGCTCTGACTAAGACTCTAGGAACCTCAGATGTTCTAGTTGACTCTGAGGAGTCAGCAAGTCCCAGGCGAGGACAATGGTGGTAATCTTTGTCACCTGCCTTCAACAGTGCCCCTAGAAGTGTGCGGAAAACTCTCTATCTTTGCTCATTCTTAAAGAGTAATTCATTTATCTTTGAGATAAATATGTAGCCCTGACTGTATGAAACTCTCTGTGTAGCACCAACTCACAGAGCTCTGCTTGTGTCTGTCTCCTGAGTGCTGGAATTTAGGTGTGTGCCTCCATGCCCAGCTTAGTTTTTGTTTTAAATTATCTGCATGTGCATATGTCTGTGTGTGGTTATGTGAATATAGTGCAGTAACCCACAGAGACCAGAAGAAAGCATTGAACCCTGGGAGCTGGAGTTAAAGGTGACTGGGAGCCACTTGAAGTGAGTGCTGAGAACTAGCTCCAGTCTCCCGCACGACTAGTAAGCACTCTTAACTACTCAGTCATCTCCGCAACCCTCCTCTGTTCATAGTTCATCCACTAACCCTGAATGGCTTTGACCACTAACTCCTCTCTATGGGAGGAACTCCAAGATTCTCGAGATAGAGTTGGACTTTGCACGGCTTCGCACTCCATTGAACTGTCAATCAAAATGAGCATGCTTATACTGAAGCATCTTTGATTTCTGCTTCTGACTCCCTTTCCTCCCTCCTCAAGCTATTATTTGATGCCACTGGGTAGGTATGTGTGCACTTCCGTGTTTGCATGGGTCTCTGTGTGTGCATGTGCACGTGTGCATGCGTGCAAATGCTAGATGATGTCATCCACTTTTTAAACTTTTTAGAAAGCCTTATCTTTTTCTTTTTGTGGTGTGTGTGTGTTCATGCTCCAGACATGGTGCATATGAGGCAGTCAGAGGACAACTTGCTGGAGTTGGTTCTCTCCTTCTACCACGTGGACCCTGGAGATTAAGCCTGGTCATTAGTCTTGGCATCGGGAATCATTATTCTCTGAGCCACCTTGCCAGTCCTTAATCCACCATTTTTTTTATTTACATATTTTGGCTGTGAGCCTACCTTTAATGGTGAGCCATCTCTCCAGTCCAATTATTTTTAAAGACAAATCTCTCATTGACCTGGAACTTGCCAAGGAGGTCAGGCTGCCTGGCCCTTGAGGTCTAGAGATTGACTTGTCTCTGCCTCCCCAGCGCTGGGATTCCAAACCAGCACCACCATGCTGAGCTTTTATTTAAAATGTATGTTGTGGGGGAGGGTCACACTCAGACCCTCATTTCTTACCAACCAGTTATCTCCCTACCTCTCAAGCTATTATTTGGAAGTATTTTTATAGAGCTCTGAACAACGTTCCTTGCCATTTGGATCTAAATATTAGCAAATTCCAATGCTGTCTATGGATTCAGAATAACTCATCCTGGGTTTGCTTCAACAGGATAGTTGGATTAAAACTGGAAAGTATCGTGTGTTCCTTACTCATGTTTCGTTAGAGAGGACTGGGGAAAGCACCCGAAGTGGGACAAAGTGTCTACTTGTCTCAACTCTTGAATGCTTAGAACTCCCTTCTTCTGCATTCCTTTCTATTTATGCTATGCCATCACCATGAGCTTCTGGGAAAAGGGGTGTGAGAGATTTGATGTCGTCTTTGATAGCAGAAGAAGAGGAAGAAGACTGAAGTTGTGCCGGGGCAGGGAAATCAGAGAACTTGGACGGGGAATCCAGCTTTGGTGCCGTGGGTTTCTTTTCCTCTTGCTGTGAAAAAAAGACTTCAACAAAAGCGACTTAAGGGAGAAATGGCTTATTTCCATTTATAGCTCAGGTATCGTCCATCATGGTAGGGAAACCAATGCAGCAGGAGCACGAAGCCACCCAGCACATTAGCAAGAAGCAAAGAGCAAGGAATACACGCTCCAGTTCTGCTCACTTTATCCACTCCATGCAGTCCCGGGGGTGGCGGCACTTACAACCAAGATGGGTCTGCCCACACCAGTTTATGTCATCGAGATAACATCTCACAAATATTCTCAGAGGCCCAGCTCCACTGAGTCTAGATGATGTCCAGTCCACAATGAACACTCATCAGCACTGTTACTTAGCATAGTTGGGAAGCCTCTGAGACAGTCCCCTGGACTCTTTTAAACTCATCTGCTACATGCAAATGTCTCCCCTGTGACTTCACAGAGATGATAAGAGTATGAAGGTTGAGTATGTAACATTCTACAAATGGTTTTCCCAAAACTTACAGAGAAGATAGAACTTAATACAACTACCACGGGCAGAGTCTGGAAATAGCGATGCTGCTTTCTCAGCCTCCATGCCTGTTTGCCTTCTGCCCACTGATTACAGAGATGGAGCATATTCTTTAGAGACCTTGCACAGTATCTGCTATGGAAGGATGGGTCACAAGGAACTGGGGACATGGAGTGCAAGCATGAGGATCTGAGTTCAGATAGCCAACATAAACACAAAAAGTTATCTATGGTGGCACACGATTGCAAGCCCAGTGCTGGGGGGACACACAGGAAGATGACTGGGTTTGCTGGCCATCTAGATGGGCTGAATTAGCAAGCTCCAGGTTCAAGGAGAGATCTTGCTTCAAAATCATAAGGTGTAGAAACCATGGAAGAAGACATCTGACTCTGACTCTGGCCTCCCCATGCATACATGTGGCCCTCCATAGACACTACACACACACACACACACACACACACACACACACACACACACACACCGGGCCATAGAAGAGTAAAAATGGTAGTAAGGTGAGATGTGAGGATTTGGAGTTTCATATACTTGGAATTTAAGTACCTCTCAACAATAGAAGAGATCTCTTAGGTCAACCAATGACTTGGAAAATAAAACCCAGGTTAAATTGAACTGGCGTGTGACATGAAACTAGAAATGACAGTATCTTAGGTTACATATATAAAAAAAGGTGTGGCCTTGGTTCAGCAGTGTTGTTGGCCTAGAATAATCTGGAGGGGTTGGGAGTATGGCTCAGGGCTGGAACACTCGGCTAGAATCTGTGAGGGAGAGGCTGGAAGTGTGGTAGTAGGAGAGCACCTGTTTCTGCCCTCCCACCCCACTCTATGGGGCTGTGGACATTGCTCAATGGTAGTGTTCCCACCTATAATCCTGCAGAGATGGCCTGGGGGGCATGGCTCAACAGTAGCTTACTATGTACCAAGTCCTGAGTTCCAGCTGCAGGCCATCACTCAGCAGGCCCCCTACATACCCATCTGGAGAGTAGCCGCCATTCCCAAAGACAGAAGGCAGCAGCCAGAAGCACTTTTCTGAACTTTTTAGAACCTTTGGCAACTGCAAAAACGACTTCTATCTTCCTTCCCGCCACAGAATCAAAACAACCCCACCACCACCCAAGATGAAGGGTTGTGAGACATTTGATTTTCCATCTTGTTCATTTTCCTCGGCTGCTGAAGGGGAAAAACCAAGTAGAGCTCCTTCTCCCAGAGGCTGTGGTCCAAATCAAACCAAGGAAAATGAGTGGGGCCGGCACAAGGGAAAACAGAGACCCTCAGCACCACAGATAGCTAAAGTCTGAAAAGTGGCCAGAGTGGGGCTGGTGGCAGGCACGAGAGTGCAGGCCCTGCATACACCTGCAGCAAGGGAGCCATTCCTGTGCCAGCCCTCATGAGGCCAAGCAGACAGTGCTGGTGTTGTCGGTAGGCTCCATGCCCCCCCCCCCACTTTGGCGGGGTGCTTTCTTCCCGCTCAGCAGGCGCTGCGGTAAGAGCTGACAAGCACTGGGAGAATTTTAAAAATTGCTGCCGCTCTCCCACAAGACGTCCATTATTTCTCCAGAGCCTTGCGATTCGCGGCATAAAAGCATAATCAAGAGAAATCATGGTTCGGCTCAGCCAGAGATGGGCAGAATAGTCCATTTAACTTTATGTTAAAAAAAGGTAAAATAATTGGACCAAAATTTGTTTGAAATGGGAGTAGGAAATGGCTTGTTTTCAATCTATTTCAAATGAAAAAAAAAAAGCCCATTAAACCCTCATTGGAAACTATTTAGTTTGGAAACAAGTTTAGTATTCCATAGATGGTGAGTGTTGAAAGTTGTGGCAGAGCAGAGCCTGTGTGTGGGGACTGCCCAACTATCTGATGACCTAGTTCCATGGGGTTCTGGAAGAAAAAGAAAAAAAGTGCTGGCTGGGCTGGGGTAGTTCACAGCCTGGATGCTGGCCTTACAGCAAAATCTGCCAGACCCAAGAAATGGGAGAAAAGGAAGCTTTTTGGGCGGATGGCAAACCCCCAGGGACCTTCTGCTGGCAAACAGAAGCACGGTTGCCAGGGAAAAGAGAAGCTGAAGACAGTGCAGGGGTGAGCTGAGCTGTCGAGGAGATGGAAATGAGTCCTTAGTGCTATGCCACCCAGACGACACTGTGCTTGGGATTGGGGGGAAGATGCTAGGTAAAATGCTTGCCTTGCAAGGAAGAAGACCTGAACCTGAGCCTCAGAACTCACCTGCGAAGCCAGGTGTGGTGGCACATGCGTGCATTCCCAGAGCTGCAGAGGTGGAGACAAGAGGATCTCCAGAGCTCACTTGGTGAGTTCCAGGCCAGAGAAAGAGCCTGTCTCCAAGAATAAGATGGCAAGGTAGCTTAGTGGGCAAAGCTGACTGCTGCCAAGCCTGATGACCTGAGTTTGATCCCCAGGATCCATCTGATGGAAGGGGAAAACTGACTTTCAAAAGCTGTCACCTGCTCTCCACACCCCTGCATATACAAAATTAATAAATAAAATTAAGAAAAGATAGCTGTTACACAGAGAAACCCTGTCTTGGAAAATGAGAGAGAGAGAGAGAGAGAGAGAGAGAGAGAGAGAGAGAGAGAGAGAGGGAATGAAAGAAGAAAGGGAGGGAGGGAGAAAGAAAACAAAGCACAAAACCAATAATGATACCAGAAGGTCTCCATGGGCACACACACATATGTATAAACACTTGACACACACACACACACACACACACACACACACACACACACACACACACACACACACACACAGCTGGCTCAGAGGCCTAGAATCCCATGTCTGCACCTCTAGGAAACATGTATTTACCACTAAGAGCGTCTTTGGATGGAGGACCTCAGGAGGAGGCTGGCCTCTTGAGTCCTTTCTCATGCATGCTGTGGTCACCTGTGGTCACTCTGTCTTCTACATCAGCCCTCTATTGCAGAGGGGGCCATGTTACCACCACAGATGCCAGTGGAATGGGCTCTGCAGCAAAACCAACGGCTTCAAGAAAGTGTCTGCTGACCTCTTTCATTCCTCAGAACAGATGGCTATCCTTGGCACACCATGGATGCCCAGTATACACTGATTAAATGAATGAACGAACCGATGGATGGATGACCTAGAAGGGACTAGAGAGCCTCTTAAGGAAATGGTCTTATGTAAAAAACACTTTAAGCTGAGAACACAGATTTACAAACATGCTGCATGCCAACAGTGTAAGAATTTGACACTTTGTGAGTGAATGTGTGTGTAGTTTATGCATGTGGAAGCCAGAGGACAACCTCGGGTGTTGTTCCTCAGAAGCTGTCCACCTTATTTTCTTGGGACAGGGTCTTTCACTGGCTGGGAACCAGCTGGTTGTCCAGTGAGCTCCACAGATCTCCATGCATCCGTCTCCCCGTGATTGGGATTATGAGTACCTGCCACCATACCCCACTTTTTTCTGTGGGTTTCAGGCTGTCTTAGTCAGGGTTTTTATTGCTGCGAAGAAACACCATGACCACGACAACTCTTAGGAAGGAAGACATTTAACTGAGGTGGCGGCTCACAGTTTTAGAAGTTTGGTCCATTATCATCAGGGTGGAGAACATGACAGTGTGCAGGCAGATGTGGTGCTGGAGAAGAAGCTGCTACATGTTAATAGGCAGGTAGCAGGAAGGAGACAACTGAGCAAAGCTTAAGCAAAGCCCGCCCCCACAGTGACACACTTTCTCCAATAAGACCAAGCCCACTTTAACAAGGGCACACCCACTTCAAAAATGCCATACTTCCTAATAGGGCCACTCCCTTTGGGGGCCATTGTCTTTCAAGCCTTCCCACAGGGATCCAACTCAGGTCCTTGCACTCACTGGCAAGTACTTGATCTATTAAGTCATCTTCCCCAGCCCTGAACCAGACACTTTTCCAGCAAAACTGGATGAAGCAACAACCTTCATGGAAAACATAAAATATTCCATTAGCATGTCAAGATGTGACTTTGATGATTTCTTTAGAAGAACAAAGTCCCTCTTCCGTGTCCCATTCCACTCAGCAGCCTTAGGTGTTTGGGGCATTTATGAAATATTTACACTCTCCTCTTACTTCGGATTTTGCTCCTTGTTTAATTCTCAGTCTGCATTTACTTCCTCTTTCACTTAACCTTTATGGTCTTTAAAAAAGTGTTAAAATTTCTGTCTGTGACTGTCACCCTAAGACACTCACAGAGCACTGGCCTAGGTTCCAAGACTCAACAGTGTTTCTCTCAGCAGGATGAGAGAGAAGCACTAACTCAGAGCTGTTGCTCCCGTTCCCACCATGGCCACCAGGCCCAGTGCTGCTGGTCATGCAGCTTCCAATGCGGTGGTTTCTTTCAAGGTCCTAATTCCTTCAGCAGTATGCTTTACCTTTGACAGAATTTGCATAAGTAACATAATTCCACTCTGGGCAAAGGAAAGACATTTTCCCTGCAGCTGCTTTATGCATTTCTAGAGTGTCTAGGCACAATACAGTCTGCCATCATTAACGTACAGTAAATGGAATTTTGAAAAACTTATGTTTTTGACTGAACAGCAGTGCCCCGGCTACTTTTCCACTGTTGTGAAGAGACACCATGAGCAAGGCAACTTATACAAGAAAGAGTTTACAGTTTCAGAGTCTGTGACCATGGCAGGAAGTACGTCAGCAGAAGGTAGACAAGATGCTGGAGTAGGAGCTGGGAATTTACATGCTGACAACAACCATGAAGCAGAGAGAGAGAACTGGAAATGGTGCGGGCTTTGGAACCCTCAGAGCCCACCCCCAGAGACACACCTCTTTCAACAAGGCCACACCCCCTAATCCTTCCCAAACAGTTCCACCAACTGGGGACCAAGTATTTAAATATGTAAGTCTATGGGAACCATTCTTGTTCAGATCATCCATCAGTGACAAAAAACAATGCTGGGCTGGGGAGATGTCTCAGTCTTAGGTAAGTAATTGATTTTGTATTTGTTTGATATCCAGCACCCATGTTAAAAAAAAAAAGTAGGCAGAGTAGTGTGGAATGCTGGGAAGGTGGAGACGGAAGGATCTCTAGGGGTGCTAGCCAGCCAGTCTAGCCTATTTGGTGAATTTCCAGACCCTGCCTAGAAAATAATAAGACAGTGTCTGGTCTGAGGAATAACACCAAAGGTTGTCCTTTGGTCTTTATATGCACACACATATATGTGCATATGGACTATAAGTAGATTTGTGCTCTCTCTCTCTCTTTCTGTCTCTCTCTCTCTCTCTCTCTCTCTCTCACACACACACACACACACACACACTTCACAGATCCAACAATACCCTGATAGTCTATTTTCCCCGAATCTGCCCAGCATGTTGAAAAACCTGAAGCACAAAAATATATCTTCAAAGTGTGAATCCTTTCAGGAATCCCAGGTCAACTCATGGGCACATGGCTTGTCAGCTCACAGCAACAGGGCCTCACCACACCCAGATCTCTGCCCGAGTAATGTAAATTTGCTCAGTAACTAATGGCCCAGCTGGACCACGGAAACAGGCGATTCAAGAGCTTCCTTTCATCACGGCATCTCTTTGAGAGCTACAGAATGTTCACCCCATAAGGCTGCCAGCCCCTGGCATAGTGGAAACTGCCTCGCTTTATTGATCGCCATTCACTGCTCTTCAACTGAAGGCAGCCATTGTGTGAATGGAGCGGAAGGGAACAAGAGTTCTAGTAATGGCTTCCATTACCCAAGGACAGCCAGCGCGGCTATGCAGGGACAAGTGTGTTCTGGCCTCACGCTCAGTGTTTGCTTCAGGCCAGTCCATCTTCAGGGACCTGAAAGAGTTCACTGCCAGCCTCTATCAGAGCCATAGAAGACATAACATATTTTGTCTGTCTTCTTTTTTCCTATCCATCTATATTCCTTTCCTTCTTCCCCTCCTTATTCCCCCTTTTTTTGTCTTGTGGTGCCAAGTCCCTGTGTCTGGTGGAGAGGGATGTCATCAATACTCCATCTTTCTTTATAGGCTCTGGACCAGCAGATTCTAACTAAACCTTGATCTCTTTTGCATTTGTCCCAGCATCATCACCTTTGAGGTAAGAGGGCCTTACTTAAAGCATTAAAAAAGAGCTGGTTCCGGCACAGAACTGCGGTACGTGTGCAGAACAACTGATCAGAAGGGAATTGTTCTGCAGAAGAAAGCATTCTAAAGCTGCCAAGCTCCTGCAAAGGAGCCTACCCGAAGGATGCAGAGCCAAGCTTCCCTGTGCAAAAGCTACGGCCACAAAGCAGAGTTCAAATTCAAAGCTGACACCTAGAAAAGACAACAGTTCCTTTATGGATAATTGGCACCATGACAGTAACACTGCAGTGTCCCCTGAATTAGAGCTGCCTGTGGTCCTGGGTGACTATTCTCTGTGCCTTCTCTGGTCACAACCAACCGCAGACACAAGGTGGAAGACAAAACCCCAGGCACGACAAAAGGAGTCCCATCTGCAGGTGTGTGCCCATGCTTTGAATATGGACTCATATTCAAACCACAAACCACACCCCGCCCTTTGCTTTCTGCTCTTCCCGCTCTTCCCCCACTTCGTTCTACGCATCTCTCATTTTGTCTCCTGTGGCCAATACAACCTTTGCTTGCTGAGTGTTGTGGGAATGAAGGAATGTGCTGAGGAATGAGGGAAGGGTGGGATCCGCTGGAGATACTATCGATTTGATGTGCCCCTGACGGGTTGCAGGATGTTAAAGATATGGAAGCATTTATTTATGGATACTTTCCTTTTTCCCTGATCTTTTTATGCTTTTCCTGTAGGAGACTGGTACTCTAGCACCTGCTTTGCTCTCAGGGACAGCCAAGAATGCAGTCCAATGCATTTGCAGATGAGAATTTCATGCATCAAGGTTGGACACCCCTGGTACTTTCTTCTATTAGGGACTTCAAGAAGATGGAGACAGTCTTAAGCAAATGAGCCAATCTGCACTACTAAACCCTAGCCCCCTGCCCCCAAGACAAGGTGGAGGAACATAAAGTGAAGGAGACTTCACTTCCCCCTGGTTTGACGCTATAGCCCTGAACTCACATTCTAGTGTCCCTTCCTACTGCACTCTGGGCAGGGATTATGACTCACACTGACCACAGGCAAAGCAACACAAATGAATACCGGGAAAGGATGCTTCCTTTGGAGCTCTGGGGTCACCACATAATGGGTTTACCTACATAAGGGTGAGAGACCCATACATAGTACATCCATGGCCTTGGCATTCCGCACCCAAAGATCAGTCTGATGTGAACCTGACATCAAAATAATTGTGATAAATCACCAAATTTCAGGAGGGTTCTGTCACATGAAAGACACTGAGCATGTTCTCTCTCTTCACTTGCAACCACAGGATTTGGGTGTGTGGGTACACCTACTTTTTTTTTTGTTTTGACTTTAAAATTCTGATCCTCCTTGCTTCTATCTCCTGAGATTCTCAGATTATAGGTCTTTGCCACTACACATAAGGTTTATTTGGTGCTGGGGACCAAACCCAGTGCCTTATGCGTGCCAGACAAGCACTAGTCATGGAGCTACATGCCCAGGCCAAAGCCTGCTGATGTCTAAGAACAATGACATTCATCTTCCCTCTTGTATTGGTCTCTCAGGCCTCCCAACACCAAGAAGAAGAAAAGACAAGACCCTATTGCTGAGCCTGGTGTGCGCTGGGGGTAGGGGTGGGTGTGTGAAGAAGGAGCAATTGAGAAAGGAGGGGAGGCATAAACAGAATTCAAGGCAATGGCTGATACAGTGAGCCCCACTAAACACAAAACCGCCCTTCCTCTCCTGGCACTCCTTCTGCCAGAGAAGCAATTAATAGCAATGACCACAAGCAAGTGGGCAGGCTAATTTCCAGTCAGGCCTGTGGCAGGTGGGAAGAGGGAGTGTGGAGACCCACCCACCTCCTCCCTCGGCGGCGGAGGCCCCCTCCGTCGTGATCATTGGAAGTAATTCTACACGGCTAGGGGAATAAAGGCTTGAGCATAAGGTTTCTATCTGGGCTGCACAGAAGCTGATTAAAAATGCTAACTACCGTGATTGTCCAACCACCAGACGCTCCCTGGAGACCCACGCACACAGATGGCGATTAGTTTGGGATGGGCCAGAACATTCACCGGGACCATGTTGCTGTAACACCCACAGACTATCTGCCACCCTCCCAGGAGGCCGTTCAAGGCTGTTTACCTCATACAGTTAACTTGAACCATAAGCTTCACAAGCCTCTTTGATACAATTTTAATCACCCTCCTCAGAAAGCCCTAACCTTCTCCCCATTATCCATACGCATTTTTTGCAACGCACAAGGCGAAACTCCCCTTGGAATTCTGCAGCTAAAAAAAAAAAAAAAAAAAAAAAAAAAAACCCTTCCCAAGCTGTCCTGCATCGGATGGACATGGGCAGCCTCCCAGCAGACACTACCCAGGGTCCCTTTTGATTCACTCGCCTGCATTAATCCTCCCCAAAGTGGCAATCCATCATGGCTACCCGTGGGGATGGGTGGTAAGAGATCAATACCAGGGCCTTGTAACAAATGTTCCAACAGTGAAACTCGTAGCTACTGTTTATCTTCTCCAGAACATACCCTTTCTCCCTTTTCTCCCTCTCTTCCCATAAGCAAGCTAGAATTTATTCTTTTCTTTCCTTCTTGCTTTTTTAATTTTTTTTAAATCCTAGGCTGGTCTGGAATTTGCTGGCTCAAGCCCTCCTCCTACCTCTGCCTCCTGAATGCCTAGGACTAGAGATACACACCACTGGGCCCAGAGTGAAAATCTTTTCCTATCCGTGTGTGTGTGTGTGTGTGTGTGTCTGTGTGTGTGTGTGTGCATTCATAGGAGGGTGTATGTGTATGTATTCAATGATGCCAGAGGTAACGAATCTCCTGGATCTGGACATGTAGATTGTGAGCCACCAGACATGAATGCTGGAAACAGAACCCACGGAATCAAATGTTCTTAACCACTGAGCCACCTGTACAGTCCACAAATTCTAATTTTCTAGACTGACCCCAGCTATTTATTTCTTTATCTATCTGAACAACAAATGACAAGAGTAACAACAGACCCCATTCTGGGCCGTTTACAAAGCTCTGTGGATCATAGCCTCCACGGAACCTCAGCCATTGAACCCTTCCCAGAAAAACTCCAACTGGCCCATCCTGGGTCCTAGCACCTCGCAAGAGCATCCTACGTCTGGCAAGCCGGCAGCCCATTCTTTCTGGAAAAGCCCTGAGCACTGGTCCTGTGACATTTGTTGGATCCTGCAGCAGCGAGAAGGGCAGCCTGAGATGAAAGGCAGAGACCATTTCAAGTAATTTCACATGAAGCCTGTGAGCGCTAACATTTCTTTTGTAAGCCGGAGCCGTCAGCATTCCGGAAGCGCCATGCCAAAGCAAAGAAAGGGGACACAATCTGGGGTCACGTTCTGGGTTCAACCCTTGCAGGTGACATATTTCACTGGGTCTGTTCTCCAAACACCATTTCCTGGGTTTGCAAAAATGGTAGAACCCTGTTCCGCTTGCTTCTCATGACTGCCTTTTGTTTGTTTTAAAGCTTATTCTTCGCTTCTTTCCTTCAGTTTTATTTTTTATTCTTTGGTGGTACTGAGAATCAAACCTAAAGGCCTCACATATTCTAAGATAGGCCTCTACAACCAAGCTACAACCTCCCCAGGCTAACTGAGGGATTCTAGGCAAATACTCTACCATGGAGATTATCCCTGGCTCATGAAGGAAGGGGCTGTGGAAAATATTGAAAACAAGGATCATTTTTATTTATTTGTTATTAGTGATTCCGGTTCACTAGCTCCCCTTTAAACTTATTTATTTTTAAAGATGTGTTTTATTTTTAATGATGTGTAGATGTGTATGTCTGTGTGTGGCTATGTGAACATAAATGCAAGTATGTGAGAAGTTCAAAAGGTGCTAGAGCCCTTGGAGCTGGAGCGTTCGGTGGCTGTGAGCTTCCCAGCATGGGTGCTGGGAACTGAACACAGGTCCTCTGCAAGGATAGCTCATACTCTTAACTACTGAGCCATCTTTCCAGGCCTCGTTACTCCTTCAATTTTTTTTTTTCACAGCCAGATAAGACAGAATTCAGTTTCTGGTGTTAGTATTTTCTAGGTTTTTCTATTTAAGAAAGTCTACTGTGTTAGTGGTGCTGGGGAGGTTGCAGGTTCTTGTTCAACATGAGAACACTCTTGTCTTGAGACACTCCTGGGTCTCCTTTGGCTTGTCCAGTGGGGTTCCTATGTGGCTATGGTTTATGAATGGATTACGCTTTTGATAAGGAAGCAGTATTTGGAAGGAAGTTGCTCTGATTGTTGCTATCCTCTCTTTGTTCTACTCATCTTGTTTCTATTATCCTCGTGCCATAGAACTAAAATATTCTTTAAAAATTCCTCCCTTTCCCTTCCATCTTCTCCCTCCTTCTCCCTATTTCTTTATACCTCCCTCCTTTCCATTCCTCCCCATCTCTCCCTCCCAGACCATCTTCCTTACCTCCTTTCTCCCTCTTTATCCTTCCTTCCTTCCTTCCTTCCCTCCTTCCTTCCTTCCTTTGAGATAAGGTCTTGCTACATAGATGTATTTGACCTTGTATCCACTATATAACCCAAACTAGACTCCAATTATTTTTATATTTTAATTAACACTTTCCATATTCTTGAGAATTTCATACATGTGTTTGATGAAGTATAATCATATCTAGATCATATCTATCATTTCTCCCTGGTCTGTAATTCTTGATCTATCTGCCTCTGTCTCACAAGTGCTAGGAGTAAAAGTATAATTATACCTTTGCTGGTTTAAATGTTCCCTGTTCTTTTCAGCATATATTAATGATACATAACAATGGGTTTCATTATGGTATTTTCATAAATGTGTATAATGCATTTTGATCACATTCTTCTTACCTTCTTTTGTCTGCTTTCCAGCCCTGCTCACTCCCTTCATCTTCCCAACTATTTTCCCTTCAGCTTCATGTCTTTCCTCCACCCTGCACCCCTGCTCAATGAGTTTACTTGATGGCACATTCTGAAGGCTCAGTGACCCTCTACAACCTTGCTCACCTGCCTAATAAAGGCCTCATTCTATAGCTGACTTTAACCTTAGGAAATAGAGGTGATTGGCTCTGACTTACTTATTTTAAAAGTGTTTATTTATTTAAAAAATCATATAATGATTGTGTGTGCAGGTGCCTTTGGAGGTCAGAAGAGTGTGTTAGATCCCTAAGAGCTGGAGTTACAAGCAGTTGTGAACTGCTTGACAGGGATGCTGAGAATTGAACTTGGGTCCTTTGGAAGAGTGTGTTCTCAAGTGCTAAAGCATCTCTCCAGCCCCGATGCAGCCTGATGTTTATGAAACATTTTATACTATTTTCCACACCATGGAGTAACGGGGACCAAGACCATCAGTATTTCCACACTTCCTGCTGTCACTTCCTCCTCACAGTCAACCCACACGTCCCTTGGCAGTGCCTGCTCATGACCAACTACCACCCTCTCTTCTTGCTTCAAAACAGGGGTTCCTCTTCCAATGTCTATCTTCTCTTCTTCCCGACATCAGGATTTCTTTCTTTCTTTGCGAACCCTGACTGAAAATCAAAACAGCTCTGGAAACTGAGTCCCCTTTGGAAGATGTCCTGGTTGTATTATTTTGTCAACCTTACACAAATTAGTTATCTGAGGAGAGGGAATGACAGCTACATTGTGGGTGGTGCTGGGCCTGGGCAGGAGATCTTGAGTGCTATAATAAGAAAACAGACTGAGGTCACCAGGCATGGTGGCGCACACCTTTAATCCCAGCACTTGGAGACAGAGGCAGATGGGTCTCTGTGAGTTCAAAGCCAGTCTGGTCTATAAAGCAAGTCGCAGGATAGCCAAGGCTATTGGAGAGAGAGAGAGAGAGAGAGAGAGAGGAGAACAGACTGAGCAAGCCAGTAAGCACCACTCTTCCATGGCTTCTGCTTCAGCTCCTGCCTCAAATTCCTGTCTTGACTTCCCTCAGTGATGAGACCATGATGTGGAAGTGTAACCTAAACAAGCTTTTCCCTCCCAATTTGTTGTTGGTCATGGTGTTCATCACAGCAATGGAAACCCTAACTGAGACAGAAAGCAGCAATTCCAATGAATCCGGTTCCTTTTCCTAGTAGAAAGATCTATGTGAGTCTTCGGTCTAAAAAGCCATTCAGGGCTAGCCAGATGGTTGGGCAGGAAAATGGCACTAAACCCGACAAGCTGAGTTTGACTCCCACAACCCACACAGCAGGAGAGAACCAACTTCTAAGTTGTCTTCTGGCCTCCACATAAAGCTAGTACATACACACATCAGGCTTTCCTTAGGGATTCTCCGATCTACCTACATCACTGTCCTGAGCTGACAGCGAGACAGTTAGGGATGGGAAGACGGGTCAGGTGATAAAGAGCTCATGGTTCACCAGGAGTACCTGAGTTCAGAGCTCCACACGAAAGCCAGCGGGAGCGGCACAGGCCTATGTTCCAGCTGGAGAGGTGGAAACTGTAGGATGGCCAGCCTAGCTGACTAGTTTCACATTAGGTGAGAAAGCCTGTCTCAAAAATTAAGGTGGGGGGTGATTGACTAAGACATCTGATAGCAACCTCTGGCCTCCAAACTCTTAGTGATCCCCCTGTCTCAGCTTCCTAGGAGTGGAAGCTGTAACGGAGGGACAGAAAGGATTATGGGTATATGTTGCTGTGCCTTGCTTTCTCTCTGAATTCTAAGCTTAGATGTTAATGATGAAAGCTTTGTTTCCAATCTTAGAAGAAAGAGAAGTCTTGGAGAAACAATTACTCTTGGAGTCATGTGTTTGATCCCTTCTCATTAAAACCAGTACTTCCCGCGTGAGTGCAACTTTGGGTTGCCATAACAACGTCCCTGTGGCGTCAAAAGACCAGATGCCCATTTCTGCTGCTTAGACTCCATGCTACTTCTGTGCACCTTTGCTCCTCATTTTCTCCTCTACATTCCATTTGAACGAAGGGGAAGGTGGTATAAAGGTTTGCAAAATGATGGCTATGGGAAAGAGTCAGAATGCAAAAGGGATGTCTCTAAGATTTTACAAAGCAAAACCCATGATGACCTCAACTAAAATCACCAAGTTTTGTGTTCTGGATGTGCATCATCCTCCACAGGCTCATGTGTGTAAGTTTATGGCCCTCAGTGCATGAGGGATGCTGTTCTGGAAGGCTGTGCAACCTTGAGAAGGTGGAGACCAGCCGGAGAGAGTGCATCACCATGAGGCCAGCTTTGTGGCTCTATGAGCAAGATCCAACTTCCTGTTAACTATGACTGCAATGTGACCAGCCAACCTCTTGCTCCTACTGAAAGAAATTCCTCATCATGACTGAATACAGCTCCTTGAACTGTGAACCAAAAGAAACCTTCCCGCTTCACGTGTCTTTGCCAGGCATTTTGTCACAGCAACCAGAAGAGCAACTCGCACCCTCATGCTCGGGACTGTTCCAGGCAGAGACTAGGCTCTTAAAGCAGTGAGGTGGCAGGGAAGTGTTCACCATAGGACACTCTCTGAAGGGGAGAGGCAAGGAGCTCAAAGGGGGCAAAGAATTAATAAAAGTGGTCAATCTAGTTTTGCTGGACAGACTGTGATGAGGACTTCTTCAGGCTCTGTAAAGAAACACGAGACAGAAAGCTCATCCAGGCAGCACTTCAGCTGCAGGAATACCTATCTCTCTCTTGGATCAGGTACGTGACACTGTAGAGCGCATTCAGGCTGGTAAAGGCCACTGGTGTGACAATGTCATTTTCAGGGATGTCTAGAGAATAAGAGACCAGACAAACAAAAACACAAAATCAAAACCAAGATGGGCAAAGGATAGCAGAGGGTGACCCCCAAGAACGATGGCTTGGCTTTCTTGATGTCAATCCCAAGAATGATCTAGAACAGACTCTGAAAATCTTTGAGAGGCATGATAAATCACAAGAGGGACGAGCATCTGGAATCTATGTCTTAGGAAGAAACATCTCACTCAGATCAATACACACTGAATGAGTGCTATAAAACACTGCCAAGCGCTGAAGTGGCGAGGATGAATAAGGCTATTCAGCCCTGTGTGAGCATGCGGGGAGAGGAGAGGAAGGCAGGGTCTTTAAAGACACAAGGCAAAGTGGCTACAGTGGTGCATGCCTGGGACGTCAGCATTTGAGGGGTGGAGGGGAGACTGCAACAAATTGGAGGATCCTGAATTAAAAAAAAAAAAAGTTAGCTGAGCATAGCGGCAGATACTCCTAATTCCAGCATTGGGAGTTCAGAGTCACCCTGGGCCACACAGTGAGCTCAGTGCTAGATTACAACACATGACACCCCAACCAAAGGAAAACATGAAAACAAACAACAACAAGAACAACAAAAACGACAAAGCAGAGGGAGGCAAGGCACAGGCAGAGGGGAAGAGGTGGGAGTGGTAGGAGCCATGGAGGGAAAGAAAGCTCTTTAAGTAAGACAGGAAAGAGGTAGGAACTTGAGTGCATACAGAGTTTGACTGGCAGGAAGTGGGGGTGATGAGGGTTGTTGAGATGGCTCAGCCGTAAAGGTAACAGCCACTAAGCATGGCCACCTGAGTTTGCTCACTGGGACCCACATGGTAGACAAAGAGAATCAATTCTTATAAGTTGTTCTCTGACCTCATACATGTGTGTGCCATAGCATGCACATGCATGCACCCACAGAGACAGACAGACAGACACGCATGTGCTCATGTAGACACACACACATTTAAAAACGGGAGATGATAAGCTAAATGGCAGCC
Source organism: Microtus obscurus (assembly GCA_963919715.1). Classification (NCBI taxonomy): domain Eukaryota; kingdom Metazoa; phylum Chordata; class Mammalia; order Rodentia; family Cricetidae; genus Microtus; species Microtus obscurus. The sequence goes on along the minus strand of CAWTZC010002533.1, from coordinate 6,051,752 downwards.
AGAGAAGAGAGGGCTTGCTAAGGATATAGGGCAGGCAACACTCCGTGTATGACTTCACCGTGAAGGGAAGGCCATAAAATAGCCAAGAGAGAAGCTGGAGTCTGAGCAAGGTTAGCGGAAAGAAAGGAAGGTGTGCTCAGATGTCCCAAGGATGGCAGAGTCCAAACTTAGTGACTTATTAGCTGATAGGTGAGCACAGCATGAACTGTGGTTTCCTTCCCTCCATGGGACCGAGCTGTCTTGGTGCTCAGTGGGTAGTGACAGGTTGTCATTAACTCCCCACTTCCCTAGTGGGGAAGTAAGAGCAGATGCCACATGAGGAAAATGGAGAGGATTCACTGCAGGATGGAAGCTGGAGAAAACCACTTCATGCCTTTCCATCTCTAAGATGCAATCTTAATTTAAGATACGGTCTCGTCTATTTCAGGCTGGCTTCGAACTTGTTACTTAGCCAAGGAGAAGCTTGAACTCACGATCCCCTTGCTTCTGCCTCCCGATTACAGGCATGCACCTCCATGCCCAGATAATGGATGCTGAAGATGGAACCCAGGGCTTTGTGAATGTCAAGCAAGCACTCTCCCCACTGAGACGCATCCTCGTCTGTAAGACACAGTGCTTTACACAGGGACCACCCATCTTGGGGGCTGGGAATGAACACTGTGATTTATGAAAATGCCTGTGGCCACCAACTCAGGGAATCCTTCCCCACCTCTGCTTCAGCAACCAGCTGGGCCAGCTGCCATAAACCTTCACTGCTCTATTTAGGATTATACAGAGGGCTATAAACCATGCAGGTGAAAGCATGGGGAAGCAAGGGGTCCTAGAGACGGACAGCATCCATTATCGATCCCTACCCATATTAATCATTCTCGAAAGGAAGAATAAACCGTATTAAAGGGACTTCAGGGGATTCATCTTCTCCTATCGATAACCCATTAGTGTGAAACGAACCACAGCAGTGGTCAAGGCAACTTGAAACTATCTGAAATGCCTAGAAACACGGGTATTTACCTTCCACAACAAACTTACACGGCTCTCCCCATGCCTTGGGGGTTCTTCTGGGGGCTCTGATCCCATTGCTCCTTGGGGAAAAGGTCTTGAGGTATAGGCCACTTCTTCATGGCTGGGAGCAAATGGAACCAGTCATCGGTTAAGATGAACATACAAACCCCAGGTAGAGCAAGCTGGAAATGGAGAAATGGACGCTGCAAACTCCTAGGTGGGAAGGATGGATCCCCTTTAGAGTTAGACCTCCCTCGCTGTACATGCCAAACCTTTTGTATGGTGCAAGCTGTTATAGACAGGGTGACAGACTTAGGAGTGGGAGAATCAGGGGCTCCCTGACTCTGTTTACCTGAAGTTAAGTTTTCTCTGAAAGATCCTGAGATAAACTTAGGTCAAAAAAATAAATGGTGTTAGCATCTATGTTCAGAAGGAATAACTTCATAGATGCTACAGAAGAATAGAACTTGCTTCCAAGTGGACACAGATTATTAAACTGATTTCACTTATGGGCTGATGAGATGGCTCGGCAGGGAAGGGTACTTGCCACCAAGGCTGACGACCTGATCTTGATCCCTGGGACCCACAGGGTGAACGGAGAGAACCAACTCTTACAAACTGTCCCCTGACCTTCACATACACACCTGGCATGTGTATACACACACTAATATTTTAATGTAATAAAACATTTTTAAAAAGCATTCATTGAGCAGATTAATGGATTTAGATTAAATTTGTAGGAGTGTATGTGTGTACATGTTCACATGTGAGCGCATGCATTTGTGTGTACATAAACATCAAAGTCAAAAGGGACTTGAGAAGGTAGCATCTATTATTTTGTTGTTGTTGTTTTTGACAGAGTCCCATTGGCCTGAAATTCATCACACAGGGTAGGCCAGTGACCGCTAGGGAGACGCCAAGCTCAACCTTCCCAGAACTGAGATTCTAAGTGTCCACCACTACACCTGGATTTTTCATTCATTTTCTTTCTTAGGAGACAATTTTAAAGCCCGTCCATCTGCCAGGTCACTGTGCTGCCTGCAATCTTTGAAGAAGCACAGTTCCTACCACTTGGGGTGCAGCAATCAGTAAGATAAAACCAAGACCTTCTAGACTTCCTAAGAGTGATAGTTCATGCCTGGAACCCAGAGGGTTGTCTCCAGCGCAGATTCCTTTAAGGGCGTGCGTCTCTCAAACCAGACATAGGCTGAACTTCCCAGTGTACGCTGTCTGTCTAGAATGGAACCAGAGAAGGGCCTGCATCGTGGTTTGGACCACCGAATGAGACTCAGCACCCCAGGGCTTGTTAAAGAACTTATCAATGTGGAGAAGAGCCTCCAACCCTGCAGAGGAGTGAGGGATGCTCCAAGGTATACCCACAGCTCTGCCTAGGGAAAAGCAAAATGGCCTTCCGTCCAGGCAGGGGTCCAATTTTCACAACAAGATGTCAACTCTGCCACCTGCACTTGTGATTTCTATGGCATAAGGCTCTGGCCTGGCCTGGCAACAGAGAATAGGAACACCCCAGGCTCTTGTCAGAGGATACAATCTCAAACTGTCTGCTATTCAACCTCTATCAAAAGCCCAGCTGAGAAAAGCAATATTTACAAAAGATAATTTGAAGGGCAAGCAGTTCATCCATTCTTCAAAACACTCTACATTCTAACCATGGAGCAAGCCTGAACACCTTGCAGCTACACGCCGGGGCCATGCTACTTTACCCCACACAGAACCGCTGTCACCAGATTGTATTTTAATGCCAAGCCGTGTGCTCTTATCAAAAAGTAGCGACAAGAGGCAGACAGAGAAAATCTGTTACTATAGTTGAGAAAAAGCTGTCATTGGAAGTGTGCTCACTTAAAAAAAAATCCTGAGTGAGAAACTGTAGAAATTAGATCTGGGATGCGGATGTTGATGGTGTGTGTCTATAATCCCAGCATTCAGTGGAGACAGGAGGGTCAGGAAATCAAGGGTATCCTTGGCTGTAGAGTCTGAAGACAACCTGCGCTGTAGGAGATCCTGACTTAAAAAAAACAAATCAGGGCTGGAGGAGACAGTGCACTTGATAAAGTGCTCAGAGCATAATAACGATGACCAGAGTTTGACCCCTGGCACTCACCTAAAGCCAGGTGTGGTGGCGTGTACTCCTAATCTCAGTGGTTGGTAGAGGCAGTAGGCTCTCTGGGGCTTGTGGCCAGCCAGCCTGGCCTATGTTGTGAGTTCCAGGCCACTGAGAAACTTGTCTTAAAAACCAAGGTGCATGGTACATGATAATGACTATGTGCAGGTCTCCATGTGCAGGTTCGCATGCACACCAACACACCTGCTCCACACACCTGTTCTACACACCTGCCTTTGTGTGAACAGAAACGCAGGCCTGTTTTCAGGTGCCTGCCTTGACTTCCTGCCTTGAGTTCCTTTACTGACAGTCTGTGGGATGGACATACAAGACAAAGTAAGCCTCTTCTCCCTGAAGTTGCTTTTGGTCAGGGTTGTATTAGAACAACAGAAAGGAAGCTATGCCAGTCTCCTTTTAATGGGTTATGGAGTGAATTTAAGCTTGGCTGGCAGGAACCTAGCCCAGTGTGGACTCTGTAGCTCAAGTATAGGAAGCCTTCGGTTTCCCATATTGGTGACCTTCTTTCCTTGGTCATTGTTTTCCCTTCCTATGTTCACGCCAACCTGTTTGATGGATTCATTTTATAAAAGGCCATGAAACTTTTATGGAGCTCGACTACAGTATAAATAAGTAAAGAAAGCAGCGAAGCCTCTGTTCACTTAAACATCGCACCTATATTTAGTCTGCGTCTTGACTTGATGGCGCTTCTCTCGGTTCTGTCAGTAGCCACAGAAGTCATGCAGATAACCAGAATCAGTCGCACTAAAGCTAACATTTATCTTATTGATTATGTAGCTAAATACTGCAAAGGATATTTTATCCTATCAATAACCTCACAGGGCAGTGTCCAGCTCAGCTCTCTATGCCTATAATTCCAGTACCTGAGAAGCTGAGGCAGAAGGCATGGATGCTCTCGATCAGCCTTGGCTACACAGGGAGACTCCTTCAACAAGTCAACAGCCAAAGGTGTGATTCAGAGGTAGCAGATCTACCTACAATGCTCCAGAGAGGGGCCTGGGATGTGGCTCAGAGGCAGAGTATTTGCCTGGCTACCCCAGTGAGCCATAAGGGAAATTATTCAATGGGCTGCCTAGTGTGCAGAAGGCTTTGAGCTCCACACATGCCTAGTAA